>OX451219.1:95973559-96328559 GCA_949628195.1 Phasia obesa
GATTAATCGATATAATTTGTTCGAGTTATTTTTCAATCGTAAGTTGCAATTTTCTTACTCTAACAATTAATCGATGATTAACCGAGTGAATACTCTACTATATACATTACTAAACGCTGTTTGAATAAATTCCCTTAAATATAATAAGATAGCTTTAGATTAGATTATAAATCGATATAAAGCAAGAATGATAGAAGACAAGATTACGTCATGCGCATGTTTTCCCGTTAGATTGGTCGTTGTTCGGCCAATTTAACGTTGCCAAGTCTGTAATCAACAAATTGCTTCAAATAAATACGTACAAAAAATCTAAGTAATAGGCAATAATTGGCAACCCTGCAAATAAACTCCTAACATTTTTATTAAAAACTCTCAAAATTTATAGTTATACTCTCAGTCAGAATTATTATCCAATAGGAGGACATTTTCGTGACGTCATTTGGCCGACATGCGCGGAAGAGTTTAATTTTATGTTCGTGATGGTGTAACCTTGTCTTCTATCATCCTTGATCTAAAGAACAATATGGTGTCAAAGAATTCAGTTATAAGGCACTGCCTGACCTTTACATACTACTACATAGAAATTTCATAAGGCTATACGCAAGGAAAAACCGTGGTTATGGTATGGTCACAGGAACCCCATTATGTTCTCTGTAATAATATATGGTTGTGATGAAAAAATTTTAATTGTTTGTAACATTACTTTGGTCGCGATAAAAAAGATATGGTTAAAATTTTACTCTGCACAAAAAAGTCAAAATGCTTGGTTTTATCTTGGTTTTAAAAAATGTATAAACAATTGTTTTGGGAATTTATATACATTTTTAAATATTTATTTTTCGCTGTTGAATTGAGTGCGTGGCAACCATTTTCTCTGTATTCCCGCAGGATTCGTGTCCTCTCGGTGTGAGACTGAAATTTATTTTTAATTTTTATACCACAAAAAGTAATAAACCTCGAAATATCATGAAAATCATCAGGGATATCATTACTGATGGTGAAATTGGTCGATGATGTAATTTATCTGGTGACATTAAAATTGAAGATTTCAATACCTAAGCTGGAGAAGCTGACGAGAGTATAGACTCTATCGTTAAAACCAGCGTTGTTGTTGTTCTCAATCACCGTTTACAAGAAGGCTTTGCTTTCGAAGACAAGAAAGACTTCACTTTGTACTTGAAAGACTACTTGAAAAAGGTGTTGGCTGAATTGGAAAAGAGATCCCCCCGATCAAATTGATGTCTTCAAAAACAACTTGAACAAAGTAATGAAGGAAATCTTGAGCAGTTTTAAGGATTTACAATTCTTTACTGGTAAATCCATGAACTGCGATAGTATGGACCATCTGTGAATGCCGTGAAATCGATGGCCAAAGTGTTCCCGCCGTTATGTTCTTGAAACAAGGGTCGAAAGAAGAAAAATGTTAATTAAATTTATTTATGTACATATCAGAGATCGTAGAAATGTACAAGAAATTTTAATGGACACCTTGAAAACACTGTACACCTTCTATACATTGAAGACAATTGCCCTTCTTTCGGCATGTACATCTGATATATAAAAAAAAATAATTTTTCCTGATGATGCTACACAAAGGAGTAGCGAAATATTGAAAAAATATAAATAAAATTATTTAAAGACCTAAAGCTTAAAATAAAATAGTTAAATTAATATTAACAAAAAGGTCAAATAAACTATATAAAATAAAATTTTCATTAATTGTTTTTTCTACTTTGAGACTGACAACTCCGTGTGGAGTTGACACCACTTGTAAGGTTAAGGTGAAGGTAGCAGTGCTGAGAACCTGGATGGCTAGTCAGTGGTTAAAGAAGACTAGTTCCTAACAGCTCCCCTCCGACGCCAAGGCACGGGTTGGTTGTATTTTCAGTTGCCTAGTCCATGTACGCCGTCACTGCATGGATCGTCGACCCTTTACGCGCCTACTCGTGGGAACTACATGAAAAACACAAATAAAAAATACAAAAAAACAAAATATAGCAGGAAGCGAGCAGGGGAAACCCTCGCCCGCCAACTGCAATTCTGTCCCAGCAAGCCAACCTAAGGTTGATGCTGTGGACAAAACCAATGAGGTACCACTCGACTATTCGGCTGGTACCTCTTCGGCCCGTGCTGGCTTAGTACCAGCAGAAACCCCTGCTTCGGGTGCCACGGCTACTGTCGTGGACAACCCTGCGGTAATTGTACCATCTGTACCTGTGGTAACCCCTACAGGCTCAGATGTGCTACGTCCCCCCGCCCAAACGGCTGTAAAAATTGCCCCCAATGACCGCAAAAACACATCCAAGAGGGCCTTTATCGAAGGGCGCGCCGCCCAACGTCTAGTCGACAGACTTGGCAACACGCCAGTCGACAAATTAACTCGGAGGAGAAATCCTCCCTATCTTGGGCTAAAACCCACCTGGCTGCTGCTGAAAGCTCCAAACCTGCTGCAGATGTAGAAAAACCATCTACATCCGCAGCGCCCAAAAGGCAACGATCGGGGGAGGAGAAGATGCAGCAGCATAACCTACAACCGGACATCAAACGTCCAAAAACATTAACAATTCCATCATCCAGGGTCATAAATAGGCCTTACAGTGAGGTTGCTAAAGATCCACTGATAAGGGCTATTATTGACAATAGCAACTGTGACGGGGCTATCTCTCGTGAGAAATGGGAGATGATCCGTCTCAAATTGCTGGAAAACTTTTTAAATGATGAAACCAGTCCAGCGCCTCAAAATGTAGACGCTGGCTGGTTTCAAGGTCACATTAAGCTGCTCTCATGCACAAGTGAGAGTTCAGAATCACAGCTCAAACTGGCAATCACATCCTTAGGGGAAGTGTGGCCCGGTGCAAGATTGGATGCGGTCCCGGTCAGCGATATACCACGAAGGCCGAGATCCATCGCAATCATCCCCAGGGAACCACACAACCCGGCGACGATCCTGTCGATCATCCGGAGAGGAAATGCCGATCTACCGACCAGTGACTGGAAGGTAGTGAAGGTTTCCGAACCGGAAGGGTTGACTAGGAAGGCGGTGGTGGTTCTTAACAAAGAATCGTTGTCACCACTACGGAAGAGGCAAGGTAAGATATTCTATGGTTATGATAGTATCAAGCTGAGCATCTACCGTGGTGATGACAAAGCCAACCCCGGCACCTCCTACAACCAATTGGAAGGGTCGCAATCTGAGGATGTGGCTGCCAGCACAAGCCAACAACCACCAACAACAACTGCGGAGATAGATGACACCGCGAGCTCAGTAGCCACGGAGGGTTCACAATCAGACTCAGGTCTGGTTGGCGAGCTCTTCGAGCGTCTGGGTGTTACGGAGGATGACGAAGATGTGCTCCTGGACTCTGACCCGGAGGACATCGACGTCACTGTCATCTATGATCCAGACAGAGATGGTGAAGGTGATTCAGATCAACCTCCACCACTCTAAGGCAGCGTCCGCTGCATTAATTCTTCGTCTCGCAGATCGAGGCGAAGACATCGCATTAATCCAGGAGCCATGGGTCAACAATGGCGTTATATGTGGACTTAATGCACAAGGCTACAAACTATTGTATGCAGCAACTTCAGGTAACAATAACAAAACTATTAGATCCTGTATTTTAGCAAAAGATCACCTTAATATCTTCATTCTATCTGATTATAGTGATGAAGACTCGGTGACTGCAGTGTGGGAAGAGGCAGAATCTGCGGTGTGGATAACCTCTGCATACATGCCGCATGACCAGGATAAACCTCCACCCAATAACTTGGTCAAGAAGATGGCCAGAGCAGCGAAGGCCAAAAACATCCCTACAATAATAGGGGCCGACGCAAATGCACATCACCATATTTGGGGTAGCTCCGATACCAACAACAGAGGTGAGTGTATCCTTGATTTTATATTAAATAATGATCTAGTAGTCGCAAATAGGGGTTCTGAACCCACTTTTGTTGTATCAAATAGACAGGAGGTGCTGGACATCACGCTCGTCAGCCTGCACTATGCATTTTTAATCGAAAATTGGAGAGTCTCTACAGACTGTTCTTTCTCCGATCATCGTTATCTTGTCTTTTCCATTGTTAGGAAGAAAGCTAGGACCGTCGCTTACATCAATAGACGTAAAACGGATTGGAAGAAACAGAAAATGCTCCTTTCAAATATACCTAATCCTCCCACAACTATTCGGGATACCATGCACATCGAAGATGCTGTGAATAGACTTACCAACGCATTTAGAGATGCAACGAATAAGTCCTGCAGACCGTCGATTCAGCGTTCGAATCGCAGACCTACATGGTGGTCAACGGAAATAGCGGAATCTCGAAAGATCTGCCGCAAACTTTTCAACGAGGCTAAGAGGACAGGGAACTGGTCACTCTACAAATCCTCTGTGAACAAATTTAAGAATCAAGTTAGAAGTGCAAAACGTGAATCCTGGAAAGACTTCTGCAATGGCATTGAAAGTTTTTCTGAGGCTAGCAGATTGCGCAAAGTACTTGCCAAACAAGCGTCAATTCCTGGATATATTCAGAAATCAGACGGCAATTGGACCTCCAGTGCACAGGAGTCACTGGAAGTCCTGATGGACACCCACTTCCCGGGATGTCGATCAACCTCGGGAGTACAATACAGTTCTACCCATACAAGCCGGACACTGCACGCCGTGAACATAGACACGGATAGATTGCACTGGGCGATCAAAAGCTTCCATCCTTATAAGTCTCCGGGCCCGGATGGTATAATTCCTGCCGATCTACAAAACAACCTAGATCTGGTGACAACTTGGCTCCTACCGTTATATAGAGCCTGTTTATCATTGTCCTATATCCCGGACCAATGGACTAAATGCAATGTGATATTTATTCCCAAAGGAGGGAAATCATCACACACGAAAGCAAAGGATTTTAGGCCAATCAGTCTAACATCCTTTTTGCTCAAAACGCTGGAGAGACTTATCGACATTCATTTGAGAATGACAATCGACAGGAATCTCCTTTCGCCATCCCAACACGCTTATACGAAGGGCAAATCTGTTGAGACAGCATTACACTCGCTCGTGGGACATATTGAGAAGTCGCTAGAGCATAAAAACTACACAATGGTAGCCTTCATGGATATTGAGGGAGCCTTCAATAACATCGAACCGTTGGCAATAACCCGATCTCTAAGAGAGCTGGGGATTGACCAATCGATCATCAGGTTCATTACGAACCTGCTAAGTAACAGGACGATAACGTCTACATTTGGCTCAGCGAGCATTTCCAAAACAGCGGGAAGGGGTACACCACAAGGTGGAGTATTGTCCCCACTATTATGGAATATAGCAATCAATAAGTTGCTCAAAGATCTGGACTCGATGAATTTTAAAACTGTCGCATACGCAGACGATGTAGCGGTGGCAGTATCTGGTGTCCATATTGATATTATCACACAAAGATTAGAGGTGGCACTCAAGATGATCTGCACCTGGACAGAACAGTGTGGACTGAGTGTAAACCCAGCCAAAACTGAACTTGTACTATTCTCAAGAAAATACAAGCTCCCACCCTTCAGGCTACCCGTATTGAGGGGAATACCACTAACTCTAGCACATAGTGCAAAGTATCTTGGCATAATCTTAGACAGTAAACTATCCTGGAAAATGAACATCCAGGCCAGAGCGTCTAAAGCCATCACAGCAATATATGTGTGTAAAAAAGCCATAGGCAAGACTTGGGGAATGAACCCGAGAATTGCGAACTGGCTATTTGAAGCGGTAATCAAACCGACCTTATTCTATGGAATCATCGTCTGGTGGAAAGCACTAGATACTAGGGCAAATATCTCTATTATAGAGAAAGTATTGCGTAATATGGCGATCCTAATAACAGGAGCTATTAGGTCAACGCCGACGAAGGCACTTTTTGCTATGCTAAACTGGTTACCAGTTGACCAGCTAGCCAGGAAGCTTGCACTAAGAACGGCCATTAGACTGAATGTCACAGGTGCATGGAACCATAGACTGTGGGGCTATGCCAGTATCCTGGGAATCACGAATATTATCCCCGGACTCATAGACTACTGCATCCCAAAACCCTTCTTCATGCGAAACTTCGATTTCGACATGACGGAGGGCCACCCACCACCCCCTGGCTCACTCTGCGTGTTCACAGATGGCTCCAAAAGGGAGGTGGGACTTGGAGGTGGGGTCTATATAGAGGAATTTGGAATCAAGATGTGTTTCAGACTCCCAAATGAATGTAATGTTCTACAAGCAGAAATATCTGCTATCAAAAAAGCGGCAAACTGGCTAAGGTATCACAGAATATCGAATAGGGATATCTGGTTTTGTACCGACAGTAAAGCTGCCATTATGTCCCTAAAAGTTGTGTTCAGCACATCAAATCTCGTCCTGGAATGCCGGACATCCTTAAATGCGATGGCGGAAAATTCAACGGTCACCCTTAAATGGGTGCGGGGACACGGGACTACCTCAGGCAACAATGTTGCTGACGAACTAGCAAAGAAGGGAACTCTGCTTCATGATGGCGCCATTGACGTCTATTGTGGCATTCCCCTCTCTGCATGCGGGCAACGAATAAACCGTGCTCTCTATGACCTGGCCCAGGCCAGATGGTCCGATGAGTCTACTTGTCTGACGGCAAGGACAATCTGGCCCTTACTAGATCAGAAGAGGACGGATTCATTACTTCGGATGCCGAAAACACAACTGCGTGACTTTATATCTACGGTCACTGGGCATTGTCTATTCGGAGCCCATGCAAGAAGAATGGGCCTCCCTTACAACGACTTTTGCAGAAGCTGCCAAGATGAGGAAGAGGAGGAAACGGTCGTTCACCTCCTCTGCCTATGCCCTGCACTGGAATACCAACGACTTCAAAATCTTGGACAACGGTATTTCGGGAGCCTAACTTGTGTTTCACTTCTGGAACCAAGAAGAATAAACTCTTTTCTGAGGAGCTGCGGCTGGTTCTCCAACCCACTCCCACTCGGCGAGGCATGAAAACGCTTGTTTGCTGTCTCGGCCAATATGCTATCTTACACTATATTTTTCTTAAATTATCTCTCTCTTTTCTTTACACCCCCCTTACTCTTACTCTTACTTTTATTTCTTCCTCTCCGCAGGTAACACAAAGGGACCAATACGTGGACCCAAGTGAGCTGTATACTACAGCTGCCTGCTTAACCTAACCTAACCTAACCTACTTTGAGAAAAAAAAAAACTAACCAAATTTAAATAAAAGTACAAACAACCAAAAACGGCAACGCTGTTTGCTTTTACTGCGCATAAACACATTAATCTTATGAAGTTACAAAACAAATTCAATGGTATCTTCACCACGAGTGTGCATACGTATATAAAGTGAATTCGATGCTTTTAATGTCTTCAATGCAGAGTAATGCACAGAAGTGGACACTCAAGAGTTATTCGTGTATAAAGTGAGTCATGCATACATTTTTCAATGTATTTTTTTTTCGTTGTCCATTGTGTAGCTTTGTGTGTATAGAGGATAAAATTTGTACTCGAAATGAATCTCTGGAACATATGTACAATCATAAAATCATCTGTATTTTATATAAAATCATTAATAAAAAAATAAATAATTTTAAAATGTAAACAAACTGGCATATCCATTTCATATGACATTTCATATTTTTAACCATACTATAATCGTTAATTTAACCATAATATTATAATGTTTAACAATAATATGGTTTCACTACAACCATATAATTTAACCATAATAAATTGCTCTTAGATTATAGTTACCTCAACCATGTTTTTCTTAGCAAGTAGGCAAAAATTCACGCCAAACAATGACATCTTGGCGATCTAATACGGTTTTGACAAACACTTATGGGTTTTTAAACCGCCAATATTATCATATATTAAATGAAAACATATTCATGTTTCAAATCGTTGATTAATGTTTGCTTGGATGTAACTTGCTCTTCTTCCATGATGGAATTTGAGTTAATAGTTTGCATACTTTAACTAAAAGTTTATTTATCTATTCATTCGTTCTAACGTCCATCCATCCGTCCGTCCGTCTATGCATCCGTCAGTCACTTGCAAACTGCAATGATACTTTTTGTGAAAGTATTTGGATGCTAAAATGCTGTTTTCAGTTATGTAATGAATCAGCACATTCTTGTGCATACGGTGACAAGTATTTATGAAAAAATATCATTGCTATAAACAATAACAACATTACGTTTCTGTGAAATTGAATACTAGCCCGTTCTATAGAATATAAACTTAATTAATATGCTCGAAAAAAGTATTCCCAGCAAACACATAGAGAACGTTTTAAATGAAACTGGTTTTTCATTTGATATTTACTCGTAGCTCAAATTTCAAACCTAAAACTTGAATTTATTATTTGAACTTAAATTTGTTATTATATTAGACATCGGATGAGAAAAAAAAATCGCTGAAATCAAAGAATGTTGAACAGGTATTGTATTTAGACTCTTGGTCTTCCTGCTAAAAGAACAGTTTACACCAATTTTTCAGCACCATAACTAGCTGGACTTTCTGTTGATTATGTAAGCGTCAAGCAATGTATTGCCGGAAATATGTAAGTGCTCCAAAAGCTTAGATTTGGAATATTTAACCAACTCGCTTAAAGATGCCTGGCATCCTGAATCCACATAAAGAAATTATGGCAGCAGATTCAAAAACCAGCTTGACTAACCAGTTTGAATAACGCGGCATTGGTTTGGCAGGTTACACTTTGACTCTCGAATCATTCACTTGATCTTGTCCTAAGAAAGTCATCTCGATGGCTAAGAACTTCCAACGTAAATGACGTATCCGATGCCCATAAAAATAATTCTTTGTCAGGTAAAGGGTAAAGAGAAAACGCATAGAATAGGGTTATGTATTAAACAGCTCACCGGGTAAATGTGTTCACCGCTGCTCTCAAAAATGCATTCCAACGCAAACTAAATCATATGGTCACAAAAGCTACATTATGATCTCTGTAACAATATATTGTCACAATAAACAAGTTTTGGTTAACATTCTATCATTAAATGGTTGCTACAACCAAAAATGTAACTTGGTTGGATTTAACTATATAATTTTTTGCTAAACTTCAAACCAAAGTTTTAAAAGTATTAAAAAATAATATATTATTTTTAACCATAATATATTAACAATAAACAAATATGTTGATCGGATTATAATATTTTATATTAAAAAAAAATAATAAAAATGTGTAAACAACATCTTTTTATAATAAAGTGAATATTATGTTTTGCTAATTTATTTGTTAATGTATTTTATATGAAGTCCTTAATACATAAAATAATCAATATATCAAAAATTTATTTTTCCAAAAATTTTAAAATAAACTTTTTATTACTTATATAATGTTAATATTTGAGCATGAAATAAAAATATGTTAATATTTAACAAGTTTTGGTAACATTTAACAATTGGATTATCTTTGTTGACAATAATATGGTTCTAACATAACAATAACAATATATTTAACAAAAAATGTAATCGTAATATGTTGCTCTTAAATTATGGTTATCTCCTCCAATTCTCATTAACATTTTGCATGCTAATGACTAAACTTTAGACGGATTTGGTCTGTTAGACATAGAATTTTGTTTTAAAGAACTGCGTAGAAAGAAATCAAATGGTGTAAGAATGCAATTCCCATCACAGATGATCAAGAGCATTAAATTTATAAAGAACTTGAGTTGTAACGTGGCAATAATATGAATTATCCCCACGTACATATTCTTCATATATTGTATTACAAGTAAACAACATGTCGTGTAAAAGCAACCACAACTGCCGTGTAAATACAACCTGAATGAAAAGACTTTACAGCTACATGCTTATTTATAATTCTCGTTTAGTATATGTAAAAATAAATAAATATATGTAAAAATAAATACCGGCATGTTGCAATTCACCCAAGACAAAAATTAATATCATCATAAAGACTTGGATATTATAGATTACACTCGTATAATAGAAGAGCCAACTGGTTTAGCTGATAAACCAGTTGATTTTTTTGATATATCTGACTTCGGTCAAGTGTGATAAATTAACACAACTATTTGTGTTCCGAACCTGCGTACCAATCCAGTACACCCAAACCAGCTATTTACCGAATCAGCCTGGCTGACGTGCGTCGGTTATCGTAATTTTGTATTCGTATTGTAACAAATTATTATATTAAGTAAAAATATAGATTTAATTAATCCCAGGAGGAAAAAATAAAGAATTTCTTTTATTTTTTAAGGTTTGTGGATCCGTAAGTAGGCTCTGGACGAGACTAAGCTACCTCAGTCTACGACAAAACCACGTAACAAAATTATAATGCCGCGTTATCAAGAAGTAAACACTTTTGGAAGTGTAGTTTGACAACTCTCATATGCCGTGTTTATTTTTGACAGAAACATATTTGTTTTTTTTTTTAAAGAAAGACTACATTTTTTATTAAATCAATTTTAACATATAAACTTACAAATAACATCAAAAAAGAGAACCGAGAAAAAATAAGCATAAAAAACCGGATTAATAACAGAAAAACTTCCGGAATTTTGTTGTCAAGAAAATGTTTTTACATACTAAGATAATATGACAAGAAAAAAAATGCAATGGGTATGGAATTGTAAGACAATCAGTAATTTGTATGGCAACCATTGGTATCAAGACGACCTTTGATGAAATAAACTAACTTTTTTACACATCCTATTATATTTTTATTCCATTCCTTAAAAATTTCAGCTTTTAACTCATCTTGGCTTTTGGAACGCCTCTTAGCAACATTTTTTTTAAAATAAGCCCACAAATTTTAACTGGATAAATAAGTCAGTACTCTGAGCAGGAGTATACAGTACTTCGCCATAGATTTAGAAAATCACGTCCTTACCAGAAGAGCCTTATGTTTGTGGTCATTATCCTGATAAAACTTAAAATCCGGCTTTCTATTAGTATAAATTCTATATTGATTGACCCTAAAAATTAGATGACCATTTAATATATTCAGGTACTGATTAGCAAACATTGTGTTCACAATAAAACGAATTTCTAACGCTTTTAGGTGTTTTCTCCATACTCTATTGGACTACATTTTGACCTCTTCATCAAAAATATAACGACATCCCAGCAGTCGACAGGTTTTGAAATATACATACGTTACAGAAGCCGTTTTTGTGTTGTATTGTAAGCAATGATTTCTTTCGAGCAACTTTTGATGAATATTCGTTCTACTGAAAGACTTGCCATAGTCCTTTCACAATAGACAGAAACAGGACAGACAGACGATATTTGTCGGCAAGGGGTTGAAGAGGTAGAGTGTGTATAACGTGACTATCGTACTGGACATTTTTTCTTTTCTCTTATCAGCTTTTCGCTTTTTTCTGTGTTGCTTCACATTAAATTTCTCAAGTCGGCATCTACTTGCCTAAAATTTCTAAACAAAGTACATGTACCCACTGTTGCCAGATTTGCTGATTTCTCTGCATTTTGCTGATTTTTCATCGTAAAATTGGCTAAGTGAGATTTGCCGATTTTCTTCCTCAAATTGCAGATTTTATGAAATATGACTCTGTTTGGGTCACACTCTATTTTATTGATC
The DNA here is from genome assembly GCA_949628195.1 of Phasia obesa. NCBI lineage: Eukaryota > Metazoa > Arthropoda > Insecta > Diptera > Tachinidae > Phasia > Phasia obesa. Next base: position 95,985,170 of record OX451219.1, read on the forward strand.
TTTACCAACTTCATTTCGTTGAGTAAAAATTCATCAGACGTTGAAACTTGGACAATGTAATGAAATTTAAAGATTGTTAGAAATAAAACTTTTTAAATCGAAGCCGTAAACAGTTTAGTAGATCAAAGATTTATACTATAATAATATAAAAAAATAATATTAAAAAATTTCAATTAATAAATTAAAACAATTAACTCCGAATTAAGAGAGCTTAAAACACTTGATTTTTAAAAATTGGTAGACCAAAATGACACTAGTACCTTGCTAAGTTTTTGTAAAAATAAGTATGTGTGAAATTCATTGATTCAAGGATTTTATTTCTAAAATTGTTCGCTATATATGTATTTTTATTCTATTTCATTCGTCCTCCATTGGTGAACAAGTGTTTAGCCAAGTTATTGTTAATAAAATTAAACAAGGAATTTCAGGAATTTTATATAGTAAAGACTTTATAAAATTAAATAAAACAAATTTTTATAGCAGTCTGAGGGTTGCGAGTTCGATTCCCGCCAAAGCCTTTGGGTGTTTTCTGCAGACAAGCAAAAAGCTTCGCAGGTAATGTTGTCTTTTAGAAAAATATTACGGCCGTTGAATTCTTCGTTTTTTTTTGTGGGGGTCTCAAATAAGGTATTTATGTAAAGATTAAACATACTTATATTTTTCTGTTGAATATTAATAAATGATTCTGGACATTTTCATGTTATTTTAGACGATTTGTAATAACTCTCTTAAAAAAAATTCTTAAAAACCTAATATTTATGTGTTTTCTGATTTTACCAGATTTTTTGCCGATTTAAGAAATTTAATCCAGATTTAGCAGATTTTTAGACCAATTTTGAAGATTTTATAGGTAAATTTTCTGGCATCACTGCATGTAGAAAGTAGAATGTGCAAAAATCTGTCTGTCTTGTTTATGTCCTATTGTGATAGCATTAAGACAGAGCAAAAGAGAATTCAAAAAATGTCTGCCCTGTTTCTGTCTATTGTAAATGCAGTCTTACCACTACGTTGAAGATTGTAACGCTATATTATTCTCTTAGTTAACTTGAAAGTGTTCTTGTTAATACCAAAGGATTTTTACCTACCTTCTTCCCATGACTGCTAGATTAGACGAGTTATCGTCATTTGGACGATTTTGGTCCAAAAAATTGTTAATGTCCGATTTGATGACTTTGTCTTAAAAAGTGACGATTTTTTACAATTCTAAAATATTAGTGTTTTAAAATACAAACAAGATTGTTCAAAGTATTTAATGTAAATTTAAAATGTATTTTTAGTTTAAATGATTAAAATGGTGATAAATAAAGTAAAAAAATGGCCAGTTTAAAAGGAATTGCTGATCGCTTCCTAATATTATGTATACGATTCTTTAAATATGTTTTTTGTTGAGTGTTGAGAGTGTTGATAATCCCAAATATTTTATCAATAGAATTTTTGGCATCCTTCAAACTACATTTAAAATTCCTAATTTAGTTTAAGACAGTAAACATAAAGACAACATCAGTCTACCTTGTACAGTCTGTAAAAAATAAAATACACACCAAGGCATATTTATATAAGGTAAACTCACTGAGGGGAGCTAAAATATCACAGTGCAACACGGAAAAAAATAACCATATACGGACGCCACTACGTGATAAAAGACCAAAAAAAAAAATCCCTGTCTCCCAGTTTTGCCCAAAGTCCTCCAGGTTTTTTTTATGGGCCCTCAAAGATGTGGGACCTCGATGTCATTTTTGCAAAAAATGATCATTTCCTCAAGCTCATATTTTGCAAACCGTTTGAAATTTTGATATACTCTCTGAGGCAAAGTTGTAGCTCTTGTCATAAAGAACAAAAATTGTGAACATATAAAATCAAAGCGCTACCTAAACGGTGTTAAGAATCATTCCTAGGAAGTTCACATGTTCTAGAAAGTTGTTTATTGAGATCTTAGGTTCATTTTTGTAGTTGATTGTTTCCTTGAATTTTGAACGGTTTGCTACCTATGGACTTGAACAGGGGAAAAAAGGTAAAAAAAATTGAATTTTTTAAAGTTTTTTGCGATTTTGACATTGAAGATGAAGTTTTTTTGATTTTATATGTTCACAATTTTTGTTCTCTATGACAAGAGCTACAAGAGCCTCAGAGAGTATATCAAAATTCCAAACGGTTTGCAAAATATGAGCTTGAGTAAATGATCATTTTTTTGCAAAAATGACATCGAGGGCCCATAAAAAAAAACCTGGAGGGCTTTGGGCAAAACTGGGAGACAGGGGTCTTTTTTTTTTGGTCTTTTATGACGTAGTGGTGTCCGTATATGGTTATTTTGCCATGACTTAAAAAATTACACAGTGTATATTAAGGGGAAAATTTAAATTTTTTTATATTAAAAGGCATTTTTCCCTTAAAATACCTTTTCATGTCAAACTCTATATAAAAAAATTAAAAATTTTCCCCTCAATATTATAGCTCCACCCAGTGAGATTATAATGATATAATGCCTGGATACACACATTTATAGTAAAACGATTATTTTGAAGTCATCAAAGCTACACGACACCGTTGTGGATGTAGTCAATTTAAGGTAATTTTTATTTGAAATGCGACAATTTAATTTCTTTAACGTTTTTGAAGAAATATTTCTTATTTTTAAAAAAAAAACTTATTTTATGGGAGTAAAATATGTATTTCTACAACAATGTCAGAGTATCCGATGTAGCTGTCGTTTTCAATATAATTAATTAGCTTACCACACTGCGGCAATTGAGCCAAAGGAATTTGTAGTCGTGTTTAAAGCATAAGAAAATGTTTTGATTTCAGTATACATTAAATATGTATGTATGTATGTATGTATGTATGTATGTATGTATGTATGTATGTATGTATGACTGAGTTAACTTTAAAAGTGACTTGTTAGATAATCTCCGTAATCGGGAACGTGTCCCCCAACCACTATTTCGCGTTGAACTGGAACCTGGAGATATCAGATTGAAGAAGAACGAAATGCACCCCATTTACAATCTGAAATACTTGTTACACCGTAAAATAACTGTAGAGGAGCCGCATAAGCGTCCAGGACCTGTCCAGTGTCTAAATTGTCAAGAATATGGTCATACTAGGGCTTACTGTAAGTTGCCTCCGGTTTGCGTTGTATGTGGCGAGCTACATTGTTCCGCCCAATGCGACAAAGCAAGGGATGATTCGAAAGTAAAAAAATGTAGCAATTGCGGTGGAAACCACACTGCTAACTACAGAGGCTGTCCAGTTTTTTCCATGGTAAGGAAAACCACTCAAAAACTAAATACTCCTGCTAAGCATCAACAATATCGAGCAAATGCTCATTATCCTCAGTTAGCCCAACCAACAACACAACATGTTTCATACGCTGATATGTTAAAAACCAATCATACTGCAGTACATAAAGCGACACCGACAAGAACAAGCACCATCTGGTAATTTTAATCGTCTCGAAGCAAGCATCGAGACGTTAGTGCATTCGATAAACAGTTTTATGAGCTCTATGAGCAGCATGATGCAAGAAATGGTACGCATGCAATCTACTATGTTGCAGGCGTTACTTAACAAACCATGAACTGTTTAAAAATATGTTTCTGGAACGCAAACGGCTTGCGCCAACACAAAAATGAACTCGAGTACTTCCTTAAGAAGGAACAAATTGATGTCATGCTGGTTGCAGAGACTCACTTAACAACAAATAGCTTTTTTAAAATAAATGGCTATATCTTATATGACACCAAAGACCCCCGTGGCAGAGCATGTGGTGGTTCAGCAATACTAATAAAGGCTCGAATCAAACATTATTTACTGTGTGATTTTTGTGAAGATTACCTACAAGCAACAAACATCTGTATTGAAGAATTTCATCAAAACTTAGTTATTTCTTCGATTTATTCACCTCCTAGGTTTCAAATATCAGAGAGTCAATACAGCGATTTCTTCAAATCACTAGGTCCCTGTTTCATAGCATCAGGCGACTACAACGCTAAACATACGTTTTGGGGATCACGCCTAATAACTCCAAAAGGTCGTGTTTTGTTTGACACAATTTCAAAAATGCGTCTGAATGTGATATCGAGTGGACAACCCACCTATTGGCCTACTGATCGACAAAAAATACCGGATTTTATTGATTTTGGCGTGATTAAGGGTATTCCAAGAGAAACGATTAAAGCTGAAGCGTCACTTGAATTATCCTCAGATCATTCACCCACTATCGTCTATATATGGGACAAACAAAACATCATATCACCAATGACTACCACAAGCATTAATTGGTTGAAATATAGAAAGTATCTTAGTACTCATTGTTCGGAAAACATCCCGCTAAGAACACCTGAAGACGTAGAGCGGAGTCTTATTGATTTTGACCAAAACCTCAAATCAGCTGCCCAACATTCAACAATAACCCGACAATTAGCTAGATACAATCAAATTTATTCTGCAGATATCGAACGGCTCTTGGCTGAAAAAAGAAAAATTCGTAGAGAATGGCAATCACAGAGATCTCCTCAACTCAAAAGCAGACTTAAAGAATGCACGAACCGCCTAAGAGACATGCTGGAATCTCGAAGAGTAGCATCTCTTAAAAACTATTTGGGACACCTAGACGCAACTCTTCAATCAGATTATTCGTTATGGCGTGCTTGTAGAAACCTTAAAAGGCCAGTCTTACGTAAGCCTCCCTTGCGAACTTCAGCTGGAGGCTGGGCAAGGAGTTATACCGAATTTTTTTTTATTTGCTGGACATTTGAAAAAGGTTTTTACCCCAAATATATCGACTGATATAGTTGAGTTGCCAATTGTCGAGATTAGTGCTGCAGTACCGATAAGATTTGAATTTGGTGATATTGAAAAGGCAATAACGGATTTAAACACTAAAAAAGCCCCTGGCGTTGATAAAACCAGTAACAAGATGTTAATTGAGTTGCCCCGTGTAGCTCGCAGAATCGTTCTTTTTATTTTTAATGCCATTTTACGTTTTGAGTACTTTCCCACAGATTGGAAGGTGTCCTTGGTTACCATGATTCCTAAATCAGGAAAAGACCACACAAAAATTGAATCATACAGACCTATAAGCCTTTTGTCAAATATGTCAAAGCTGTTTGAGAGGATGTTAATAACTAAGCTTAATCCTATTCTAAGCGACAAAGGATGTATTCCAAACCATCAATTCGGCTTCAGGAAAAAACATAGTACGATCGAACAAACTCACAGGTTAGTCAATGTTGTTAAGAAGACATTTGAAGAGAGAAAATACTGCTCTGCACTTTTTATCGACGTTTCTCAAGCATTCGATAAGGTATGGCATGAAGGCCTAATATATAAGCTAAAACTGAATTTGCCAGTAAACCTATATAAGCTGCTAGATAGTTATTTAACCGAACGAAAATTTATTGTGAAAGAAGGAGATTTTTTGAGCTCACCCCAGCCAATCGAAGCCGGAGTTCCCCAAGGTAGTATATTGGGGCCCTTTTTATACTTATTGTATACTTCAGACATGCCAACTAGTAACCGAGTTCACACATCGACATTTGCTGACGACACAGCTTTTTTGAGCATTCACGAAAGACCCGAAGTAGCATCACGATATTTACAAGACCACATATTTAATTTAGAAAAATGGTTGAAGAAATGGAGAATAAAAGTTAATGAACAAAAATGTACTCACATAACCTTCACACTGCGTAGAGAATCTTGCCCCCCTATTCGGATAAATAACCAAACGATACCTCAGCTTTCAGACGTCAAATATCTCGGCATACATCTTGACCGGCGCCTTACATGGAAACGCCACATAGAAACAAAGTTAACACAAATGAAGTTAAAAGCAGTCCAACTAAACTGGCTTATTGGCAGAAATTCTACTCTAGCTCTAGATTGCAAACTTTTATTATACAAGTCAATTCTAAAACCAATATGGTGTTATGGCATTCAATTATGGGGCACTGCCTCAGCTACCAACGTAGAAAAAATTCAAAGGCGCCAAAATAAGATTCTTCGTATAATTACATCTGCTCCTTGGTATATAAAAAACTCGAACATCCATAAAGATCTAAATGTGCCATCAGTTAAAGCAGAAATAGCGAAACTTGCCATAAGGTATTTAAAGAAGCTTGAAACTCATCCGAATCCACTGGCCCGTAACATACTAAATGAACCTGGTTACATTCGACTAAGAAGGAGGGACACTGCTTCTCTCATCCGTACATCATAGGGATAACCCACAAATTACAGTAACCGTGAAACATACATTTTTTTGTCCAGCACTGGTTGGACTTAGCAAGTATATTTTTAGACTTAAGATATGAGTAATTATTGATAGTTCAATTATATTGAAGATACAATAAATAAAAAATGCGAAACAAAAAAAAAAAAAAAAAAAAAGTGACTTTTTATGCTTTTTTTTTGTTTATTTTTAACAAAAATATAAACAAAAAATAATTAAATAAATACTTTTTAAGTTGTAAGATTTTTTTGACGATTTTTTAAATCTGAAAAGACGATTATTTGAATTTTTATCGGGAAATTGACGATTTTGTCTTAAACTGAAATGGCAGCACTGCTTCTTCCTTAAGACAAGTTCTGTTCTCTCCAAGATCTTTTCCGTTTTTAATAAGTTTTTTTTTAGGAAATCTAAACAAAAATTTCAATTAAACATATCATTGATCGGTCGCTTGACTTTAGAGAACAATTATGGTTGACAATAAAAATTAACAGTAATATAAAAATAACAACAAGAGCAAAAAAATTCAAAAACATTTTTTTGACAGCTCAATTTTGGTGTTTCTTTCGTTTTTCTTAATTTTTTTAATTACTATTGTGGCTTTTTATACTTTTTGCTGTTGTTTGTTAGTTAATAATTAGATAAAATGGTATTAATAAAAAACATTAATTTAAGCATTAAAAAGACACTATGCCTTTATGATAAAACCCAAAAAAATAAAACATTTTCATTATGTCAAAACATATTCTTGACACTCTGTATATGTACATAAATTTTTTGCTGGGTTGCTGGTAGTTATTTTATCACATTGTAACTTTGATTATCGTCGTGTTAAGTAAATTTTCACTTAAAAACAAATTGTACTATGTATTTTGCTTTTTATTTTTTTTTACAAATAGTTGTTATCAATTTAAAAACCTCGAAAAATTTGCTCATGATAAATAATTTCATGACAAGAACTGAAGGTTAAATTTACATCAAGAACTACTTACTTGAATATTGTAAATCGTGATAACTACAAAATCTTATTAAATTTTTAATAAAACGTAATTAAAAAAACTTAGTTAAAACTATTCACGCACAGTTAAATACAAAATTGTAATTTTTATTCCTTCCAGTAGATTGTTGTGTTTGGTGTGGGTTGCCAAAGCACCAAACGATATAAAACATGTCTATCGGTTCGTTAATAGATTTATCGTATCATATTTATTAAAGGGACATCCAAAGCTCAGGCAACATTTTAGTTTTCAGCCAATTATATAGAAGAGAGTTTACCAACTCCATGAAAAAAAAAGAAACGATTCAACCTCCGAAAATAAATGTTTCGTTGAAGTGAAGCATTTAACAACAACAATATGTTTTCATGTTAAAAAAATATTTCCAAAATAATGAAAACTTAAAAGTCCCTAAGCGATGAAGCAAATTTTTACCATGAGGGCTTTATTACAGTCAAACTTTTAACGCTGCAGTGACATACTTTAATAAAGGCCGGGGCACATAGAATCCGTTACGTTTAACATACTCAACTGAAATCAAAGTAACCATGGAAGAGGTTGACGCAATGAGCACTTTGTAGACGGATATTAAATCAGAAAAAAACACTTGAAAAGTTTTTTCCACTATTTTACTTTATTTAATTTGAAAATTTTTATTTATTTTGTTGTATTTTATTTTTTTGCTGCCACTTAACACAAAAATTTAATTTTGAGAGAGAAACAAAGAGAAACGAATTTATAGCTCTCAATTCCTCTCAACGTACGTCAAGAGTTAAAAGTTGCCCAACTTTCGTACATTGCGTTGACAGAGATGTACTGATTGTGAAAACACTCATTCTTGTACGTTAAAAAAGACAACGTCAAACGTATGAGGGACACTATGTGCCTCGGCCTTAAGAGCGTCAAAGTTCTGTCATGGACACTAATCCCCCGTCTTCATTAGCCACCAACATGTCTTAACAAAAGTCAAACAACTTCATATAAAAACAAGTAAAAGTCCTATATTCGGCCGTGCCGAACCTTCTATACCCTTCACCACGGTGATTTTATTTATACAGACATGTACAGCATTATCCATATTGTTGACTGTTTACATAAATTAAAATGAGAAAAAACTCATACTTTAAAGAAATAGAATACAGCGGCGACGCAGCTAAATGAAAACAAATTACGTTGGCTACAGTTGTCACCGTGTTGTCAGCTACTTAATGATGTTGAAGACGATAGCTAAATCGTAAACTCTGACATTGTTTTAGAAATACTTATTTTTCCCTTAAAAATTCTTTTTTAAAAAATTACCAGTGGGTACTCTGTGGGTCAATTGGCTACCTATTTGTGTATTGCTTTCTACAAAGGTATTTAATACGAATCGAAACCTAAAAACAAACAAAAGTCGCCCCTCGCAGGGGATTATTGACCCTCCGAGATCTGTATGCACTCCTTGCGATCTACCTGTCACGGTCTAATATTTATTTGACAAAAAAGCAAAAGAGAATCATTAAACCGAAAAAAATTAAAAAAAAAAGTGAAAAAAATAGAGGTGGGCGTGGTTTTTGGTCCGCAGTCTCTTTGTGGTTTCAACAAGTCGTTGCCACATGCCATACAGCTGTAAAATAATTTAATTACAGCATGAGTAGTATTTAATTTAATTACGGTTATGGTAGTGGGATCAACAACATTGGATTTCTTTTCAGGTTACACTGGTCTGCAAGAAAATTGGTCACTGAACATAAATATTTGGAATATAGTGATCTCAACTCGTTAAATTCAAATTCGCTTTTCGTTTTCGCTTATCACGTACAGATTTTTTTTATGGGCATGGCTGATATTTTCCCCTTAACAAGGCGACCACGCTAACCTTTTTTAATACAATTATTTAATCATTGAGATGAACTTTAAATTAACCTTATAGCCCGTTCAGGTTGCCACGAAATTAAGTCATTTCGTGATTTCGGCCGAAATCAACTTGAAATTACGTAATTTCGCATACATTTTACCATTGCCGAAATTAACTCATTCTACTTAATTTCGTCGAAATTAACTTGAAATTACGATAGACAACGCTGGTTTTGTATAAAAAGCTACACTTTTTGCAACCATGACCATATTTACAACCTTGAAAGTGTGCTTTTGTCAGAAAAAATTTAAAAGCCAAATGAAATAATGGAAATATAAACATAATTGTACAGTAATTTTGTTGTAGTGCTGTTTTTAATTTTCGTGTATATTTTAAATTGATACGAAAGTGTTGTGCGAAAGCTTTTTTTAAAGAATTAAATTATACAAATGTAACTAAACGTGATCAGCTGTTTGCGAAATCAACTCAAATGTCAAAAAGCCCAGTATGAACACCTTAGATTTCGTTCGTAATTTCAGCTCGAAATTACTTAATTTCGTGGCAGCCTGAATGGGCTATTATATAATTTGTTTCATTTTCAACTGTTTCGGAGGTATTCAGAAAAAACATAAGTTTAATTTAAATAATTTGTTTTTTTTTCTTAAAAAACTCGGCAAATATTTTACATTTTTGTCTTTGTTCGGAAAGCTAGGTAGGTATACTGGGAAGAAAATAAGCCATAAATGATTAAAATCGATGAACAAATCGTGATTTTATTCACAATTTAGTGCAGGTACCTACTTTGACAAACATTAACACATTAATATTATTTACTTTTGTTATAATAATTACGTATTAAATATTTCAATATCAGTATTTTATTTAAATAAGAATATATATCTCAGAAACTAGACGTGATAGAATCAATCTGTAAACAGATTTAGATTCAGCACACAAAAGTCACATAACACAATTCTTGCATCCGCCTTTGTTTTATTTTGCCGACCATTTCTATCATAATAAATACGTATTTAATGTTCCAATATCAGTATTTTATTTAAATAACAATATCTCGAAAACTAGACATGATAGAAAAAATCTATGAACACATTTCGTTTCAGGACACAAGTCGATAATAACAAGGTTCGACCTCCCGGTTTTTTTTTTTGACGACCAGTGTCATTTGTAGTAAAAGGTTTATGTCTACACACCGAAAGAACAAATGCCACGCTGCATCAAAAAGGTAACTGACTAACCTAAACAAAGGCTTAAGGCGTAAAGACGTCTAGCCGCTAGCTTTGAACAAACCTAAATAAGAGCGCAACGTATTGTAATAAACAGTAATGTTAACATATTTTGTTTAGTAAAATCTAATAAATTTAAGCGCAAAATAAAGATAAAATCGCTAGATAAAGCAAAACAAGTTATCATGGCACCACTCTTACACAAAAAAAAAAACAATAACATTTTGTTTGCAACCAACTTCACTACCTAACGCTCTGTCAAAATTGGATTTTCCAATTGCCACTTGCGTTGACGCCACTATTTAGGTTTGCTTCATTCATTTTGTATGTACATGAGAATTTTTGACAGTTATTTTACGCCTTACGCTCTTGTTTAGGTTTAGCAGTAAGCCACATTAATGCAAAATGTTCATAGAAATTTTTGACAAGTGAAGCCACCTTGAAAGTCACTTGCCAGATGTGACACACAAAACCCTATCTGGTGTAAAATTTTAATATATTAGCAAAAATATGATGAGAAGGAGTCAGACACCTATTGCGTTTACTTAAATATTCGCTTTCTTGATTCTTATGTTAAATAAATATTGTATTGCCATTGTCTTTTAATTAGTTTTATTTTATTTTATTCAAATGATATATTATAAAACGAGTTTATGAAAAATATTTAGTATTATTTTTAATAAAATTTTAGTATTATTTTTAAACATTTTGTTTAATCATAACTCGATAAAGATTCATCCAATTTAGAAAAATAGAACATCAGAAGATTAAGGATAAAATTTTCTTGACAATTTGTTAATGCTCAACGGGTTTCCTAAATTACAAAATTATAACATAATTTTATTTGAATTATTTTATAAAATTAATTAATATTTTTTCAGGCATAATTTCATTATTACAAAAATTCTTGTTAAGCATTTGCTTAACGTTTTTTAATGAAACATTTCTTTGCAGAACAGTGTAATTAGAGAGATACGCAAATAAGAAAATAATTATATACGGCAATCTATGCAAACAAATTTGTTTATCGCCTGTTTTTATCGCCTTTTGTGATTAATTTTGTATGAAATTTAAGGCGCGTGTGAAGTGGAGTTTGATTCCAATAATTTGAATTCCAATATCTGGCGTGTTTGATCGACATGATGTTTTGTATGCATTTTTTAATCTAGATAAATGCGTTATATAAAAAGAAAATTTGTCATAAAGTGTGCTTATTTTTTTATAAATTAGGGCATAAGTATTTAGTATGAAAATGGCAAAACGATTTGAATTTTTTTCAACATTTGCACAGCGTTAACAGAAAACTCCTTATATTAGATAGGGAAAGCTGGTTATGCTGCTTGAAATCGCAATAAATCTGTGTTATTGTTATTCAACCGACCCTCGCATTGCTAAGGAATTTTAATGTCCTTATTCCCGATAGGATCTGTTGGTACAACCAGACCTGGTGGCATGACGTAGCAGATCAGTTTTGATTTACTGAAGTCTCCAAACAGGAAAATGATGACTCGTGAGCCGGTATTCTTGGCCCAAATGTTCAACGGGCCATTCCAATGGACAAATGCCTAATGATCTTTTTAGGTAGAAGTATACGCCTTAATTATCTGTACCAGAGCATGTATAAAGAGAAAAATAAAGAATTGTTATCTATTGTCGGACAGTTAAGTTGCGTTAAAGGTCTTAACCTCATTTGTGTCTTGGGTAGTCATGGATTGTGAGAAATCTTTAAATGAACTCGTTTTCCACAATAGGTTTACAATATGTTGGGTTTCCAGTCATGAGGGTCTTGTTGGCAATGATCGGCCGGACTGCCTATCCAACCTAGGAACCCGACGTAGATTTATAGGACCAGAACCTTTCTTTAGCATATCAAATGGTTATGCTAAGAAAATAACTGACTAATGACTCTGCGATGCAAGGTTCTCTCGCCATTAGGAAACTTTGAAACATCCCAAAAGCTAATAACATTCAATAAGAGTGACTGAAAGCTATTTACGTCAGCTATTTGAAGCAGACCACTAATCTTATAAGTCTCTTTTCAATTCCCTTCGTTCCTTCAAGATTTAAGGTACCCGATTAAAGTCTAAGTCTCCTTCAATTTTCATTTTGCCAGATGATAATTGGTGTCCATAACCTTTTACCAACTCAGTTAATCAGTTTAAGGTAATACAGGCATATTTCTCAGCTTTCTGCCAACTTGTTATGAAACAGACCAGAGTCTTTGGTGGGATTCAAACCCATAACCCAGAACTTTTTTTCTTTTAAGACAACACTACATCTGCAAAGCTTTTTGCTTGTCTGCAGAAAACATCCAGAATATTTGGCGGGAATCGAACCCGCAACCTCTAGACTGATAGGCTAGCGCGCTACCAATAGGTCTATCGAGGCACTCATATTATTACATTACTTACTAGCCGACCGAAGCAGCCACAACTCTGTGTTAACAATGATCGCATTTCATTAAATCATCTTGTATCCTACTTTCCACTTATTTTCCTAGCTATTTGAACTTCCCATTCTAACCCAAATATATATATACTTCCTTAAAATATAGACGAAGTCATTTCCTTGATAATATAGTATTTTAAATTATGATTGATAACCGGTATTTTTATGTTCGATTATTCATCAGGTAAAACTGACATACGGTTGTCAGATCTGGCAACCCAATTACTGTTTATGTTCTCTTTGGATAGACTGCACTTACAATAGACAGAAACAGGGCAGACATTTTTTGAATTCTCTTTTGCTCTGTCTTAATGCTTTTACAATTGGACATAAACATGACAGACACACATGCACATTTTACTTTTGGATTTATTTACTTTACATCTGTGTGTGTTTCCGCCTTTTGTGAAAGGGGGCTTACCTCCAGTTACCCAAACAACATTGTTGGAACATAGAAAACTATGTTTAACCAGGTGCCATATTCTGTAATTCTCGTAGCTAAATCTATCGCTAAAATTCTAAAAATGCACCAACAAATTACGAGCATTCTTACAACAACACTTATAATTTGTTTGTGCTTTTTTAGAATTTTAGCGATAGATTTAGCTACGAGAATTACAGAATATGGCATCAGAAAATGCCATAAACACGCAATTGTCACCTATAACAACATGCTCAAATTAATTAAGTTGCTCTGCCGACGTCGTGTTTATGTTTTGTTCAATTTGATGACTGGTGAAGCCGGCCTCTTAGCGAACAGCTTAGTTTAGTTCAGCAAGATTTTTTCTGTTCAGTGAGGAGGCTCATTTTTGGCATGGGCATGTCAATAATTTCCTCCTAAGGAGTGAGAAAAATACAATAGAGATTCTGCAGGCATCACTACATCTGCTAACAGCCACTGTTTGGTGTGCTTTATGAGCTGTTGGAATCGTCGGTCCTTAAAGTGGTTTTACACGACGCGTCGTGTGTTTGTCATATGACTTTTGAGTTTCATAACCCATATGTAATTGCATGTGTTTGTCAAAATAGCATTTTACATACGATTTATAATTTTTGCTTTCAAATGTACATGTGTAATTACATCTGACATAACCTATAATATAAAATTTTTCCGTCACACAGTTTTGTATTGCAAACCACAGCTGATGCAAAGATACAAACGTAGTGCTTTTGCCACGCTTTTAGTGCTTATATATAAAATAGCAAAATATCAAGTTGGCATTACAGGATGTCAGATGCTTTGTCACATCAAAATAGAACACGTTCTAAATGAAAAATGTCATATGTATTGTACACATGGTAAATACGCATGTTATGTTTGAAAGGGTTCACACGACGTGTTTAGAAATTACACATGGAAAAGTGACAAGTCATATGACGAATACACGTCGTGTAAACCACTTTTACTTCCTTATATGTAAATGGGGAAGGAGAGCGTTACCCTCAACAGAGAGTGGTGTAAAGCCATAGTTAACAATTACTTTGGAAACCAGTTGGACGAAATGTTTACTGACATATGCTTTTCAGCCAGTCGTAGAAACATTTGGTAAACGCACTATTTTTTAAAATTGTCCAATTACTTGGGCACCAAACGTGGAATTTTACGTATTTTAATAATTTTCTGTGGGGTTACCTAAAATATTTGATTTATGCAAACAAAGCTATGACTTTAGGAGAATTGGCCGACAATATTTGTGAACCATTGCCAAGAAACGAAACCAAATGCTTGAAAAGGTGGTTCGAGTACATTCGAAGCAGAGCCTGTATAGCTGCTGTAATTTTTATAACAAGTTAATTTTTAGTTTGAAATTTTGTTATGTCAGCAAATTAACTAATATTCAAAATCGTACACCTTTAAAAACAACACCCTTTATAAGTTAGGTGGGTGTGACAATTTACGTTCTACTTCATCGTTATGCAAATAGTGCCGTTTCTATTTAGTTTTATTTTCACATTTAAAATATTTTAAAATTTAACAGAAGTCTTTGTGTAGTTATTTCTATGATATTTAAATGTGCCTTCATATACTTTTTTAAGTATTGGTATATGTTTTTAATATACATATGTGCGATATGGCAATGGGAATCTAGGCCAACATATAATATAATAAATGTGCAGAGTGAATTTTTTGTTTTTCTTTACTCTTGCAATTTAGTGTTGCATAAATGAAATGGCTTACATTAGTAAAGATATTTTCTATCCTAGATACTACTCAAATACATACATATGTATACATACATGAACATGAACGTGCATGGGTAGGGTTATAATATAATATACTTATTAATGTCAGCAGTGCAACTAGGATATTGAAACAGAATTGCTTTCATCACAACCCTAAAGTTGACGCAGATGATTGAAAGAATTAAAGATGCTATTTTAATGGTTTTATACTGCCGAAAGAAAGGAAATCATAAAAATCTTTTATGATTTCTATATATTTTTTTAGTTTCTTTTGTCATCCCATGACTTGTCATCCGAGTTACAAGGTACGAATGAAAAGAATCGACCACTTTAGTAGAAATAATCGTCCCTATTCCCGTTGTCGTTATAATTTCAATAGTTTTTTTTGCCATCCCAGATTCTAAGTAAGAGATTCGATTAGTATGATCGGCAAATACAACTACATTTTCTTTCGGGTTAGTTTGTTCTTTTAAATTTAAAATTCCTCCATTGGTGACAAGTGCAAATGTTTATAACAGCCTCAAGATTCAGGATTCAGAGTTTCCTTTTTATCTTAATTTATTTTAATAAAAACATTTTAATGGATATTTTCTCCTAATTTAGTTTTACTTACTTTATACCAACCTCCTCCATCAAGAACTGGAGGTCGAAACGGATTTAATTTCTCGGCAGCTTCGCTTCAAAAATCACAAAATTGTCGAAAACTGTTAGCATACTGACTAACCTAAATAAGGGCGTAAGGCGTAACGACGTTTAGCGCCTAGCTTTGAACAAACCTAAATAAAAGCGCAACGTTTTGTAAGAAATAGTAATGTTAACATATTTTGTTTAGTAAAATCTAATAAATGTAATTGCAAAATAGAGATAAAATCGCTAGATAAAATAGAAAATAGCTAAAACGGGACCACTCTTACACAAAAAAAGCAATAACATTATGTTTGCAACCAACTCCACTACCTAACGTTCTGTAAAAATTGGATTTTCCAATTGAAAAGCGTTGACGCTGCGCTATTTAGGTTTGCTTCATACATTTTGTATGTACATGAGAATTTTTTACAGTTATTTAATGCCTTACGCCCTTGTTTAAAATGGTTTTACATGGCGTGTGTTTGTCATATGACTTGTCAGTTTGATAACCCATATGCAATTTTATGTGTTTATCAAAATAGACATTTTACATACGGTTTATAAATTTTGCTTTCAAACGTACATGTGTAATTACATCTGACATAACCTACAATATATATTTTTTCCGCCACACAGTTTTGTATTGCCAACCACAGCTGATGCAAAGATGGAAACGTGGTGCTTTTGCCACGCTTTTAGTGCTTTTGGTACCACAAAAAACCTAAAATAGCAAAATATCAAGTTGGCATTACAGGATGTCAGATGCTTTGTCACATCAAAATAGAATACGTTCTAAATGAAAAATGTCATATGTATTGAACACATGGAAAACACACATGTTATGTTTCAAAGGTTTACATGATGTGTTTAGAATTTACACATGGAAAAGTGAGAAGTCATATGACAAATACACGCCATGTAAAAGCACTTTTAGCAAATAAGCGGAATGTTAACGCCAACGGTGATGCCAAATTCTCGTTTTAAATTCGTTTTTAAACTACAACGCCAACGCCAATTTTAAAATGTATCAGAAAACGCTACAACAAAGTATTTATCGTTTGTTTATATAAGTCGTCAGTTAAAGCAATTAATTTAAAAATAAATTTGAAAACGTATTATTTTGATAATAAATAATTCGGTATGTGTGAAATTTCATTTAGAGATCTTTAGTGGTTCACAAGCTACTGAATTATTTCCAACATCCGAAAAATTTTATTTGTAAGTGAAAAAATTTCGAATATATTTTTAATTCGACCAGAACACTTGGGCCGGATGGAAGATTAGTAGTGTTTTATGTACACTGGCACACATGAACGGTCGTCGCAGTAAACGGTAGGTTTTATGTCGAGCAAAAAATATTTGTGGAATAAAAACAAAATTTTTGAACAAAATTTCATTTAGTTGTTAAAATTTCGTAATAATAAAAAATATGTATGTATGTACATATATAGAAAACTAAAATTAATTGTTTTTTAATTCTGAGTGTATTAAAAATCCATACGTTTTTATTTTATTAGGAACAAAGAACAGGGTTGTCAGATTTGGCCTATAGTAACCGCGGAAAAAAATGGTTTTTGGCGTGTCGTCCAATTTGGATGAAATTTTACAGTATATTAACAGATATATGAGTAACAATTCCCTGAAATTTCAGCCTCATAACTTCATTACTTTTTGGTTACCCCCGGGGGTTCCAATTGTCACTGCAGTAATGGCAAATGCTTTGACGCGGTCCACTCGGGGAAAATAGGGGCACCAGACGCTAGGGTTCCTAGAGCCTAAATCTGGAAGAAAAGGTCTGTTGTTTTAACACGGGTCCTCTTCGAGGCCTGACCAGTGCCCAAAGGACTGGTACCACGGGAATCGGTAGCCCCACAGAGAGCCTATCCTCTCTGTGACCGGTTATTGGTGAGGTCCCCTTCGGGGGTACACGTGGTGGTTGTGGTTTAAGATCGATTAAAGTAGATGTGGTGCATGGTCGATCAAGTGTGCTGTTGCACTCTCAACAGACGGAGTTTGGATAGTCTCCAAACCCCTAAGCAAGAGGTTATAATATGGATCTAGGCTTGCCTTGGAAAGGCTTGCCATATTGTATAAATTGCTACTCATTGTGACTGTATACACACAAATTGCGATTGGTGGCAATCGTAAAGTGTTGTTATACTACACAATGGGGGCGCTAGTCTACGCCTAAGTTTAACTCGGTGGTAAGACCACCGTGAGGTTAGGCCGAGTATGGCAGGTACTCACGTTAATCTTGTTCCACAAATTACTTTTTGGTCTAGAACAAGTCAAAGTTGAGGTATGCCAACGCGCTTGAAATATGTTAGTTCAATATGTAATATTCAAAAGCTTATTAATAAAAAAATACATAATAAATATAACTTTAAAGTATTTTTTTAATTAATTTAGTTGTTGTAGAATGAGTAGATGAAAAAATAAATTAAAAAAAAAACAAAAAAAAAATTTCTTAACAATAGAATTGTGGTGTAAAAATTAAACATTTTGCATTTTCAATGGACTAGGAAATATAGAGCAGCCCCTCGCCCTAGGTGCAGACTTATATCAAATGAAAGATTGAAGTCTCAGCTTTCATTTGAAGTAAAGGACATATAGCAAAAGTACTTTAAACATACAAAAAACTGCAAAAACTACAAAACGCGCACATTCTGTCGCTATACGTATGTTAGCATGCAATAGCATGTTTACAACTTTTTAGTTTTATTTTTTTTTAATTGTTTACAACTATTCACTTATTGTTTATTATTATTTTATTTACATTATTCATTTGATTGATAATTTTTTTGAAGGTCATTGACTTTGGGTTAGATAGTTGAATAATTTTTAATTTAAATTGATAGTGGAGGCTGTTGTTCTTATCTAAGTTGTGTTATGCTCACTTTCTAATGTGGTTAGTTTAATTCTTGTAGGCTATTCCATTCTTGTAAATATTCACGTATTTCTACGAATGAAGATGTAATGCACTATTTGCAAGTATCATCAGATTCTTATATTAATTCATTTAGAATGATAATGAAATTGAAAAAATTAGAATACCATGATGATGTTAAAAATTTATTGATAGAATGAAAATAAAAATTGTTCTTTTTTATTGCATTTCAATGGGAGGTGGGCGTTATAGTGGGCGTGTTATTGTAATTTTTGCATGAAACATTTTAAATGATATAAATTACAGTAATATCAAATTTGAAGGTTATACCTAAAATATTTTAGAAAATATTGCACTTTTTATGTTGAGGTTGTATGGGTGGAGGGGGTAAAAGTGGGCCAAAGTTCAAATTTTTTTCCGATAATGTTTGTAACAATATAACATTCAAGTATACCAAAATTAAAAGTTATACCTAAAGTATTACGGACATACGGCATTTTACAAATTTCGAATGTATGGGAGGTGAGCGTAAAAGTGGGCGAATTTTCTAATTTTTTTTTTTAAACTGGAATTGTCTCAAAAATAACCTGTGCAAAATTTAAGAGCTCTACAATGACTCCTTGTATTTTATGCCGGCGTTATGTCACTGTGCGACATGGCGACTTTTTGGCGATTTTTGAAATAATTGGCGATTTTGTTGACTTCTGGTTAATATTTCAAACTGAATTAAGGAATGCTAAAATGGAGGATAAATACATTGAAGATATAAGTGTAAACTGTTTTTCATATTTAAAGATGATTTTAATAGAATTACAAAATAGATTCCCTGAAAAGATGGCTGTATTTAAAGTTTAGGAATATTTTCCATTTACAAATCTTGCAATTCGTCATCACATACAAAATTCTTCACTTTCAGAGTTTTTTTAGTCCTAACATAACTTTGCATGCTTATGAATCACTATTGAAAATAATACCACTTGGTAATATTAAAGATTATTTTAACGATTATAATCCAACTGATTTGCATTAGTCTTGTACTTGGTAAGCTGGTAATTCCAATAAATATATTTTACACTTTCATTTTATTTTATATCCTGTAAATTTCCGCATAGAAAGAGCGCTTTCAATTATGATTTAAACCAAAGCTCGACTGCGAAATAGATTTTCTAATATGCATTCAAATAGGGAATGTTGCACTTCATATGTTGGTCTTTAATAATGTTGAATAAATTTAATTCCCATAAAATATTTAAGTATATTTTTTTGGGACTTTTTTCTATTTTTGGCGAATTTTAGCTATTTTGCTTAAACTTTTATTTGTGATTGGTTCAAAATATTTTTAAAATTATATTATATTTTATATGCAAATTTTAACATCGTTTTTGGCGAAATAGGTGAAAAACATTAAAGACAACATGGACGTTAGTGTTCATATTTTTATAATACTCTTTTTTGAGAACTGAACTATCATAGCTTATTTTACCCGACATTGTCGAGGCTATACACAATATTTTGAAATGGAATCGAGAATATTTCAGAACTTCCGGGATGTTGAAGAATCCTCTCGAATATTTTGGTCTGTTCTGGAAATTCTGTTCGGGAAAGCCCAAAACTTCCAGCCCTTTTATCTTTACCGCACCATATACATACATACATCAAGAATGATAGAAGACAAGATTACGCCATGCGCATGTTTTCCCGTTAGATGACGTTGTTCGGCCAATGTAAGGTTGCCAAGTCTTTAATCAACAAATTGCTTAAATAACTACGTACAAATAAATGTAAATAATAGGCAAAAATTCGCAACCTTGCAAATAAACTCTCAATATTTTTATTAAAAACTCTCATAATTTATAGTTTTGAATTTGATGTTTTTAAAATAAATTGCTTCATCAAAACACCATTATGTAGTGATTTTATAAACTTAAAAACAATACAGAACAGGGTAAAAACACATGAGGGATTCAAACACGGTTTAATACTTAAAATATAATTTTGAGAAATTTTTATTTTTTTATATATGACTATCTGACATTAAGGGTGAGAGTTTAGGATTTAGCGTCTTTACCTGCATTGATGGCCTAATCTGATGGTAGTTTTATCACTGAGTCGATTAGTTTAGCCGCCATTTCATATCGGCTTCGTCCTCTGGTCAGAATATCTATTAAAGGCGTGTTTACATTGAGTGTACAAGTCATATGTACTGTCAAAATTGCTATCCATATGGAATTTCATGTGTATGTCAAAATCAGTGTTTTACACATGGTTCATAATTTTTGTGTTTAAACGTACACATGTTACGTACATATGACATAACCTCCTGTTATTAAAAACAAAAATCAAATATTAAAAACAGCTGGTCATCAAAGTGTGGTTTAGATGGATTATTTTTTAAATTATTAGTCTATATAATAAAACTAATAATATTAGCTTTATCGGGACATGCTGTAATAAGTTATTAGCCAATTTTGCATATTTTTGCCGCCATTTAACTTTATTAGAAACCCGCTAGTGATGTCAACTATGCAAAGAACTACCATTTTGTGTTATCATTTGGGAGCTTCTACAACAATACAGAAATCAATTTGTAAGAGAGAAGTTATATAAAAACAAATAGTAATTATAATAAATAACACAATAAGTATTAATTAATATCATTTGAACTAGGTGTATCAGCAACAATTAAATGAATAATTTTGTTGATGTTAGTGTCAATTTATTTTCGCTCTTTTTTATTAGGAATAAAATATTTTTCATCCTAATTCTTATGGCAATAGAAAAGAATTAAATTTCTTTAAAAAGTCGTTGCTTTTGAAAATGAAAGTACTCCATATTATTTTCTTTAATGATTTGCATTTGAATGGCGTTAAAAAAATAACAAGCCGTAATAGACTTATTGTTTTGTGGTCTTATTGCATGTAAGTTTAATAAGGTTTTGGTATGCGCCAATGTAGTTGTCTCATTTTCAAAGGCAATGTTTGATGAAAACGTCGATTTTCTTTTACTGGAATGTTATTATAATACCAAAAATTTAATAGTTTATTTACTTACATATATACATATTTTATTTCAATATCATTTCATTCTTCTTTGGTACAGCCAAACAAAAAACCAAAAAAAAAAAAAAAATAAAAGTATATTTAATTTTAAAGTAAAAAGTGGAAAAAGAAAGAAAGAAATTACAATACTTATATTTCCTAGGTTACATAGCGTAGATTTTTCACCATAGTTGCAGTATGATTGCTAAATTCTGATAATACTTCTTAATATATTGCAATATAAAAAATAGAACTATTCAATATGGATTAAAAACATAAAATTTTGTTAATTTGTAATAAGATAATAAATTTTTATTCATTTTTTTTCGCAAAATGGAGTTCTCTCATTTTCAAAAGCAACGGCTCAATTAAGTGATTTGCAGCATTTTCGAAACCCACAACACCTCAATAGCATTTTTTTGTCCTGCAGTCCAAAGTTGTTAATTAGGTAATATCAACAGTTTACACAGTTACCGTCTTAAAAAAGATTTGAAAAATAATGCACTATAGTAAAGTAAAATTTTAATTTAATTCAGTCTTTCTTAGTATGTACCGGTAATATAGATAAGCACACCTAGCCTTTTATCACTATGCATTTATGAAATTGTGTTCTCAACTTCTATTAAAATTGAGTCATTCGTTTAAAAATGTCCCTTATACCCTTCTGGCCCTAGTTTTGAAAACAGACATATCCTAATGGACCCACAAATAATAAAGATCAGTCTATGTTTTAAATATCATTAAATTCGATTTGGCCGTGATTGACGTACAGATAATCAAACTTGCAAATAGATATATAATATATGTATCAATATTAGATTACATAACTTTATTATTAATATCACATATGAGGTATCGACATAAATCTTCGAACATTAAGTTACTAACAAAAGTTAGAATAAAGATATTGGTTAATTTTAAACTCCTTAAATTTATGATAAAAATGTATGAGCAGAATTTTTGAAAATAAAAGTGAACATCACTGAAAACTGTTGTCATATAGTTTTACACATCAAATAGAGCGTGCTTTAAATAAAAAACTAACACATAGGTAAATAACATATGTTATGTTTCAAGAGGTTTACACTATATGTATAGTTTTACATATGGAAAATTTGACATTCCATATGACTTGTACACTCAATGTAAACACACCTTTAGAACGTGTAATGCCAACTTGATATTTTGCTACTTTAGGTTTTTTGTGGTACCAAAAGCACTAAAAGCGTGGCAAAAGCACTACGTTTGCACATTTGCATCAGCTGTGGTTTGCAATACAAAACTGTGTGGCTGAAAAAATATATATTGTAGGTTATGTGAGATGTAATTCCACATGAACGTTTGAAAGCAAAATTTAAAATCGAATGTAAAAGGGTTATTTTGACAAACACATGAAATTACATATGGATCATCAAACTGACAGGTCATATGACAAATACACGTCATCTAAAACCATTTTAAGAAAGTGGTGAATGTGATGAGTTTATTTATAGCCCGTTCAGGCTGCCACGAAATTAAGTCATTTTGTGATTTCGGCCGAAATCAAGTTTAAATTACGTAATTTCGCATACATTTTACCATTGCCCAAATTAACTCATTTTACTTAATTTCGTCGAAATTAACTTGAAATTACGATAGGCAACGCTGGTTTTGTAGAAAAAGCTACTTTTTTGCAACCATGACCATATTTACAACCTAGAAAGTCCGTTATGTTTGAAAAAAAAAAATTAAAAGCCAAATGAAATAATGCAAATGTACATAATTGTACATAAATTTTGTTGTAGTGTTGTTTTTAATATTCGTGTATATTTTAAATCAATGCGAAAGTGTTGTGCAAAAGCTTTTTGCAAAAGAATTAAATTATACAAATGCAACTAAGCGTGATCAGCTGTTTGCGAAATTAACTCAAATGTCAAAAAGCCCAGTATGAACACTTTAGATTTCGTTCGTAATTTCAGCTCGAAATTACTTAATTTCGTGGCAGCCTCAATGGGCTATTACACGGTGACATGGCACAATAAACAAGGTAGACTCACGGCGAAAAAAAGTACATTTCTGTCATTTTGTTTTTGTATAAATCATTTTAGACTATCAAAACAAAAAATGTTAGTACATTTTGACACTTTAAGATGGAGACAAAAAATAGTCACCTAAGCTCTAGAGTTTACCTGTTATGAATTCGCCTTGCACGGTGGCTTTTGAACAGTTTAGGTCAGGGATGGTGAATGAAATTTTAATATAATTCTTAAGTTTTACTAAATACATTTTGTTTAATAATTAATACTTTTTTTATATTGAACAAAAACTAATGGGGTTTTCTTTTCTGAAAAAATATTTTGCCTTATTAATAGGTACTTTTATAATACTTTTTATGGATCACCCAGCCCTTGAAAAATGTGACCTTTTTTATGATTTCAAAAGAACACAAAAGCAAACTGATTTTACAATTAACATTTATGTCTAAGTGACGTATAAAATAAAATATTTATTCACATAAAAATTTTTAATTAAAATAAAATTCTTGCTTTCAATAAAAAAAAAAAATATTTACAAACAAGGGCAATATTTCACCTTGAATAAAAGTTGAGTGTAAAAAATGTAGCATATTTACCTGGTTTTGGTGCGAAAATAAAAGAACACAAAAATTTTCTTTTTTACTGAAAAAATGCTCATACTCGATCGTAATTCCGATTTTAGAAATCTTTAATAAATCCCTTTCAGAGGGAATTTTTGTGGATCGATGGAAATTCACGTTTGTAACCCCTATTTTTAAATCTGGTAATCGCAATGATGTTTGCAATTATAGATCTATTTCCAAATTAACAACATTTTCAAAAATTTTGAACATGCAATATGTGATGTATGTATTATATTTTAATACAAAATCTTTGATAATTTCTCAGCAACATGGTTTTAGAAATAATAAATCAGCAATTTCTAATCTTACTGTATTCACAGAATATTGTTTTTCTCAATTTGAATTGTGTTTTCAAGTTGATACTATTTACACTGATTTTTCAAAGGATTTTGATAAAATTTCGCATGGCGTTCTATTAAGAAAGTTACTTAGTCTTGGAATCACCTCATCTGTTTTATAAATGGTTGTCTTCTTATCTGAGTAATAGGGTTTGTGTTGTAAAACTTGATGTACATCAATCGTTTAAATATACTCAAGTTTCTGGAGTTCCACAAGGCAGTGTCTTGGGTCCTTTGCTCTTTAATATTTTTATCAATGACATTTTTCAATGTTTTAAATTTTCTAATTTTTTGTTATATGCTGATGATCTTAAAATATTTTCTAGTGTAACCAATTTGAATGATATCAGCAAATTGCAAAGTGATCTTGACAGCTTGAATGATTGGTGTAATAATAATAATCTGAAATTAAATTTGAGTAAATGTAAATGTAACTTATACAAGATTAACAGTTCCATTGGATTCCATTTATCATTTCAATAATAATTATATATCTAAAACAAATGAATGCAGTGACTTGGGCATTTAGTTTGACTCTAAATTCACTTTTAAACCTCACTTAGATAAGCTTATACCTAAGGCTTACTCTATTCTTGCGTTTATAAAAAGAAATAGTTTGGATTTTGTTGATCCATATACAATTAAACTTTTATATTCTACATATGTTAGATCGAAATTAGAATATGGGGCTTCTATTTGGAGTCCGCATTGTGCTGTTGATATTAACCGTATAGAAAAGATTCAGAAAAAATTTATACATTATGCTTTGCCTCATCTTAATTTAATGTGTCCTGTTCCTTCTTATATGTCCCGGTGCTTACATCTGGGTATGACTTCGCTGGAAAAAAGACGTAAAGTACAGTCTATGCTTTATATATTTGACCTGATAAATGCAAATATAGATTGCCCTGAAATCTTGAAAAAGATTACATTTTATGTTCCCTCTAGGTTATCAATTCGACATAGAAGGTTATTTTTTGTAGCATTACATCAAAGAAATTACGTGCTTAATAGTCCAATAATTAGGTCTCTAAATTATTTCAATACATTGTCAAATAATGGAAGTTTGGAATTTAGTGCCTCAAAAACTAGTTTTAAAAATGTTATCTTACAAAACTTAAATTAATATTGTAAAATTTTTTACATATCATTGTATTATTTTTATTTATAATTACATTAACTATTTTAGTCTTAAGTTTCATAAGTCTGTATAGGATTATTCCTTTTTTAGACTCAAATAAATAAATAAATAAATAAATAAATAAAAAAAAAAATTTAATAAGTATAAAATATTTACATATATGCAAAATTTTTGTCAGAAAAGAAAACGCCATTACAGTTAATTTTTATCTTTGTTGCTCTAAAGTTTGTATTTTCGTAATTTTCTTGTCTCTAAAATTAAATATTAGTCCTTAGTGGATATTTATATAAAATTCATATAGTTCAATAATGTCTTAGAGCCATAAATTAGATTGTGAGGCCTTCGATAATTAACCTTATCTATGTATATGGCAGCTCCTTAACAGAAGACCTTCCGGAACGCCTGCCGGCAGAAGAAAGAGTGGAAGGCCTACTCCGCAATGACAACATGAGTAAAAAAGATATTAATATGGAACGATACTAGAAGGCCTTGTGCCAACTAAAGAAGGAGTAAAGAGGCATTCTAGAAGTCCTTCACACTCCTTCTTTGTACCAGTGGAGTGCTCTTGCCCATTTTTACCTCCCTTATAAAGAATATTTAAAGCTTTGCAATAATTTTTTTGTATTTTAGCAAAGTATTTACATACCATCCGCATGACATTATAAAGAAAATATACAAATAAAATCCTGGATTATTTAAATTTTTTTTTAACGTTTAAGTTGTCATTGTAATCGCGCACTTCTACGTAAAATAGCCATTAGCTAAATGAAACTTTTATTTAAGTCATATTTACAAATGCACATATGTATGAGTATTACCTTGCGTTATCCTTTGACTATTATTTGCTTCCTTTGGATTTATTTTATTCAACGTTGTAGGGGAGAATATGAAATCCAACAAAAATCTACGAAATGTAAACTTAAGGAATATAAACTAAAAATTGGGTGTGTATTTTTTAAGGACGATTATGATGATGACGTGTTCTTTTCCCAACCTTTCACCTTTTCAAAAATTTAAACTTTAATTAAGAAAAAGTAAGTAAGAAAAATGATGTTGAAGCTGATTAAGATCTATTTATTAAACAATACTAAAAGTGTGTTATTTTTAATTTTGTTTCCCTAAATAACAGACGTGTCAGTAAAACAGCACGAAGTTTTAAAATTTTAAATTAAAAACAATCACATGAAGACGTACTTGTAATTTATACACACGGACGAAAAACGGACACTGGAATGGGGGATGGGTCTTCATCCCTCGATTTCATACTAGGATGAAGCTTAGGTTGCAAAACCAATGCAACACGGTTCAGGCCGAAATTATAGCCATAAATAGAGAGGCAATTTGTCTAAGGTAACGCAGGATATTTGGCAAAGATATCCAGATTTGTACCGACAGCAAAGCCGCGACAAACTCCTTATCGAGACATCTCTAGATAAGATGCCTAGATATTCCAACTTGGTGCACTATTCTGTAATTCTCGTATCTAAAGCTATCGATAAAAGTCAAAAAATGCATAAAGAAATTTTGTGAATTCTTACATATTTTGACATTTGTGGCCTTTAATTGCTCATTTTATGTCCTTAAAAAGAGAATTTAAAACTAAAGATGTCAAAATATGAATTTTTAGAATTTTAGCGATAGCTTTAGCTATGAGAATTACTGAATATGGCCCTGGAACTCTTTTGGGCTCAGAGGGGTGCCAAGAAATATAGTTGTGGACGAACCTGCTAGATCTGAAACCTACCTTGGGGATCAGAAGATTGATGAACTAGTCGGCGTTCTGATGTAAAGACAACTTTCAGCAGAAATAACGGGGGGCGCGAAGACCAGCTTCGAAATTTCTACGACCTCACTATGATTGCCAGAAGACTACAAGCTTGCTGAGATCAGCACACTAGTGGCTGTGTTGACAGGGCAAGAAATTCCTACTTGCCGGAAAGCAATCAGCCACTACCCGTGCTTGACAGAGTATCAGTAACTATGCCAAAGATATTCTTTCGAGCACGTGCAGTTAAAAAGGTCTTAGCAGATCTTAATATTAACAAGTCTTCTGGGCCGGATGGCATTCCAGCACTGGTCTTGAAACAGTGCTCTTCGACGCTAGCACGTCCCTTAGCGACTCTTTTCAGCACCTTGTATCATGCTGGTGAGTTTCCAATATGCTGGAAGTTAGCTAATGTAACGCCAATCCCCAAAAAAGGAGAGGCTAACAACCCTGAAAATTACCACCCAAATGCAATCTGTTCTACTCTTTCTAAGGTAATGGAAGGTATGATAAATTTTCATCTTGTCAAATATTTGGTGTCCAACAGCTTACTAAGCGACCGCCAGTATGGTTTTCGTAGGGGGCACTCTACAGGGGACTTGCTGGCTTTCCTTTCGGAAAAATGGTGTCAATCCATTCACCATTTCGGCGAAAGTAAGGTGGTGGCTCTAGATATCTCCAAGGCCTTTGATAGAGTGTGGCATGGTGCACTTCTGTCAAAACTTATTGCTTTTGGTGTGGGTGATAGCTTTTCTCGATTTATATCGAGCTTTCTCAGGGATCGCACTATACGAGTTGTTATAGATGGGATTTCATCTTTCTCCCTGTTTCTAATTTTTCTAAATGACCTTCTCTGTCAAACATCCAACCCTATCTACTCTTTTGCGGATTATAGCCTTTTAGAGATTGGGGCCCAGCGGAAAAATATGAATGATAGGCTCAATCACAATCTCGTAACAATATCTAATTGGAGCCGGGCGAATAGAGTCGACCTCAACGCTCGTAAGGCTCAATGTTATATTTTAACGCATCATCGTTCGGCCGAAAATGGTGTTACATCTGTAATTACAATCTAAAAATGAAAGGGTGTTCCGATAGTGAAATAAATTACATGTATATGCAATAAGTTTTGAACCATAAGAGTTAGACTCTTGGTGTATAATTGTGGCCGCTATAGCAAAAAATACTAAAAATTATAGGGTGTTCAAAAAGTGACGTGTTTTTTGCTTTTATGTCTTAATTTCTTGAGCTGTAGGAGGAATCCCTTTAAAATTTGCAGACAGTAATTAAAATTATGTTTGCTTTACAAAAAAGTATGCAAAATTAAACCTAAAAATTTAAGGGTGTTCTGATAGTGACTTGATTTGCATGTATATGGGCTACGTTTTGAACGATACTAGGTAGACTCTTGAAATTTTCACAGAAGGTGTATTAATATGGGCTTTATAATAAATAGTAACAATTTAAGGGTATTCCGACAGTGTCGTGATTTGCACGTATATAGCCTTACTTTTTGACTCTTTGCAGAAGAAGAAGATAGGAAGGCTTCTGATATTGTCATAGAAAATTTACACAGATTATATTTTACAATACTACTGTAACACCAAGTAACGAAAATAAATTTAATAGAAATAAAAGCGTATTCCGTAGATATCGCGAATTTGAAGAATTTGACCTTCACTTCTGTGTAAATATCAAGTGTCTGTTTAGGGTATTTAGTACAAGTACAAAAAATATTAAAAAATTACTTCAACAAAATTAACAACTTGCATTTTTAAAGTTATACTGTGCGGAACCTTACGTGTATGAGTCTGACCCGCACTTGACTGATTTATTTTCAATTTCATAGCTCCTGTGGTTCAAAACTGTACCATAAACATCTCAGCAGTTGTTGCAAATTGAAGAAAACTCCTGGTGAAATTAATTTATTTTGCATTTAAAATATTTTCTTACCATAAAAGGTTTGCCCATGTCTGTGCCTTATTATGACATTTGTCCTTAAATATTGATTTTATGTGTATGTGTGTATGTGTGTATGTATGTATGTATGTATGTATGTATGTATGTATGTATGTATGTATGTATGTATGTATGTATTTATGTATGTATGTATGTATGTATGTATGTATGTATGTATGTATGTATGTATGTATGTATGTATGTATGTATGTATGTATGCATGTACATATATTTATATACTTACTATATACATACATATGCAAAATATGTTAATGCCAATTTTACATCTATAATTAAAAATCATTGAAGCGGAAATTGTTCATTTGATAGTTGGTAAATATCCGTTCTACTTTAATGCAGTGTAGCAAATAGACACATGCATATATATACATACATATATATGTATGTATATATGTGTGTAAAAGTTTTAGTATTCAATTAAACAAATTAAAAATGAATTGAAATAATTTAAAAATCTTATTAAAGCTGGAATAGATAGAAAACTTTTTCTGAGATTTGTTTTTAAATTAAACGAATTTGAATTCAGCATAAACTTTGTTAATTTCAGTGCTGACTTTTTGATTGTTTGTAAGCAGCCAGCCAGAAATTAAATAACTTTTGAAAAAATTGTGTCAAATTATTTACAAATATGATAATGGATTCTCTAATAGTGACGGGTAAAAGTTAACACTAAATGTGATTTAATCACAACTATTTTTATTTGAAAGGCCCTTCAATAACATTATATTTATTTATTTATTTTTTTTTAAAGACAGCACTACCTCTGCAAACTTTTTGCTTGTCTGCAAAAAAACACCCAGAGTCTTTGGCAGGAATCGAACCCGCAACCTCCAGACTGATAGACTAGCGTGCTATCAATCGGTCTATCGAGGCACACATTATAGGTTAGGTTAAGAAGGATTGGGCCTCCACTCGGAGACCCAGAGGGTCCATTGTGATTTACTTGAGCTAGCTAAAACTAAACAAAAATATAAAGAGAATCCTATATGCGTTCTGTTACCTGGGCAGTCCTATAATACCGGACTGCCAGAAATCAGATGTACCGGTAACCCATCTACTGGTTATAGCACTAATGATGCAATAGCCAGAACTTTCCTGCACAAACCCAGAAGTATCTTAATTTTCTCTGTGTCCGGACCAAATTGCTCGTGGACTGATTAATTCTTCTTACTACCCAATCGTATAGAAGCCTATAGTAGTGACTATTCGCTGGTTTCACAGATTCTACTCTATCTAAGTTAGTTTCCTCTGAGCCCAATCTTGAGAATTCGTCAGCAGTTTCATTGCTCTTACCATGGCAATGAGCTGGAACTCGACATAATCTAACCCTATACTGCACTCGCCTACCAGCATTGATTTGGCACTGTGTTATTAAAAGTCTTTAAGCGCTGTCGACGAGTGTTACAGAGTGACCTCTCCCTTTCTAACACGTGCCCAGCCACCAACTCGGTGGCCTTTAGAACTGTCAGTACCTCTGCCAGGAATACACTACATTCATCTGGGAGCTTATACAACCTGTGTATACTAGATCCTTGAATTTGCACTCCAGCACTGTTGTCCATCTTCGAACCATCCGTAAAAAATCGTCGTACAATTTATCAGTTTCCATATAATCATCCCTTTTTGGGATTACTACTAAGGATACTCGAAATCAAGCTCAGTGGTCATAAAGTCCATTAGTCCAGGGCTTTATGGAAGGGGCCGTTGAGTCCGACCTCGTGTAGAATCTCTGTGTATCCTATATTACTCGACCTCACGAACTCTGATTCATAAAGCAAACTTTTTGCCTCCATTTGGACCAAGAAGTCCACAATTGGAAGTAGGTGCAGAATTATGTCAGTTTTATTTTATATCGTTTGATTACAGAAATGTCAGGTTAAAGTTTCCTTAACACATTTACGTAGTGTCTACAACTGGGATTAACTTTGACATAATAAGACACAAACATAACGCCGGCAGAGCAACAGTATTAAGTTGTTCATGTTGAACATAAATTTTTGATTTCTGATATTTGTTTTCTTCCAGCATTCGTTTTTAGTTAATACTAATCTAGTATCAAATCTAACTTTGTTGGGTAAACATGATTGCACTGTGCTTTGCGATTTTTAATATTGAATATTTTTGAAATTTTATTAGTCGAACTATTTATTTTGCATACAGATGAAAGTTGAAGTCAAGCTTAATTAAGTTCGTTTTATTCTCTCTAAGAAAGAATAATTTAAATTACAAATTAGGTGATAATATCAAAGAAAAATTGGGAAAATTAAATTTTTAGAAACCAGCAGAGAGGAATGCTCATTTTCTAAACAGCTACGTCCGTCATTAGCACCCTTTTATTTTAAATTAATGTTTTGTTAATATTTCTTGTCTTTTAATTTATGTTTTTTTTTCTGTCAGCTGCTAAATGCCACTTCATTAAATTTTGTTCGTACTCATTGTGATGAAATGACGAATTTCGCAACGAATTTTTGTCGACAAATTCGTTGTACTCTGCGAAGTTCGTCGTTCGTCCCAGTTGTGTTTATACCATAATTTTGTTAATATGTAATCAAATAATATTTATTTTTATTTATCGGGTTTGACTGATATTTGTTAAAAAAACAATAATACAAAAATTATGTATGTATACATAATTATTAATTGATGCATAAATTAGCGAAACTGAAATCGTTGATAGCAATAATAAATTACAAATTGTATTATAAAAAAAATGTTCCCATATGACATTTCACAATTTTTTAACATCGTTGAATATAACCATATGTTACCTCAACTATGTTTTTTCTTTGCATGTACACTTAACACTAACATTATGTTAAAAACAAAACGGATAGTAGCAGTACGGTTGACAATTCATGACTATTTCTCAATTCTAAAGCGCCATGGCCACACATCAAACTACTTCGTAAAATTTGTGTATGGGTTGGTAATATTGTATTATGCTTAGCACAGCCACACATCAAACTCATTCCATTAAACTTCATTTCAAAGTTGATTTGCAAAGGGAAACACGTACAATTTTAAAACGCAAAATCTTTTAAAATTTTTTTTTTTTTGTTAAAGATGATGAGATGATGATTGTTAAAGATGTTAATGATGTTAAAATAGATGATGAAATTAATTATTTAGGCTTAAGTTCTTAATTATAAAGAAGAACTTAATTATTATTAATTATAATTAAGAACTTAAGCCTAAATAATTAATATATTCATTTAAAAATAGTTCAAATAAAATTCATATAAAATATATGATTTTTCAGTTCTATTACTGTATTCTTCACTTTCCCTATAAACCTCATTAAATTTAAAATAAAATTTTGCTCCTCCAACTTTATTATACCGCGTCGAAAAAAGTGGTTGATGTTGTCGCTTTGAAAATTATGTAAAAATGAAATTTGAAGTAATTACGCGCACACACATCAAACTATCCTCAAATTTTTACAGCGCAGGTAGTAAAAATCAAAAGTGTTTAGATATTCATCAAACTCACATCAAACTATACGTGTGGATTTTTTTCACTAACCCAATAAAAAAAAAAAACATGATTTTGATGAAGTAATTTGATGTGTGGCCATGCCGCTTAAGAATCGTAAGAAAACTAATGTAATTTTACATAAACTTAATATTTTACAAAAACCTTTTGCGTGGAATTTTCACAACCATAAAATATTCATAAGCTACCTTTGTTGCTGCTTTTAAACTCTATCTTAACAAAATACTTAAAATAAAATTTGGTTAACTCATTCAAAATTAAACGCTTTTGTATTTACTAACGTTAAACAGTGTGATTTTTTCAGTGCAAAATACCAATACATTCTATTTTAATCAGTTTTAACAACTTTCTCTGGTTAGGTATATGCTTGCTATCAAACGACCGGTCACATGACTATCACTGTTCTTGTAGGGATGATTTCAATAAAATCGTTCAACTGGAACGCGAGCCAAATTATTCGTTTTTGAATATAGTAAATAATATTAACAAAAAAATTCAATAAAAACCTTACTTTTATTTTATGAGCATTAAATAAGACTCAAAAAATAATTAATAATGCGGTGTTTCTGTATTGCTAGCGAGAGATTCGTCAACAACGTCAAGTCGAAATGACTCAAAAAGTTGAGTGTTTTCCACACGAATTTTCTAGACGATTTGCTCCCTTGCAATGTAGAGAAACAGCATTTAAAAATTCAATTTTTAAATACCGGTTTCTGATATAAATCTCTGATATAAATAAATTACTTTCGAGAACAAAATACGACAGCAATAAAATTAATTTTCTTTCAAGATAAGCTATTTAATAGTAAATAATTTTGAATGTTAAAAAGAAAGAGTATTATACTCATAAGTACCCGAAAATTATTTTTTTAATCTACTGGAATCGGTAGTAGTCACGTAAAAACATAGGCATAAATGAATTTGCTTAAAATATAAAGTGAAGATTTACGACATTTGATTAACAGTTAAATCCAATCCGCACAGGTGAGCATGTATTTTGACTGATTAGATTAGTCCATTTCGCTTTAATTTTTGCTTATAAGTTTTAAAATAATTTCTGTGTTCATTATACCTTAGTACGAGACGATTTGTTGCACATTAAGTAACTCGGTGGTAAATAAAACTGAATAATTAAAAAAATAATAAAAATGGGTCATCAGCTTTTTTGTTGCTGCCTTTTTGTGATATTTTTAGCGGAATACAGTTTGGCTAGAGATAATGGTAAGTACTCAAATCAAAAGTTGTTACAAAATTTTCTGGTTTAGTTTTTAAAAACATATATATCAGCCAATTTTGAAAAGTGTCATCTCTTAAATTTTTGTATGAGTCTTTAAAACGTCAATTACTTGTTTACCTTTACCTGTTTAAATTTATTTTACATAAATATGCACCATTGTTTTCAAAGACTAAAATTCAATTCACAGAATTCCACAAATATAGCCTAATAATCTAGACATAACAAATTTCTAACTGATTAGGCTAATTTTTCATGTGCTGTACGCATGTTATTGACGTCAATATTGTAACCATCATCATTTAATAATAAGAAATACAGACACATGATTGAGTCGTTTCGTAAGTGGTGTTCGCACCTATTGCTAAAACTTAAATTTTTCTGGATGCCTTTTCAGACTTGTAAAGTTCATGTGTGAAAGCTGATAAAAGTTTTGTTGCTAAGCACAAATTTTGCTAATACTCGTAGCTGAAGTTTACCACTACTGTTTCAGATACACTTCGTTCCTAAGTAATAAGTCTCGAGCGATCATCAAAACTACTTTCACTAAGACCACACAAATCCTACTTTTAGAATGAAGCCACCAATGGCATCTACACTTAACGTACTCTGCCGTCTCAAACTATTAACCCATAAGTATTATTGTCCTCGACTTGTGCTACACACATCTCGGACTAGCAAGATTATCTATCTTAGGGTGCTTCCATTATTCTCAAATACCTTCTTCGCTTTTCCGCCTAATTGAGACTTGATTACCGTTCGAGCTTGCCAACAAGTAATCCTCTGCCATCTGTCAGGATTATAGAGTCTTGCCGTTGTAAATTCTTTGTTTGTGCCATACTGCTGCCCAGTAGAATTTGAAGACTACGGACCATTACGCTTTGGCTAAATCGCCTCTTTAGTCGAAGTGGTTGCATTTATTATCCAGAGTTGAATTCCCTAAAACTCTTTCCTGATTCTTTAACATCCGGAGTCGCTTTCTCGCAAAATCTTATTCTAAACGGATTTGATGCAGCAGAACATACAATATGCTCTGTTGCATCTTCTTCGGCATACATTCGTCCCACTAAAATTTTTATCCATTTCCACTGGACTGATCTTAGAAATTAACAGTGGTATGGTATGGACTGATCTTAGAAATTAACAGTGGTATGCCACCGTGAATCAGTGTAATATTTTTAAAAGTTTAATTTTCTCAGGTAGACTATTTTGGTCAGCACTGCGAGCATGCTTTATCCACCACTAAGAGGTATAAATCGGGCGTCTTGCAAGCAGCTTTATCCACCACTAGCAGTCGATCTTTGCAAAGCAAATTAGTTGTAAATTAAACACGCGATCTTTATAAAGCTAATTGAGGAATACAGTTAGTTTAAAAATACAGGGGCCTAATCACTGCATTCGATGTCAAGTAAACTAGTAAGCTAATTATGCCATTCGACATGTATCGAATCGTTATTTATATCAAATTGTAATAGAAAACATTTCCTTTCGAATGAAATTACGATACTTTTTATTCCATATCGTGTGCCAAGATACCAAAATAAAAAATTACGAGAGATTTTACTCGATATTGAATGCGACGATTAGACCTCAGGCTTTTAAGCCAATGGCCCATCCGGCTTTGTTGTGTACTCTCTATACACAAAATAAAAAAACAAAAACTTCTTGAGAATTTCAAAACCTCAGTATTTCAAACAAAGTTGTTCAACTGTTTCTAATCACTGCTCTGAGATGAGTAATGTCTCGTAATTCACAATGTCGAAAAATTACTCGTATTTGAGTGACGCAGAAAATGTTCGAATTGTTTTGATGTCTTCACGAATGTAGAGTATCATTCGCTTTTTTCTACTGCAAAACATTTCGATATATCCAAGAGATCTAGGGGCTAACGTTGTCTAGTTTCAAATAAGTTTTCCTGGCCGGCCTCAAAATATTCACTTTCTTAGTAACTGATTGTAGTTTTCAAGTTTAAATACCCAGATTGTTTGCTAGTTAATTTTTGATATACCCAAAGTGCCCTGGCATTCCTATGATGCAAAATGTGCCACGTGTCGAGTAACTGTTAATCGTTATCTTGCAATCGAATACAATCCGGAATGTAACCTTCTCGGACGCTATTGCTTAAGTTCTCATCTGGCAATCCGCTAAAATGCTAACATTTAAAATGGCCTTGTTGTTTTACTGACCACTAACACGTGATTGCTAAAACTTCCCCTGCTAGATGAATTAGCATTTTATTATTTCCACGCAAGAGATTAGATGATGGGATAACATAAAATATTGATTGTGAAAATAATAAAACAAATAACAATTTTGCTATTCGTCACTTTAATTCAAAAATATTGGGTTAAAGTTTTGATAACAATATAAAATAAAATTGTTTCCTAAATAAAAACTTGTACATCAACATTTTGAACACATGTATACCTAAGTGGTATAGGAGGTGGGAGGAGTAAGGCAAAGTAATTATTTATTATCCTTAATTTAGAGATCTGTACATAGTGACACTTTTTAAAATCGATTTACTACAACTTACTTTGACAATAACTTGAGGTAAAACTTGGTAGGGTATAATGGGGAGATGGGTACTCTCCAAAAACTGTTTTCTATTACTGGACTACTGTTAAATTTTAAGCAAGTTTCTGACAAAATTTAATTTAGTGAGCTGATTAGACATTATTTTTGAAACTTCCATCCAATTTTCTAAATTATAAAAAAAAAAATTCATAAAAATTTAAAGCACAAGGATCCTTAAGTCTTATAGAATTTACTACAATATCATTTATTGTTTTATCAAAATCTGTACCATAAAATGGTACAGATTTCTGTACCATAAAATGTACAGAAATATACCATAAAATGGTACAGATTTTGATAAGTGTAGTGTTTTACTATTATGTATATGCATTTCTAAATTTTACTAATATAAGGTTTAACCTCCTCCAGAGCCAATTTTTCTTTTAAAACAACAATACCTGCGAAAGTTTTTTCTTGTCTGCAGAAAACTCCCTGGGTCTTTGGTAGGAATCGAACCCTTAACCCACAGACTGATATACTAACGCATATCTACATATTCATCTGCTTATAAAAGTAACTTATAGTCTGCGCACTCCGTGATCACTATACATAAGTGGTTTAACCTCCTCTAGAGCCAGTTTTTTTTTTTAAACAACAGTACCTGCGAAAGTTTTTTCTTGTCTGCAGAAAACACCCTGAGTCTTTGGCGGGAATCGAACTCATAACCCACAGACTGATATACTAACGCATATCTACATATACATCTGCTTATACAAGTATCTTATAGTCTGCGCACTCCGTGATCACTCATACGAGTATCTTTATCAAGAGCCCCCACTCAAACCCCTAAGGGTCTGTGAACAAAACATGTAAAAATTTTAAATCTAGGGCATACATGCTTTCATCCATGTAGGTTTGTGTCACTTTGCTCAATATTTAGCAAACCAATGCATTTTCATTTAAACCACTTTTTTTGGTTGGTGGTCTTTGATCTTTATTTAATTATTCCGAAAAGCCACGTCGCAGCTTTTTTTTGTTACCCTATGTAATCAAATAAATACATTTTTTACAGTTCACCCACAAACTCGTTCGTCCAAACTTCATCCTTTGAAATATGAACAGGAGCGAACAACGGAATATTGGATTAATAAAGCCCAAGATACGCTGGCGCAGAAGTTGAAAGAGGCACAAACCTCATCTACTAAAACGGCCAAAAATATTATTATGTTTATGGGCGACGGTATGTCAGTGCACACCATAACAGCCACTAGAAATCTAATGGGTGATAGTTCAAAACAAGTATATTTTGAAAAATTCCCTTTCTTGGGTCTATCGAAAACTTATTGCGTTGATCGTCAAGTACCTGATTCTGCCTGCACGTCAACCGCTTACCTGAGAGGTGTCAAAGGTAATTATGGTACAATTGGGGTCAACTCCAACGTCAAACGCACCAACTGTTTTGATGGTCAAAATCCCAATAATTGGGTAGATAGTATTGCTAAATGGGCTCAAGATGCCGGTAAAGATACTGGTTTTGTAACAACTGCCCGAGTCACACATGCTTCTCCAGCCGGTGTATATGCTCACACAGCTGATCGTGTTTGGGAAAATGATGCTGAAATAAAGGCTTCCAATTGCAGTGCCAGAGATAATGTGGACATTGCTCGTCAGTTGGTTGAATGGGATGTAGGACGTAACCTAAAGGTGATAATGGGTGGTGGTCGTCGTAATTTCCTTGATGTTAGCGTAAGAGATGAGGAAGGTATACCTGGTAATCGTGCTGATGGTCGTAATTTAATTAAGGAATGGTTGGAAGATAAACGTAAACAACATGTTAATGCTAGTTATGCATGGTCTCGCAAAGGTCTAAACATGGTAGATCTAAATAAAACCGATTATTTGCTGGGTCTCTTCTCTTCCTCTCACTGTCCTTTTCATGGTGATTTAAAACGTAATCATTTAGAGTTAGCAAATCCGTCTTTGAGTGAAATGACCGCGGCAGCTCTGAAAGTTTTAAGGAAAAACGATAAGGGTTTCTTTTTATTTGTCGAAGGTGCCCGAATCGATATGGCTCATCATGAAACAAGAGCACGTAAATCTTTGGAAGATACAGAGGAGTTTGCCAAGGCTGTGCAAGTGGCACGTGAAATGTTCTCTGAAGATGACACATTGATTGTTGTGACATCAGATCATTCCCATACGATGACAATCGATGGTTATCCGGTAAGTTGTTAATAAATTGTTAAAGTAACAAAAAAACTTAAATAGCCACGAGAGTTTATTTACCAGGTGGTTTCAATGGCGAATTTATGAATTTTCTCTGCTGCTAGAAATGTCGAACGCGACTTATAAAAAATGTTTTTTATTTTTCTTGTGTTGGATATTTATAGTAACAGATCAAATAAATGAAATCGCCATTGTCACCACCGAGTTAATGGATTCGCGTTGGTATATAGTTTTAAATTTTATTATTATTTCTATTTACAAATCTAACAAATGTTGATCAAGGCGAATCAATAACAGGTGATTGCAGTGGCGAAGAAGCTTATGATATTTTTGAAATCGAAATAAACAATAAAGCCCATATTCATACAAGTTTTTTTTTGGGTTATAAAAAGTTTATTAAACAAGTTTTGTAGGAAAATTTGTTTTATAAACCTTTATAAAATAAAAATATTTTTTATGAATTTTAAAGCGCCAGCCAGTGACGACGGTCTTCACCGAAAGCTATGACAACAGTATTTAATTTACTAACGGAACAAATCCAATCAACTTAATAAAAATGGAATTTGACACTTGAAAATTCAGCGAAAATTGCTGAATTCCCCCGTGCAATCTCCTAGTAATAATTCGCCTTAATGTTGATTTAAAAAAAAAATTCAAATTCTTTAAATCAAGGCGAACCCAAAACGGGTGATGAGCGAAAAAGCTCATCATATGTTTCAAATCAAACTCCATGTAAAAAAATATAAACAATTTTTTATATATGGACAGTTGCA
Organism: Phasia obesa; assembly: GCA_949628195.1. Taxonomy (NCBI): domain Eukaryota; kingdom Metazoa; phylum Arthropoda; class Insecta; order Diptera; family Tachinidae; genus Phasia; species Phasia obesa. The sequence continues at coordinate 96,024,760 of OX451219.1, forward strand.
TAGAAAGGGCAAATGGCTGAATTCGCCCGTACAATCACCTAGTATTAGTTCGCCTTGCTTTAAATACTCAGCGTTTTAATTATTTTAAAAATATCTCTTCTGTTTAATATTTTTAGTTGCGTGATCAAGACATAACTGGCTTAGCAAATAATCCTGCTGATGACAATTTACCTTATACTATTCTATCATATGCTAATGGGCCTGGCTACTATTCAACGTATGGACCTAAGGGGAGAAAACAAATCACTATTAAAGATACTCTTAATAAAAATTTTGAATATATGGCCACAGTACCATTGAAATCTGAGACACATGGTGGCGATGATGTTGCAGTATTTGCATCCGGTCCGTATGCCCAGTACTTTAGTGGAAATTACGAACAGACCCATATACCAGCTATTATGGCTAAAGCAGCAAATATTGGTCCATTTGCAAATTAGACGAACATTCATAAACATCTATGTTTTAATATTTTTTTATTAAATATTTTGCTTTATTATAAATTTATTACATAAATTGTGTATTTATTTTATTAAACAATTTGTGTTTCCTCATTAAATCTATATTTAAAATATCTATAATAATATCGGTTATGGGTGAGGTCCCTTCCGATTACATGGATGGTGCAGGGATATTGCATTGTTAGTCAAGAGTGCTGTTTCACTCTTAACAGAGACATCTATAGAGTGCCAGAAGTTTGGTCGTCTCCAAGCTCTTTAACAAGGGTTTAGAACATGGGTTTAGCCTTTTAACCATGTTTTATAAATTGTTTCTTACTGTAAATGCAGCACAATAAGGGCGCCTTAATTTTACACCGTGGTACTGACGTAGATCATAACATTGCAATTGGATATCGATATTTATCAGAAACGTGTAATATTTCAAAGTCTATTGCTTCCATGAAAAGGTAGATTTTATTAACTTAAAATAATTATTATTGAAAGAGTTTGTTTTGCAAAACTAAAAAAAATCAAAAAATCTTTAAAAATATGTATATACTTGGGATAGCTAAAGCTTCATTACATTACAAGCCCATCAAATTCAAGGATATTCTTGAAAATTCAATCCTATAAAGTAATAATATTCTTAATACGATAATTTATTTCATAAACACGATTTTTGTATGTACACACCCTAAATAGCATTTTGTAATGCAGTACGATTATGAAAAAAGTACTTTTCTTTCTTTAATTACAACGCTAACCGTCAAGGCGTGTCTCCTTTATTCGCAATAATCATCTGATTATAACGTTAATCATACACAGCCTAATAGCGACTATAAAATGTTTACTTCGCATATTTATGTATGTAAGTACACATATTTTACATTCTTTCACATACATACGTATAACCAACATCCGTATGATATCCTTGGTAATTTATATATAGTAAGTGTGTGAACATTTGACCTAAATTATATTAACTATTATTTCTGTACCCTTCACCACAGGCGTATGTGCATAATTCATGCCGCACAGAGGGACCAAAAGAGGATTAATTAATATCGCCACAACTACGGTAGTGAGATTAAACAAATTTATGTGGTTAGCTCTTAGAACAAACTGCATTTTTGAACAAAATCATGGTGGTATAATAGCGGGGAAACAAGTAGCTCTCATACAAAAAAATTTATAATATTCCTATATCTACAGATCTGCAATATCCAGCCACACTAAATTTACTGTATGTAGGTCTTAGAACAAACTGCATGTTCAAACAAAATCTTGGTGGTATACGAGGGCGAAACAAGAACCCCCAATGAACAAAAAAATAATAATATTTCTATACATAACTGTAAACAGCTAGGAACACTAAATTTAATTTGGAGGTATATGAGGGGTGAAATGGGTACCTCCCATACAAAAAAATAAAATTTTCTTATATCTGCAGAGCTACAATAGCGAGACATGAATGAGGGTAACTATTAGAGCTAACTATGGGTGATTAAAGTAGAGATACTTTTTTCAATAGCCTTTCTTTGACAGATCACGTGTGAGTCGTGTCATGCTGTCATGTTATTTTTTTTGTTTAGCGTTATTTGGCATTTCATAATGGAAAGACTTACGCCTAAATCGCTCTGCTCTATGGGCTCTTGAAAAGTTCCAAGAAGATCTGACGTTTTCGAGACAAATTTTGTTTAGCGATGAGGCCCATTTCTGTCTCAATGGGTATGTAAACAAACAAAATTGCTGCATTTGGGACGAAGGTGAACTTGATATTCAAGATCTGCCACTTCATCCAGAAAAAACAACGGTTTGGTGTGGTTTGTGGGCCGGTGGAATCATCGGTCCATATATATTTAAAAATGATGTCGGTGCGAACGTAACCGTCAATGGCGACCGTTATCGTTCCATGATAACCGACTATTTGATGCCTAAAATTAAAGCTCGTGATCTCGGCGACATTTGGTTTCAGCAGGACGGCGCACGTTGAAATTCCCAATAATAATCAAAATTGAAAATTTATATTTTTAAAAAGTAATCTATTTCAGGTTATAGTAAACAAAATTGTGCATCACTAATTATCTCTTTCTTTTTTCTACATATGTTATGTACTTTTCGAGTTGTGCGTTGTCAAAGTTGAAGTTTTTTTAAGTTTTTGAAAACAGTGGTAAAAACTGAAATTTTTTTTTTATTAAATTTTTGTATTTTCCTAGCATAAAAGTAATATTTTTTCAATGGAACCTTCACCTTCAGCTATTTGGTAGCTCAAATGTGTATCTCAGTTAAATATTTTTGTTGTAGAAATATTTTTAATATTTTTTTGAAAATTGATGTAAAAAACAATAATTTTTAACTTTAAATAGAAATTTAAATCCGATTTGGGAAAGCTTGGGTAAAAAAAAATTTTTGGTAGTTTCTATGATATGTCTACATACAAATCATATAAAAACATGGTTAGCAACCAGTGTTGCCGTTGGAAAATTATTTTTTTTGTCCAAAATTTTCCCAAAAATTTGGAAAAATCTAAATGATTTCGATTTTCTACAGTTAAAAATAAATGCATTGAAATTGTTATCCCTTTTTCCTTCTACATATTGCTGCGAACTATTTTTTCCGACTTAAAATTTATTTATTCCAAGCAGAGAAATAAATTAAGTTCTTCAAATTTAAAATATATTTTGTTAACAAGAAATTGTTACAAAATCTTAAATTTGGAAAACTTAATTTATAATGCCTAAATACACTTATTTAATTTTAAGTTGTATTTAAATAGTTTCAGTTTTTCAGTCTTATTTAATTTTTTAAGTTTTAATTGTAAATTAAACTCGACCAATCAAATATGTGTGAAAAAATTGCCTAATTCTGTAAAAACTGAGGCATATTTTGTATTTAATTTTATTAACTTTTATTAAACTTCATTTCCATTTTGCTTTTGAAAGTAAAATTCATTACATTTGTTATGCTTAGTTTTGTATTTGCTGGGCAATATTATCTTATCCAATACAGACGCATTTCATTTATTGAGATTTTTGGTTAACTATGTTTTACATAAATTTTTAATACATGGTCCGCAGATTATTAATCATGCACTGTTACCTATTGGCCAGTTATCGGAGGAAGCACAGGAAGTTCGTAATAAAGATTTTAAATCATACAGAGAACATTTTTCACGGAAATGTAGTCGTGAAAAGTCCAATGAAGATATTTTCAATCGATTTTTAATAAGCTCTGATCCTATTATTAGTAATATGAGCAAACATTACAAAATGCAAATTAGCGTGTTACCGCAGCAGATATTGGACCTTATTACCTGAAAATAATTCCGATGATATTTATTTTTGTGACTGTGAAATAGTATTAAACATAAAATGTAAATTTATATTAATAAAAACTTTTTAATAAATAAAGATTAGTATGGCCTATTTCCGGGAAACTTTTTTTTAAATAGTAATGATCCACTTAAGAATACGAAACGAAAAAATAAGTGCTATCTCTAACGCCTAAATTAAGAGCCGTTTTAGCAATTTCAACCCAATGTGCGGCGCAACTTCCCACACATCGCATCAATCAATGGATTTATTGAGAGAACATTTCGGTGAGCACATAATTCCACGTTTTGGGCCGGTCGATTGACCACCAAGATCGTGTGATATCACACCGTTAGACTTTTTGCTGTGGGGATATGTAAAGTCTAAAGTTTAAGCGGACAAACCCGCTTCGATTTGCCAGTTACCAGTCGAAATGCTCGAGTCATCGAAAATTGGACTCAACGGATGGACCATCTGCTACGTAGCAACGGCCAACATTTGATAGACATAATCTTCAAAAAGTAAATGGCAAAGAATGTTCTTTCAAATGATAATAAACATTCTCCATTAAATTTGAATTTTGTGGGTTTTTTTCTTTAAAAAAGTAGGGAACCTCGAAATGGATCAGCCCTTACATGTTACAACCAAATCTTTTTTTATATCTCCTGACGGTGGTCTTACCACTGAGTGAAATTTAAGCGTACAATACGACTATTGCGCAATGAGTGTCAATTTATAGAACATGGCAAACCAGGACCGAGCATAGGCCCTTGTTTAGTGGTTTGAAGACTATCAAACTCCTGACACTCTACAGGCCTATTGAGATTGCAACAGCACAACTGACCAATCTTGCACCATCCCTGCGAAATCTTGATTCAAACCGCAGCCACCACGTGTACCCCGAAGGGACTATCCCCTCGGAGTAACACGCTATTAAATTTAAAGTTAATATTTTAATAATTTCCCCAAAATTATTATCAACATAATTTTTTTGTTCGCCACCTTTCCATTACGACAACCACAAGCCCACTGAGATTATTTTTGCCAAGCAGAAGTGGAAGTGGTTTAAATAACCACTTATCAATTGAACAAATTAAAATGTTTTGATTTTTATCAACGACACTATGTCAATGCGCATAAGTATGTACATCTGTAGCCGAAAAAACACACCCAAAAGTTTTAACGGGTTTATCTGAAAGTCCTCAAGAAACGTTATTTGAAAAACTTATAAAGAACCTTTTTGCTAAATGTAAGGATAAAATAATAATATTAAATATATGGTATAGTTTGAATCAAGAGCCCCCACGTAAACCCCTAAGGGTCTGTGAGCACATACACAATCCCAACCTGAATCTCACAAAGAGAACAAAACATGTACAAATTTTAAATCAGTAGCATACCAGCTTTCAACAATGTAGGTTTGTGTCACTTTGCTAAATATTTAGCAAACCAATCCATTTTCATTTTAACCACTTTTTTTGGTTGGGGGCCTTTGGTTTGAATAGTTAAGAAAACGAAAGAAGCTATTCAAAATATAAGAAAACATGTTAATATAATGTGGAAGGGTTTATTTGAAAATATTTGGGCCCTTTATTACAACAAGAAAAAGCTGATGATTAGAAGCTGCTTGCAAATTTTTGAAGTGGACAAGATGACAGATATATTCCCTAATTTTGCAAGCCATTAGTAGCTTGCAAAACCCTACCCTATTTGCTGCTTACTGGTTAAGGTTCCATTTCTATGCATATACATAAGTAAGTAGATGAGTGCAATTATCGAATGTCTCTCCATCAGATTTATAATACATTTCCAGACTATATGGATATTGTACAAATAACCACCAAGGAATAAAATTCAATTACAGTAAACACTAAAAGAACAGAATTATCTACCGGGTCTAGACAATTTAAAAATTAATTTCCCATCCCTGTGCTGAGCTGATTATAATGAAGAATATGATCAAAAAGAACGAAAAAGAAACATAAACAATGTAACATTGTATTAACAGTTTTAAAATTAGTTAAATTATTACTTAATTAAATAATGTCATTGCCAAAGATTTGGATTGTATGTCGTGTTTGTTTACAGCAACAAGATAAAATGTTTAATTTGTTCGATGGCATATCCGATAAAAATATTTGGCTGTTACTACGAGATTGTGGTGGAGTGCCCGTAATATATTCATTTTCAAAAAAATATTAATGATAATTTATTTTTATACATAAGTACATGCATATGTATATTTTTATATTTGTAACTTAGGTTAGAAGAAATGATGATTTGCCAGATAAAATCTGTGTAACTTGCTTAAGAAGATTATACATGGCAATAGACTTCCGAATCGACTGCCAACGAAGTCATCGTGATCTTGTGCAAATGCATATTGAAAGAAATCTTATGTATGAAATGGATTTAAAAGAGGAAGTTAAATGTTCTTCTGAATTTCTTACGGTAAGATATCATGTAACATTTCCGGTTTGAAGAAGCTACTCCAACAGATAGAAAATTGGAGTTAAAACTGTTAACCTGTCAAGAGCCAACACGTTTTATACCTACATATTTATGTATATCAAATTACTACGGAATACCTTTTGTTCTGTATGGATTGACCATTACCGGCTTCTCTTAATATAAATAGATTTATAAAAATTTTAGTACCTACATAAAACATATTTTTTTGAATGCTGTTAAATGATACCAATATTAATAGCCTTTCAGGCTGCCAACAAATTAAGTTAAATGAATATTTTGCGTTAGTTCGAATTAGCAAACCCACTGCTACGTTATCTGACACCATTCCGCTAGTTACCAGTCTTCGAACATTATTAGAAAATACTACTCAAACTAGATATTTCTTAAGAATGCTGAAGAAGGATGATAATTAAAAGAAAAAAAAAAAACATTTGTTAGTTTGGGAGATAATGATTTTTATCTTTCAACCACAATGCCTGATCCTTAATTTAAATAACTTTTTCTATAATACAAAAGTTTTACTCAGTAACTTGACCTTAATATCGATCTGCATCTGTAAATGATTCAGTAGTGAGAGAGCTCTTTGGGGCGTTTGTGAAAAAAAAATACTAGAGAATCTGAGAATAAACCTCTCTGTCATGTCAAGCTTAAATTCTCCTAAATAAGTACAGAGATACTTAAGGTTTCAGATCCGCTGGTTTTCTTCCGTCTTATACTTGCTGTTTTTTTAATTGGTTTCTACAGCATTTTTCAACGAATCTCTCTTTGTTTTTGACCAAGTCTGTAATTACATATTTCAGTCTAAACCCAAATCACCAGGAATTTTTGTAAAATAATATCTTATTTACGCATTTGGTGTTGCAAACTAAAATTGCTACAGTTTAAAATACTAGGGGAGTTCAGTGTTCGATGCAAATGGTCTCGTAAAAGTGCAAGTGCATAATATCATAGTTTTTTGTGAAATCCAAAAACAAAATATCGATTGTTTTTGTTAATTTTGAACGATAAAACGCATTTGCACTTTCCCAAGACCACTTTCATCAAACATTGAATACCGCTACTGTTAAAACTCTATTTATAAAATAAATATAAATGCGATAAAAATATAGTTATAAATTATATAAAGTTGTTTCCTTTATTAAATTTAGTTTTTTTTTATTCAGCTTTCTCATATAAACGATGACTACCACCAGCATTTAAATCCTTCAGTAAAATTGGAGCAACAATTTTCTATTGAACCAGAAGAATATCTTAAAAATAAAACAGCTACAACTAATGACAATAAAAGTATAGAATGCGAAAATATTGACCGTAGCATTAAACACTATTGTGTAGTGAAAAGTAATAATAATAAAAAAGAAAAAAATCTAGAAAAAACTAGTAAATCTCGTGGAAGGAAACCCATTGTATTATTATTGAAATTAAAAAATATTCCGCATGAGAAAAATCCCGAAACCGAAACTAAGAAAACAGAAGAGACAGAAAAAATAATCCACAAAGAACTAAAGACAAAAATACAAAATTCTAAAAAAGTTTCATCAAATAAAACGAATACCAAAAATAATGAAAACTCGAACACTAAATGTGAAAAAGCAATCAAAATAAAATTGAAAGGTAATGTGGAAACGAAATTAAAATCAAAATTCAACAGTAGAAAAGCTAAATTGACTTGCAAAGTTTGCAAGAAAACGTACAAGACAGCTGTACTTTTACGTCATCATATGTATAACCACATAAAGCCCCATCAATGCAAGTGAGTTAAAAAATTGTTCTCCTATTTTGTATTTTATTTAAAATTGTTTCCTCTTCATTTAGAATTTGTAATAAAAGATTTAGCCAAATTAAATCGTTTGTAAGTCACAACAATAAGCATACTGGCATAAAACCATACTATTGTAGAATTTGTTATCAAAAATTTTCCGATATATCGAATCGCAATACTCATGAGAGGTAATTTTTATAAAACATACAAGACATTAAATTAAAACTTAAAAAATTCGAATCATCCATTATATACATACATAAATTGAAGGTATAAATTTTATCTCCTCTCATATTTTTTCTTTCCAGAAACACACACAAAAAACAGGAATTCAAGTGTGAAAAATGTAATAAAATATTTAGATTTTTGCCTTTGCTGCAGAGGCATGCCCAAAGTCATAGACCGAAAAAGTGAGTTCTTGTTTTTATAGCATATTATATTAATTTTTATTATTCTTTACTTTCGCAGTTAAAACCAAAACTTAAAGAGAGTAAAATAATAATAGATTATTTTATATGTTAAAAAATGTTCAACATTTCTTTTGTAAAAATGTAAAACTTGTTTTTTGTGATTGTAAATTATTGATTTGTTATCTTTGTTAATTGATTATTTTTTTAATTACCAAATTTATCAATTTTAATTCATATTTCCTCAAAGCTTTTTTAAGTGAAACCTAAGTGTACAATTAAAAATATTAAGGCAAAACGCATAAACACGAGCGAAGGAAGCTTTAGGTGGTGGTAGACTTCGTTATCGTTTAACACATCAATTAATTATATAGATGAGAAATAACGAAAAAATAAAATTATAAATGAAACAAATGAAAAATGTGCTTCATTTACTTTCGACAAGGTTCATACATTTTATTGCAAAATGTGATGGTTTCGATTTACAGAACATCAAAAATGTGAATTCGTTTTCAAATTAATATTTCCCCTAATTACGTATGTCGTAGTCGAATTGTGACAACTGTCGTAGTCGAACCCGAATTTACATTTTATGGGCATTATGTAAAACTTTCGACGTGAGTGTCTTTGTAGTAGATTAGATGCGCTCATTCATTTACAATAACAGATCAGCTGATAGAAGAAACATCAGATTCAATAATTTTTATTTGCTATTTGTTTTTTAATAAATAAAAATAAAAATTATTAATATAAATGTTAAGTGTTGCACATTTTGCATTGTCTTTTTGTTTTTCTGGCTCTGGATTGTTCTAAAATTATATTGTCTCCTGAACCGTTACTATTTCCATCCTCATCATTGGCTTCTAAACTATCGTGTGTTTCCACACAATCAATTGTTTGTCCACTCTTATGGGTTTCTTTGTTGCGGCTATATGTCGCGTTTTGAATACCGATGTTTACTCGTTTCGGATTAATTATGGAATCAAGCTGTAATAATCCCGACACTGCCTCATCTAGGGCTGTTAAAGCTTTTTGTGTAAAGGGACCACCTCCAGTTCCACAATTTTGTTGCTTATTGAATACAAGCTTCTTTTTAACACTTGTCTTCATGTCAGCCCAGACTTTCATCCATCCCTCGGAGTCGCGTGAGGGAGGACCAATGCTGTTAAACTTTAGTTAATTGTGTTCCATTGCTCCTTTATTAAAATTTTGTCTTGGTTCTTGTTGTACCCTTTAGCAAGGTGTGGATTTTGTGTCATAATATGAACAAGGCTTTCAAATTGCTTTGGTGTTGTTTTTTTCAGTCTTCAATAAGTAAAAAGAGATTATAATTATAATTTTGTTAAATATTTTATAAATATTTTTGATAAAAATGTTCTTACGTTTTTACACCCATTTTCTGTTTAGTTTAATAAAAAAATTAATAATTCGACGTTGTCACCAGCAAAATACACTAGGGCTGTTTTTCTCGAATTTCACAATAAAAAACGGCATACAAAATATCACAATTTGTAATAGAATTTGACGGAATCGTATTTCAGTCTCACAAACGACATGGGTAATGCCATATTTAAAAAACGACAAAGATTCGGCGTGACTACGACATATGTAATTAGGCGAATTGTCTATGGTCACTCATAGTCACAACAAGTCTCTCACAAAGAATACATAATATGTAATATTTTTCAATCAGCAGCATACCAGCTTTCAAAAAAGCAGGTTTGTTGCTTTGTTTTATGAAAATGGTACATTCTAACCCCCTTATTCATAAACGTAAAATAAAGTTATGGCGAGCTTATAAAACAGATTTCCGATACAAATTTCGTACAATAAGCCCTTTATAAATTTATTAATCGTTTATGAATAAGGGGGTAAATATTTAGCAACAAATTAAGAAGTTTATATAGGGAACTAATTTTGTTTCCTTTTGTCTTAGCATTTATTATTATCACACTAAGACCCATTATTATAACTTGCCTTTAGCTAAAGTTAGGATTTTGTTGGAGCGATAAATAGTTTTTCGTTATTAAAAGTATGCTAAAAACCACTTTTTACTATCACGTAATATAAGGACAAGTTATAGCAATGAGCATAATCCTCATTATTATCACGAAAAACTACTTATCGCTCCAACAAAATCCTAACTTTAGCTAAAGGCAAGTTATAATAATGGCCCTAAAAAAAGAAAATTTGTTAAAATTAGAGTAAAAAATAATTATCAATTTAAAAATATATATTTTAAACACCAATTCATGCTATTCATTCAATTACACATAATTTTATTTATATTCATGTCACACAGTTATTCTTAAATATAAAAATATAATTATGTTATAAAATAATCAATTTGACCATATAAATTTAATAGATTGTTTTCAGTGCAAAAGCAACAATACATACTCTTTTTAAAAAGTTCTCTGGTTGGCTGTCCTTAGGTTGCACGGGTCACCGGCTCCGTGTAGGGGGAAAAACCGACTCACTTGGGTCCCTTTGGTCCCGTTGTGACGGGTGTCCTTGGTTAAAATGTACTCTTACGTCACGTAAAACTAGCACATGAAAAATTATGTTGTTCAAATCAGAGAATGACAAATGTATCATTATCAGTACTTATTAAATATTTGAGGCAAAACATGTAGAAATGTGTATAGCTACAGCTCAAACAACATACCATACACACATACTCATATCAATTTCAACTTAAATAACTACAAGTATAGGCAGAGAATAAGTGTTCGCATACTTGTTCATTATTTTTCGCAATACAACCAAGTATAAGTAAAAGTTGGATAAAGTATTGGCTATTTCCATACTTGTAAGTATAAAATGGGAATAAGTACAAGTATGTAAATAATCTAAGGCCCATTATTATAACTTGCCTTTAGCTAAAGTTAGGATTTTGTTGGAGCGATAGGTAGTTTTTCGTTATAATAATGAGGATAATGCTTATTGCATAACTTGTCCTTATAGTAAGGGATAGTTAAAAGTGGTTTCTAGCTTACTTTTAATAACGAAAAACTATTTATCGCTCCAAAAAATCCTAACTTTAGCTAAAGGCAAGTTATAATAATGGGCCTTAGAGTATTTTATAAATATACATATGTAACTATATGTATTAATTATTTCACAATTTAAAAATACGTTCATTCCTTCACCCTAATTATTTTGGTTTTCCATACTTAACCAATGTTCGGTTATAAACAAAATATTGCTAAACATCATACACCTAAAAGTAGTTGTTCCTAAAAGTAGTTGTTTTACTTATAAGTATACTTAGAGAATTATAACTACTTTTCCATACTTGTAAGTATTAGGTAGTTATAAGTATGGGTGTGACAGATACCCATCACATTATCTCCCTACAACCAGTTGTACTCATACATCCATTACGTATACATTTTTAAGTTCGTTGTGTATAAATAATGTTTGTTATAAGTATTGAGTACACCAATACTTATTTCACTGCAAATGCGTATGTGTAGGTTTTTTCTGTGTTATAAGTATGGTATAACTAATACCCAAAAATATTTGTAAATACTTAACTACATTTATTTAATAAGTACTTTTTGTCAGTCTCTGGTTCAAATCTTTCCTTATTCTGTGTTTGATTTGAGAAACGTCAAAATGTTTGTTTACTACGTCACTCTCAAAACAACAACAATTTTCATTTGTTACGTGCCGTTAAACTAATACTGTATCTTTTTGCATTTTCATATGCGGTCACACGAACGAACATGTTTTCGGCAACATTTTATTATTATTAAAGCAAATTTGAAAAAACTAAGTAAAATGTCAACAAAGCGTGTCGCCAAATACCGAAAATAAATACGATGCTATTTTCCCCACCAATCTAAATGTTTCTCTTCCAAATGTTTTCGTGTCTAAACTTAGACTTACTTAAAAATGCTTAGTTTCGTTCAGTATTTTAAAATCCATTTTGTTTTCCTGTAAATTTGTATAAATTAGTTTTTGTCAAAATTTCATAGATACAAACATTTAAATTTAAAAGTTTTTTAACATAAATTAATATTTTTTAGGTGTTTTATCTGCAGCAAGGAGTTTGCTTCCCTGCAAATGGTACGCAGTCATCATCAAAGAAAACATTTGAATGTAAAGAATTAAGAAAAATACATGTAATTAATAGTTATTTTATTAAGAGCAAACAACGATTTACATTATATTATTTTTTTTACTAATGTTGTTAAATTTTACCAAGTTTTAGTACAAAAACTTTTTGATTAAATATTATTTAGTACAACATTGTATTTTATATATTAAATATAGTAAATTAAGGATTATTGAAAACTGATTATTATTGAGGTTAGTTTGAAAAATTTTAATTGGCTGTTGTATGAAGTAGAGCGGGTATTTTAAGGAAAACGGTACTTTTGCAAACTAACCTTATTAAATTTAGCGCTCATCATTAGCCTTTTAAATTTGTATCAGCCAGCACCATAGCCTGGATGGGCTGAAATAAGATATTCATGCATAAAACTGAGCTGGATCTGATGATGCTACCAGCGATACCTGCAAAAAAACCAACTCTAATAATTTTAGGCTCGTTAAGTTTATCATTCTAGATTGAATAGAAGGTCCGATGTTTGAATCGGAAACTTCCGTGTTCACACTAATGAAAGTTTACATTTTAAAATGTCTTTTTTTTTACTAATAATTTATTGCTCATAGAAATATTAAACTTTCGAAAAAACTAGATTTAAAAAGTTGTTAACTAATAGTCATATAAATTTAAATTCCGATTTATTTATATTTGTATTAAACGTTGTACGTAGAGTTTTAAAGATGAATTTTATTTTTAAGAAAAACAAGCATATTTTTTTAATTTAAATTTAAGCAGTAAATGAAATAAAATGTAAATAAAAGTGTTGAATTTTTAATAATTAATACTCGTTTTAACAATTACTGGGGTCCGAGAAAATTTCCATTCGATTTTTCAGTAAATTATAAAAATAATGGGAATACTCATATTTAAAAGCACAGAGTTTTGTACGAAGAAAGATCTTGAGCTGAATAATTTTTTTGTTTCATCCTCATCTACATTTGTATACCAGCAATGGCGAAATCTTTGAACGTGGCAAGGGACTTTTGATTGTGTCAAGGACCATTCGGAAAGCGTATTTGTTTTAACCGATAATATGTCTATAAGTCTGCAAAGCTTCAAATATGAACGCACAGTATAAAATACTCTACATACATATATACTTACGCTGTCTCCGGCAGCTCAAGTGGATTGCGTCCTGCAGTAGTCATTTTTTTTATCGTAATATTTTTATATATTTTAATAAAAATGGAATAACTTTCAATAATATTTGAACGAAAGCATTTATTTTGTCATAAAAAGAAACATTAAAATGGTAAACAAATGTACAAGTACCAAACAACAGCTGATTCGAATATCGATCGCTTTTATTTCCATTCGAAAATAATCAAACCGACTTGGTTTCATGACACCAAATGAAACCAATATTGGTTTGCATATCCAATAAAAAGCAAACCCGACTTGGATTCTGTGACAGGTCAGTATAGATAGCTTTTTTACAGCAGTCTTCTTTTTCCGATTCGAGCTATGGGATTTTATAATATATATTTGTGTAGGCTAAATTCAAAATTTCGATATAAAATAGGTCTATTGAAGGACCTTTAAGAAATATTTTTCTATTTAAAAAATGCAATCATTTTGGAACTTTTAAATTGAAAAACGTCTAGTGTTTAACCCAGAATAGATTTAACCTTGAAATTTTATAACTACGAGCAAAAAATTAAAAAAAAATTCTTTTAATTTAAATATTTTAAAAAACTGGACCAGGGTATCGAAAAATCAAAATAGATTAATATAATTTGTAGGTATTAACTAGACCTTTAAGACTATCAGGCCTGTTCTGAAAATTGCGTGATTTTAAATCACGAAAGGTTTTGAAATCACGTGTTTTATTTCACCATGTTCTGTAAATCACTCAATTTTTGAAAATCAAACAAAAATTGGAGAAATGCCAGGCTCTAAAAAATGTTAAGGTGCGACGTTCCCAACTTTGAGACCACATAGCGCCACCCCTGATAACTGAATGATACTCAGCTTGAAAACTTAAGCTCAGATACTGCTCTGCTATGCTTATGTCAAAATTTCATTCGATCAAGCGCTTTACAAATGGCTGAATTATTTCGATTCTCCCCCACTGTACAACGTTCTCGCATTTTATGGCAAATTAAATCCCAATTTTAGACACTATGCGCCTTATTATACCCTTCAACATTTTTTTTTATTTTAAATTATTATAAAATATAAATTTAAATAAATAAAAATGCATATTTATTGCAATTATTTATACATATGATTTATTTCTTAGAGTTCTTTTTTTATATATAATTAATGTCTTAACATAAATGTTTATGGGAGTTTTGATTTTTTTAATCGTTTGTTTATGCATTTGTATTATTTATACATTTAAATTTGTTTATATTATTACTTTATGTAATTATTATTATTATTAATTATTGTTTTTATTAAGGTATAAAGGAAGAGAGGTGAATTATATTTCTTTTCATTAAGTTTACATTTATTTATACTACATGTAGATGTTTTTGTTTTGCAAATATTTTTTACACATTTTAAAAATTTCAAAGTTTTATTTGTTAGTATTTTTTGTTGCCAAAGACTTGAAAAACATAAAAAACCAAGCTATAAATATGTATATTTACTAAAAGAATTATGTATTTAAAATCATTTATTGTTCATTGTTTTTGGTAAAACGAATAAGACTCCAAGGATGTTTTTTTAGTTGTTGCCGAAAAAAGATTTCATTGGTATATTTAAAATAATATTTTTTAATTCCTTTTATCACTCATACATAGTTTTTGCTTAAAAAGGAATAAGTAAATTTGGTTTTATTTATGTTTTTTTTTCTCTAACAAAATGATAAATGTAAATATTTACATGATTTTTTGTTTCTTTTAACTTTTTTCGTAAACTTTCTACTTTTTGTTAATTTATTTAAATTTTTTTCACGCAAATAAGTTTCTGTTACGTATTTTTTTTATTTTTATTTTTTTTTTTGAAAAATAAAAACAATTTTAGTTTTTATTATCCGATAATTTTCGCTTTTTTTTTTGTTGTTTTTTATTAACATAATACATCAAAAAGATTTTGTTTTTAAATTAATTAAAAGTTTTCTTGTTTCATTTTCTTTTTAATTATTATTTTTATATATAAATTGGTTTCTTTTCACAAAAATTATATATTAAACTACTTACAGAATTATAATTAATTATAAAAAATTTAATGTTTCTTTTAAGTTTTTTTCCTGTTCATATTATAAATAATAAACTAAAAAATAAAATTAAAAAAGAAACAAATATAAAATTACAAATGGGTTGCAATCTCTTAAACCGTAAATCATTTTTATATGAGGGTTATTATTTTATCTTTAGCTTAAAAAAAGAAACAATTACTTTCTTCCTTTTCATATGTTTGTTGTTTTTGTCGTTTTGTTGTTGTTGTGATTTTCCAATATTTTTAAATAAAAATTCGCATTTATGTAAATCAAATCATTTAATCGATTGATTCGCGTTGAGTTGAAAGCACAATTTAATTAATCTCTTGGATTTCTCCATCCATATTATTCATCTGCTGGGGATGATTTGATTTCACCATGCAAGAACGTGCTACTGTTTCAAAGAGTCTAAACAATAAAAAAAGAAGTTAATCACAAAGAGATACAACATATATCTAAGATCCAATATAACTAAGCAAAAGTCGTCGTAAAACCGCTTGATGGTAATGCTTTGCAGACAAACCTAAATAAGCACGCTACGAGCAACGCTGTCTACTGTCTAGTTGTGACTCTGCAATAGCAAACCTAAATAAGAGCGCAAGGCTCTGTCATGAACGGTAATATTAACCCAATTTGTTAAATAAAATCTAATAAAAAAGATATAAATAGCTATAAAACTAAAAACGCTACAATCATAGCTGTATAGTCAATTACTTAATTATATTGAAGATGACATAGCTACGACGTAAATACTGATATTGTTGTAGAAATTAATTTTTTACTTTTAAAAAATAATATCTATTACTTTTTCAAAAATACCTTTTATTAAACCACATCATAACAAATTTATTTATTTACTATAAAACTCTTGATTTTAAATGAATTTATAATTTTTTAATTTTTAATTAGTCGCTTCGGTTATATAAAATTACATAGTTTTCTATCTATCTATCTCCCTCTCTCTCTCTCTCTCTTAGCTGTAATTGCTCATTGTCGGTTACAAAACTAGAAACTGGATGTGGGCTACAGCCACATCTGTGGTCGTGTAGCCATGCATGGCAAATACCTATTATATAATTTATATAAAAATAATCGTCTTTATATATATTTATATTAATTAATTATATCAACGTGTAAAGGATAATTGACGAATCTCCATATATGAAGATCAATTTCAACTCTAGGATTAAGAAAAAAAAAAAAAAAAACATGGCGTACAGTAACGTTGTTGCCATCATATATAAACAACTGGACGAAGATTTTAAAAGCTCATTGTTTTCGATTCACTAGCAAGTGTTGTATTTAAAACTTAAAAATGCAGTTACTACTCACTTTGAAATCTCCGGAGCGCAATGCACAAAATCATGTTGCCAAAATTTATAAATGGGATTCTTAATCAGCTCGATGAAAGTAATTAACTGGCCCCATGGATGAGGACGGCTGACTATAACACGTTCAAGTAAAACTCTGGTGATTTGTTCCTGTATGGCCTCCGAATTGGCCTCGGCAAAAAGATGCAAAACTGCGCAACTAAAATAATGCGTATGACTGTTGGGATAACGCAATTGATTGGCAATAGCGTTGAGGAATAGATAACGTCCTTCGGTATCTAAATCGACAGCAAGATTTTGGAATATGTCCATATGAGCACTATGGGCAATATTCGAGGTATTGGGCACAAAGTTTTTATTTCTGTTAAAAGGGAAAAAAACAAATAAAAAAATTTAATAATAATTTTATTATTTTCTAATGATTAAAACATAATGGGATTGATTTGAAAACCTTAATCTTTAGCTTGTCAGATCTAACATAGTTTTTATGTCAAATAAAAACCTTTATTACATATTTATCCAATGTTCTTATTAATATTTCGTCGACTTTTTTCAGAGCGGTGTGTATTTTTGAAAACTTATTTTACTTAAAATATTTTGATATTTAACCACTTTAAATGTTTAATCCTATTTAATTTTAACCAATATGACATAATCACATAGAATCTATACGTTTATTTATTTATAATTTAATTATAACCTTTAGTGTTGGGCCTTACGGTGTTGGGGCCTTTAATAATAATTAAATATATAAATAAATGAATAAATTACATATTCACAGTTCAAATTTACTTATTACAACACTGTTATCTTATCTGTGTTTCTCGAAGTGATTTATGGATATTTTTTAAAATACGTAGGCTTTCAGATATATGTAACTTTTTTCTTTCTTTATATTTTATTTGCATCTAAATTTCTTAGGTATGTGCTCAAATAACGTGATTGCATTGTGTTCACTCATTCATGTGTCCCATGTGAGTTTTGTTGTTTCGGTGCGTGTTTAGTAAATCACAGCTTTGTTAATCGTAGACCTTTCAATTTTAAAAAATTGCTTTTTTTGTCTGATGTTAAGCTCCGAGGCATACCGAGAAAAGGACCTAAGGATAGGTTGACCGGTTTTTTTTAATTGGGTTAAAATTTACTCTATAATCGATTGAAAGAGATCCCGTATCCCGCTGAAGCTGAATTCGTGTCGAAAATTTGATTTCTCTGCATATAAGTCGAGTAAAGAAAATAAATCCTGATATATTACAAAATTGTTTGAAACTTTAGTCTATCAATGAACCGTTTTAACTGGTTAAACCTTTTTTTAATTCCGGTATAATTAGTGAGAAATCGAATGAAAGTGTTCCCACACCACCCGAAGTGTTTCTAAGGTCGAAAAATCAGTTTTTCAGTGTGTATTTTGAGAACCGGAAAAAATAAGAAAATCTAATCACCGCATTCGATATCGAGTAAAATCTCTTGTGTGTGGTTATATCCTTCGAAAGGAAACCATTTTTTCTTGTTCACTTGTTGACTTATTATTAATCTATTACAATTTGATAAAAATAACGATTCGATACATATCGAATGGCATAATTAGCTTACTTGACTCGTATCAAATTTGTTATTCGATACGATAGTTTACTCGATATCGAATGCGGTGATTAGGCCCCAGGTAATAATAGGTAATTTCGGAGTCCTAACAGATATGTTAATAGCATTTACACTTGTAAAAAACGTTGAAAGAAAATTAAACTTTAAATGGCTCTGCTGTTAAATGTATTTACCTTTCGGTCCCACATTTCTAATTGCGATATCAAATAGAAATAAATCTATCACCGCAACATTGTAAATATAAAAATACTTCCTAAGTTTCATTATACCATATCCATTATACCGAAGAACACTTTATAAAATTACAACTCGCATCAATGTTTGCATCGATTTTATTTCAATACAATATCGTAAATTTGTTGTTGGTAATTTTCATTAAAAAATATAAATAAAATTTCTTATTTTAATTTAAATTTCGCACATATTTGGAATATTGTTTAATACTTTGCAAGTGTCAAACTCCATATACATACATATAATAAAATTGTTTATTTTTTTTATATATAAAGTTTGACATTTCTATTTCATATATATATATTGAGGTTTTCCCCACTGCAATAAACTGTTATGGATTCGCCTTGGTTTTTACAATATCTATGAGAGTTGTGAAAAACATACATATTGTATTCAAGGCACATGTATTAGGTAGCCTTTCTAAGGACCGAAAATATTGAGGCTAATGTTTTGATTTTTTTAATGAAATTTGACAGTCAAAATCCATATCAAGAAAATTAAAAACTTTCGCTTTAATATTTTCATTGTTTTTTTTTTTTTTTTTTTTTTTTGTAGAAAATGGCTCTATGGCAAAAATAAAATGTTTCAGCTTCATCTTCATCCTTCTTTGGCAAGAGTATATTCTTCGCAACGATCTTGTCATTAATATTACCTTAAAACCAGCGGCATTCTTAAAACGCTGTGAGGTGAAGATTTTGCGCAAAATTTGGTAACGGATAAGCGAAATCAGAAATTATTCAATATTGTCAACTTTTAATACAAATTAATACAAATACAAATTTATTTTCAAGGTGTTGTTGTTACGACGCCCAGCGGGGTTTGTTAGTGCTAAAAAGAGTGTTATAACGGTAGAATTAATGCCACTTCTTTTAAAAGCCATTATCACAAGATATCACAAACTTAGGTTATGTTCTCAAAGGCTAGTGTTTCTTTGTCAATATAGATTATATTCATTAAGGAATGGATACGGATACGAAACCATATTGTTAGTTTTTTTATATAGACATTTGATAAAAGACGTACAACAATTTTCCATATATTTAACGAATGTTGTAGAATAACATTAGGTTTGGAAAGGACGGTACGTTCGTATTTTTTATTTTTTTATTTATACTTTATTTAATTTATATTAATTTTAAATTACTTTTCATATCCTGTTCTGTTAGATTAAATTATATTGAGATTTCAAGCTCTTGAGGGTATAATAGTGTAAATAAAAAAGTAATTTGAGTTTTTAATTAATTAAAAAAAGTCCACCAACGAAGAAGTCAACAAACAAGTGGCGAAACGTTGGATAAATATGTAATTAAAGTTTATTATTTGCCAACTATATCAGAGCTGAGGTATTAGCAAGCAAATAAAAAAAAAAAAAAAAAAAAAACATTCGAATTTCTATAATAATATGTACATTGTGTGTTCGAAAATGTTTTTCTTTTAAAGGTATTCAAATCACCCTTATTAAAACTTTTGAAAAATATTGACAAAAAATAAATAATATTTTTGTTTTATAAAGTTACCTAATATGTGCAATTGCTTGAGTACCGACATATAATACTAAAGCATTCATGAGTGGTATGTTGTAGCGCGATCCTGGTTCGTTGGAGATTTGCAAGTGACTACGCAACTCGGAGAGAAAAGTGACTGGAGCTCTGGCTTTTAAATAAGAATCAAGATCTTTCTTAAAATTGGCTGGTTGTATGTTGATAACGTAGTTGGAACATATTTTTGGTGCTGTAGCCGTTTCAGCCAACATATCGACTTTGAGATGTGGCGTAAATGGATCCGGTAGACGCATGTTGCGCGGATAAGCTGCCAATATTATATTACGCATTTGTATGCAGTTGGGTGGTATGGCATCACAGAAACCAAAGTGATAGTCACACAAAAACTCGGGGAAATCATGCAAAAGAACAAGCAGAACCCGCAGCGTTCCTTTATACAGCAATTGTACCGGCTTCGCTAATTCGGCATTACGTAGGAAAGGTGCCAAATACTTAAACAGATCTAAAAGTAACTGGGCATAAAGTGGCCAACCCTTTTGTTGAGGAATTTGTGCTAGAATACGTCCGATAAATATACGATGTGAGATCAACTCAAGCCATGCATAGCAAAAGCCGGGTGCCAACGATGGATTTAAGAGGTGATAGGTATGCGAGAAAGCAGTAACAATGCTGTGCATTAAAGACTCCAATACAGCATCGGGTGAGCTGAGCTCAAGGAATAGCATCACAAAGAAACGGTGATAGCCCAACTGTTGAAAGGCTACACCATGCACTTCTTGATCTTGTAAAAGAATGCCTAGTACAATACCCAACACTTTGTTCAGCAAATTAATTTTTGTAGTCGGGTTACCAGACTCGCCAGAATGTCTAACAAGTAAAGCTATTAAATGCACAAATGCGTCTATCCAGTGAAATATTTTCGTCTTGGCCTGAACCGGTGTATGCGAGGGATCGTTGAAAATGCGATACACTAAATCAATGCAAAATTGTGTCGCCTGACGAAAGAAACGAGTTATCAAATCATCTGTTTTGAGTATTCCATAGAGATTCATTTTTTGTACAAATGAACCAAAATTTTTTGTTTCTCTGGATAAATTGTGTGATTGGGAGTAAATCGATACCCAGTCCTTAAGTAGAAATTCTGTTTTTTCCTGCAGACCAGGTGGATCATCACAATCATTGGACTAAAAAATAGAAAGTTAATTATGAGATTGAGCACGTCAAGGCTAATAAGTCGTTGTTGTCCTATTTTTAGTAATAAAAAAAAATATAAAATGAAAAATTAAAAATTTCAGTCAATAAAACTGCATAATGTTAAGTTTAAAATAAACAAAAATTCGAGCACTAAAATAATATTTAAGAATAATTTAATTTTAAGAGCTTGTTAAAAAAGTCTAATAAAAAAATTTGCTTTTTTTCAAGCTCCATTACGCTAAATTTGAGAGATAAAACGATATGCCTCCATACTGATGAATTACTCAACCGGATTTTGGGGTCTTGGTGCTCAAGATAAGCATTATGTCACCATGACTTCGTAAAAATAGCAGATATCATTTTCTTTGGTACGTTTTTCGTCCACAGCTTCTAACTTTGCGTTGGATACCGATTTATATTGAAAATCA
The DNA here is from genome assembly GCA_949628195.1 of Phasia obesa. NCBI lineage: Eukaryota > Metazoa > Arthropoda > Insecta > Diptera > Tachinidae > Phasia > Phasia obesa. The sequence continues at coordinate 96,046,723 of OX451219.1, forward strand.
TAATTTTTACAGAGATATGACTCTACTAAATTTAACTGAATCTAAATTGCCATCTTCCTTTAACTCTTTCAGGTTAGGTGGTTAGTTATCTAACCACTAATTGTTGCTTGTTTAAAACATGCTTTCGCGTCATCTATTGACAAATTATTAAAGAATTATATTTTTAAATACATCGCTGATCATTTGTTGTGAGACTTTGTCGCTAGGGTTCACTGGTTGTATTTATATCTTTATTTAAATTCGGGACATCCCCTTGCTTTTTTAACAGGTCCGTTGTCATTGAAATAAAGAAGCATAGAGTGTTTATTATTAAACCAAATCAGTGTTAATTTGTTATTTATTATTTGTTTTTTTGTTTTGTGATAACATATATATGTAACCAGAGCATAATATACAAAAACAAACGTAAGTAATATGGTGGTTAGATTATTAACCACTGTGACTATAGTACATTCTATAGTAAATAATTGTTTCCCACATAATTTTGTGTTATATACATATATGTAATTAGAATGCCGCGCATACTCAACGAACAAGATATCGTAGATATTTTGTTTGAAGATATACCTTCTGATGGCGAAAGTGTGTGTAGTTTCGAATCAGACGAAGAAAGAGATGATGACCAAAAAGCCAATCTGATGGTACTTGGTGATATACCGTCAGGACTGCAGCCAGAACTTAATGATTATTTTGAGTCAGATGATGTAATACCTTTATCAAATTTGTGTACTACTTCTGCTAGTCAGTTACTTACTACGAGCTCCGCAGTTGTGCAACCAAAGTGGAAAAAAATTTCAAAATGAAAGAGCCGTGTGAATTTACAGGAGTCGCAGGTGTTGCAGATGATATAGTAGAGGTAGAGAATATAACACCAACAAAATTATTTGGTTTATTTTGGACAGCAAACTTAGTTGAAACAATCTGCTTTCAAACAAATCTATATGCCACGCAGAAAGGAGCACCTTTTACACCCACTCACCCACTACACCTGAAGAAATTGAAGTATTTCTTGCTTTAAATTTAGTGATGGGTATAAAAAAATCGCCCAGTTATAAAGATTACTGATCTTCTGCCCCTGATATGAAGGACGTATACATATCTTCTTTTATGCCACTCAACCGTTGTTGATAAATTTGATCAGCTGAAAAGCACTTATGCTATTGATCAAAAATCCCGCATTTTCATTTTCTGGACTGCGCCGTTATAAACTCTTATATTACATATAAAGAGCTCCAGAAAACATACCACCCAGAACTTGATCAGCTCAATGCCAAAGAGTTTCGAAGAAGTGTTTACCATGGCATCCTAGCACCAGGTCAGGCGAAAAAACCCAAATCAGGCACTAAGCGCTCAATTTCGGAACCCTCTTCCCTACAACCAGTACAAATAAAGAAACACAAACCTTCAGTACCAAGAGAATTGCGTCTGGAAAGCAGTATGCATCAGCCAGAGCGATCTACATCACAAAGATGTGCAAAATGCAGCACCAAAAAGAATCCGGTGCGTACTATATGGCAATGCAGAACCTGCAAAGTTCCTCTTTGCATACGCACAAATAAGACATGTTTCTCCGATTTCCATCAGAATTAATTTATTGTTATCAAATGTGGCTGCGTATACTAAACTTTACTTGAATTTTTTTTTTGCCAACCGTCACAGTGGTTACTAAACTAACCACCCTATTCCACAAAAGCCTAAAGGTCAAGTTTATTTTTTTCTTTTTTTTTATAATAAATAAACCTTAATCAAACCAAAAATGCAGTAGTTTTGTTATTAAAATAATATATGTAAGAGTGTGGCTGAAAGAGTTAAATTTGTTTATAATTGATTTGTATTCTTTATAAAATCCAAATGAGCTCCGATATTTTCATTTTAAAGTGGCACTGAGAGATATTAAAAATTTATTTAAAATTTATCAACAATTCATTTGTTGCTTGCTTTTTTGCTTTGAACATTATTTTTATTTGTATAAAAAAAATAATAATAATACCATCTGACAATGTGCAGACTTGTCTGGTAAAAGTATTATAGGTCAAGTAGGTCTACAAAGAATAGTGTTTGCTACCTCCACTCAGATACCTTATAGTGCACTGCAAAAACTTCGCAATTCTATTATTCAGAGAGATTTCATAATCAAAATTTGACCTCTTTCCCATTGTGAAAACATTCGCCCAACCTATAACCTATTAACTGATCCTTGTTCTAACGGAACAATGATCCGTAATCACACCTATAAAGTCCCTTTTGAACTTTCCTACCAAAACCTAGAAGTATATTGGGGAAACGATTCTATAGATTTATAGCCTGCGGAAATCCAATATATGTTGTAAGTAGTTCGATACGTCCGTAAAAACTGCACACCCCTGATATAGTCCATCGGACTCTATTGAATTTAACCTTATGCACTATATTTTCAGTCTGATCGCTCGACATAAAATAGGGAAAAGGTTATAAGAACTTTAAAAAAGCAATGGCGTTTGACTTTTTATTTTTTTATATTTTGCCTTTCGCTATCTATTTCACAATGTGACCCGAATTCATTCTTTCAAAGAAATATATTCAAGACAAAAACAAATTCACTGAATAAATTTAAATTACAATAAAAAGATTTGATAGAAATGTAACTATATTTCAATGACTATCTCGTTATGTCAATTAAAAAAAATCTCCTTGAAATTGCAGTTTATTCAATTCCTCCCACCCTGCAACTGTAACTTTTCAACGCAAATATCCTATTCAATTTTGGAAATGTTTCAATTTTTTTAATCCACCAATATGCTTTTTTGCTTTAGCTGTTAGAGAGCGAAAGCATGTTATTAAGTCTGATTATAAGTTATTTTCTTAATTTAAAAAATAAATAATTAAAGTTTCGAAAAATTATATTTGAAAGGTTAAAAGTATTTTTTAAACTTTTCGTTTTTTGTTTTGTTTGTTTGTTTAAAGGAAAAAGGTCAAAAACATTTAAATTTTCACTTTATTAAGAACAAATAAAACATGACACTGAGAAACTGTGAGTATTTATTTATATGTTTCAAAGTACTTGAACCTTATCAAATACTTACCCTTACATGTTGCATTCCTGAATGTATATATTGTGTGGCACCAGCCAAATAACGATCGGTAACGGAACCAAATGTACCAGCATCCATAGTATTGCTACTGCCGAAATGCATATCAATAAAATTTGATAACGCCTCTGGGTAACGGTGACGATGTTGGGTTAAACGACTCAACAAGTCAGTGGTACATGAAAATTCTGTTTCGGCTATAATCGAGGTGGAACGATCGTCAACTAAAAGGCGCTCCATTAGTGTGATTGCAAAGGTGACAGCTAAAAAGTTATTGCCATTATCCATGCAGTCGCGCAGAGCCAAATCAAATTGGTGCAAGTTAAGGAATTGTGATGTTATCAGTAATTTTATCGCCTCCACATTGTAGCGAGCTTCTTCTCGTATATCGAAAATACATTTAGTTATGGCCCGTTCGGTAGCTGGAGCACTGAAGGTGTTTTGCAACAGCGTTAGTATTCGTAAATGTATGTCACGATACAATTTCATTTGTTCGACATGTTCGGGTATGTTAATGAGACCCTCAACAAAACCTTCTACACAGCGGGTGAGAAGATTGAGGGCTGAATCATTGTCTCGTATGCGTCGTGTAACCATGAGAGCATTAAGGAGAGCATGCATTTTACTTGCCTGTAACTGTAAATTTGAATTATTTACACAGCTGTTGAGGAAGGTTTCCATTTTGCTGGCCAACTCGGTATACATTAAACCCATTTCGTCTTGAGCAAATGTGGGAGGCATTTCCTGAGGTTTAGGTAGGAATAAAGCTATGTCACGGTCACTCATGCTCTGAAAACCTGGTATGTTTCTAGCAAATTCAGCATACACGGCAAATTGATTTGGTGGCACACCGCCCATCTTTAAACGAACCTGTTCGGGCAAACGCTCTGTTTGGTAGGCCAACGTTTGTGCATCGAAGTAGCGGCTATTCTCCTCGCGAGCCATTTTACGTGTTTCAAAGTCGGCCGCTAAACGTCGGTCGACTTCGGGAGTGGCTTTTTCAGCAGCTGTCTTTTGTATAAAGGCACAAGCCAATTCAACATTATCGTTGGTAAGTTGTATAGAGGCACCCTCGATATCTTGGAAAGTAGGTGGACCTGGTAGTGTAGTCATGAATGCTTTTCTTAAATTATTATTAAGTGTCTGGGTAATTTGATCTTTGCAGGTAATCATAGCCATGCCAGCGGCTAAATTGCGTACCATTTGATGAGCTGCTGTGCGCATACGATGTTCATCTGGGTCGAGAGCAAAGTCCTTTCGTACGATTTGTTCTGTTGTTGAAGCAGCAATGCGTACACACCTATCCACCACAGGTTGCAACCATTCGGTGATGGTCCTCTCAATTGCATTTAACACTAAATGCTTAATGTTGGGATTGACATGTAAGAAAGCAACTTGAGGAGACAATACCACATGCTGTGCTATCAGTTGGAAATTAGTGACATTTATGTCAACGTATGAGTAGCGAGGCTCGGGAGCAGGCATCATCATTTGTCCAGCCTGTTCATTGGGTATACTGGGCGAAGGTATTGATGTGCCAGGCACCACTACGCCAGTACTGCCAGCATTGGCAGCCATCATCATGGCTTGTGCATCAGCCTCAGTCATCATTTGCTGCTGATGTGGTGTAGGTGTTGGCTGCTGTGATTGCTGTTGCTGTTGTTGCTGCTGCTGTTGTTGTTGTTGCTGCTGTTGTTGTTGTTGCTGCTGTTGTTGTTGCTGCTGTTGTTGTTGCTGCTGTTGTTGCTGAGAGGGACCGGGCTCAATAGATTTCTGTTTTGGTTGTGACATTTGGTGTTCGATCATGCCATACCGTGATGAGTCTTTGAGGTATATTATGGGTTTTAACTTGTTCAAATCAATATTAAGTGTTTTACATAGCACCTCAATTTCGAATTTCAAATTTAATTTCAAGTCGGGTTCCTGGTGAAGTTCTCCTAATACATTCATAATAGCCATGGTCCAGGGATTTGGAGACTTGAATACTTTTGATTTATTCGAAGATTCTAAAATTTTTGCCACAAATGGCACCACGAACAACAATTCGTGCTGACCTTTGTGATAGGCCTCAGCCAGTAATGATTTCAAATCTAAATCTATTTGTAAAATGGGCCGGTTACGTCCCAATGTCATTATGCCCAGCCAATGACCGAGATTTTTAAGTAGACTGCGATCAGAGAAGTTGACCATGCCTTTGTCGGAGCGTAATAAAACTTTTATATTTCTTATGGTCTCCTTGGTCACATACTTGTTGATTTCGGTATTCTTAAGAGCATCCAAGAAATTCGAGTACAAAGAATGGAAATTAAATTCCATTGAGGCTCTTTTCAATACCAGATATTGCGATAACCATGGCCAATAATCTTTGCTCATAATATCTTTAATTTCTTCTACCTTCTGTGGTATATTTAATTGACTTAGGTTATTGAATATAAAAGCAGTCTTGTCTTGCACGGCTTCTGGAGGTATGATGATTTTTTCCTCCTGATTCGCTACTAGCAGTGTGTCGATATTAGTGGCCGTTACTATAGATTTCATGCGGGAAGGATGTATAGATTGAGCCACTACCATGGGTTTTTGTTGAGTTGGTGTAGTAACAATGTTGCCTGTAAAAAAATAAAAATTAATAAAACGATTCAAATTTACTTTTGCATATGCTGCACACCTGTTACTGAGTTACTACGATAAATCGAATCGGGTGGTGGCTGACCACCTCCTCCGCCCCCACCTCCTCCTCCAGCTCCCATTACCATTTGAAGTTTAGCTGCAGGGGGTTCTTGACCTAAAAAGCCGTATTCCACATATTGCAGCAAGTGTGGCGGAAAATCTTTAAAATGTGGTATAGAACGTATATACTCGCAATACTTATTGTATGTGTGCAAACGAGTTTTAAAACGATCTAAGGCAGTAATACCGAAATAATACAGCTTAGAACCTTCGGGTTTGCGTAGAGCATCGAGAACACAACGGAGAGCCAAGCCCAAAGCAACAAATGTTGGTACAAGATTGCGTTCTATAATCCCGCCAAAGAGTTGAGCGGTTATTTGTAGTTCTTTTTCGGGATAATGGGCAAAGAAGCGGTATTCTTCAAAGAGATTGCGCAGCATACACTGATAAACTTCTTGTTCGCGCCGTATATTTGATTCTTTAAAGCGTTGCAGTATGTCCAAGACTTCATCTATTGATAAAGTTGGATGAGGAGGATGATTGTAGATACGTTGAAAGTAAGAGTTGGCTTCATCTTCGATTTCCTTTGAAACAGGTCCTTGAAAGTCTGCAATTATGGGATTGTTGGGATTGGGGGGTGTGGGTGTAGGCTGTTGTACAGAAGGCGGCATACGTCCGAGCCCACCGACAGAAGGAGGCGGAGCTGGCATTTGCATGGGGTTTAATGGATATGGACTTGCTGCTGCGGGATTCATAAGACGAGAAGGAGATGCTGGTGTTGAGACGAGATTATTAAGAACATTTCCAAAATTGAATGCACCATTAGGACCACTTAAATTAAGACCTGCTATATTGGTAGTCAAATTCGATAGAGTATCCATGGTAGGGCCAAACATTTGCTGGGCATTAAGATTGGCCGAAAAAGGTGGTGGTACCCCGCCAGGTACACCAGCCACACCTGCAGCTGTCATATCCATACCACGATGACCACGCATGGCATTCTGAGGTGGTGCTAAGGGACCTTGTTGCACAGCAGCTGCTGCCGCTGCTCTTGCTTTGTTGGCCATTATCGAACAATTCGCCGTCATTTGCATGATTATTTCAGCAATATCATGGGGTACACTGCCTATGCAGGCCTGTAAACAGGACAACATAGTGTTTACAGTTTCTGGTGGCAACTGGGCCTGTTTAGGCGGCAACTGATCATCTGGTATTTTAGCATTTGTAACTTGAGGACAACGCCTTTGTAAACACTTCAAAATAGCTTGTATAAAAGTTTCACCATGATCTCTAATCTTATCACTTAGCCATTTTTCCAGTTTGAGATATTCACGTCTAGAGGCCAAGCATGCCAAATCAATAACAAATACAAAGGAACGAGCATTTAGCAAAGTGGATAATGCTTTTAAGTCTTGAGCTACATCCAAAATGCGCGACAACTTCACTTGATCATATTCTGAGCCACGCAAATACCATTCTGACATGGCGTGCATTATAATGGGTCGCAGGGTCATGCTAAAATGATTTGAATTCCAAGCACTGGCCAATATGACACCCGAATTTGGGTGATTTGCCAAAAAGGTGGGTATCAGTTGGTTAAATAGCTCTTGCCTCAAACCAGTCAAGGGAGGATTTATATGCAAAAGTGAGAGAAACAACACATCAGGGCAATGCTGCGCTGGAAACTTAAACAGTTCATGAACTGGAGCATAGTAGCCATGCTCGGCTATGTGCAATAAAACCTCTACTAAATGCAATGATTTCCACGCACAAATTTCTTTGTTCTCAGTATCGGGCGGGGTTTTAAGTATTTCCACGGGTGCCGAAGTAAATATGTAGTCCGAAAATGAAAAGAGATCGGTATTTTTTAACATGACGGTAATAAGTGAGAACTGGCCCTCGACATTTTGCCAATGGCGATAAATATATTCTGAATATGGAAATAAGGTCGACTGAGTGGCCAAACGGAATATGGTCAATAAAAGATCTAAGCCAATGCGATCTTTCAAAATAAACTCTGGGTGATCTAACTCCATACATACTTCCTTCCAATTCAGTTGAGGCTGTACCTCTTTAAGGGCCTGAACAAATACATCTGGCTTCCACGCCTGTGTAGTGTCTGTGCTACCCGTGCCACTAGATGAACTTCCACCCGGGCCTTTATCCTTTTTCTCATTGCCGTTGTTTGTTTTGTCCGCATTGCTGGATGAATTCTCATTGTTATTATTGGCATTTTGTTGTTGTTGATTGGCGCTTTGGTTAGCTTGCTGTTGTTGGGGCCAAAAGTTGGCCGGTGTGGGTAAATTAACATTACAATCGAGCAGTGAAGTGTGACGCCGACACATTAACCCAATAATTTTTGCAACATCTTGTGGTTGCAAATCACGACTGGCTGTTGTTGAACTACCGCCCGACCCTGTTCCAGCACCCCCCGCACCACTACCAGCTGCATTTCCAATTGTACCACTACGCAAATGGTTTTTACATTCTTCAACACTTGAGGTAAATTCATAACCAATTTCTAGGATTAAGTTAATCCAAGATGTGTCCATAATATTGTTGTGATCGTGTGAGGAAAATATTGTTTCGCATATATTGTCATAGATTTCTTCTATGGGTATTTCCGCAAAAACAAATCCATTGGTAGAAGTTGGTGCACTTGCTAATAAATCAAGATCAAGATCTTCCGGTGTTGCAGCTTCAGCTGTTGCCGATTCAAATATTGTGCTGTATAAATACGGTGCTAAAATAAGCGGAACTCGATCACGGGGAAATTCTTCTCTTAACTTTGCTATAAATTGTATTCGGAGACTTTTTTGTTTTACATACGTATCCAAACAGGTCAATAACAACTGCAACACATCCAAGGAGACGTCATGCAAACTACTGATTACTCCAGCAGATTGTCGATTTTTCCCCAAATACGAATCAATTAGTTCGGGTAAAGCCTTGCTCAACTGTTCACCGGCATATGTGCGTAATTCCGATTGCTGAGAGTGTGTTAGTGATAAACTTAGGATACACTCACACAATTTATGAATACCAGTAACTCGAACAATTTGATTGATAAGTTGATTTGTGGGTTTTAGGCTCTACAAACGAAAGAAAAAAGAAAATAAGTATCAAAGAACATACAGAAAACTGTCTTTAGGTGCAACATGAACATCGACAGAAAAAAATTAACAAATATGCGATCCCTATTGTTTCGGCGTTCTGTTTATGTGTTAACAAGACAATCACCCTTATCGTGAATAATTGTTCCCATGAAAAAACTCCCAAATTTGTCTATCGTGAATGATTCCAATAACAATTTACTTGTATTTTACGATAGAAATCATTCACTATAGAATTTTTGGAAGTTTTTTCATGGGAATAAATATTCGCGATAGGGGTGAATGTCTCCACAAGACGGTGTGTTATGTGAGTGAAAGTGAATAAGAAGTATGTTTACAGTCACATTTTAAGGAAATTTCTTTGTATTTCTCGTAAAGATTGCAAGCAAGGCTTATTTTTTTTCAATTTTCCTATAATACAACTAAAGGCCACGTGTACCTATCATACTCTGTCGTTCGATTTGTCAAAAATGGCATGTGTGCTCCAAAGGTATGATAGTCGGATTATAAGTCAAATTAAACAGCTGATCGCTCTAGATACTAATAAATATATAATACTTAAAGAGATACTTTAACACTTTCTCTTAAGTATTAATCTGGACAAATTGCTGTTTAAAAGGTTGGGAAGTAGTTTTATTAGCATTGAAAATTACACAATTAGTATTATGGAAAATAAAATCAGGTTTGCACGATTTGATCTTTGAGAAAATTCATATTTTTCTACATGCGACCAGAGTTGAAAAATCATCTTTTTGTATGATAGTGTGGAACCTTTGGAATGCACTTTTGGAATAATTTTTTGAGTATGACATAATGTACGAATGTGTAGGATAGTGAATTATGGCCTTAACTATTATTTTTGTTATTAATTTAAAATTTCTTTACTCACATTTTGTTGCGGCCAACAGTTGTCAATCGCAAAACAAATGTTTGAAATACGTGAAGCTCGACTAAGTTGTTTTTCTAATTGTTGCTGCAAAAGTTTTGCTTGCAGTTGTTGTTGCTGATGTTGTAGGTTATTCGTTGACGACGTTGACGTTAATATTGGATCATTAAAGTTAATGCTCGAAAATAGACAACGCAGACACTGACGATCCGCTTCTAAGCCAAATTCTTCTATCAACTAAAAAAGGAGAAAAATATAAAACAATTAAATAAAATTATTTTCATTGTGTTTAATAAGAAATTGAAAACGTAGAGAAAGTTCTCTTAATTTAGAAAGGGATTATTTTTCTAAATGATCTTTTTACGATTAGAAAGAACCGCCTAAAGAAAGGAAAACTGTTTTCTTTTTCTTAAATTTTAAAGCGGTTGCATTTTTAAAACTTGTATTTTGTTAATCACTGAGCTCAAACAAAGATTGGAATTTAATGACAATTGGTTTAAAAAAACGTAAAGGACAATAAAGCTCAAACTTACTCATGTCACTTAACTTTTTTTGTAATAAAATCTCCCCATTCATTTATTTTGTTTGAAACTGTGAAAATAATTTCTAGTAAAGTCCGTTTCACACCATAGTACAAGTATTAATACTTTAATTTTACTCAAAAGTATTATAATGTGAAAAGTCCTTAAGGTGTCACGGTACACGGTAGGGATACAACGTTCCTGTTCCTTAATGAGAATACACCGAATTTATTATTGTACTAATTGTACCCGCCACGTCGTAGGTGTCCTATTCAGTAAACTGATTGATTCACACTTGTTCGGAGTTTTTCTTTTTAATCGTGACATTTTCTATTCAAAATTTAATATAATTTAAGGTTCCATTTAGTAATTTTTTAAGATCTAAGTCTCTAAATATTTTTCTTTTTTTTTAAATCTTAGTTATATGATTATTAATAAAAAAAATTGATATTCAGAGTGCTGCTATTCTCGTATAAAAATTTTTGTGATAGTAAAACCATTTGTGACAAGAACAATAATTTGATATTCTAGGTTTCATCAAAAAGCTTTTTTGGTCTAATTTTCAATAATAGTAGACATAAACAAAATAAAATATAACAGCAATTATCAATAATAGCAAGTTAAAACACACGTAGGGTTCCGTACTATGTTCAGTACAACTTTAAAAATTCAAGGGCCGTATTCATAAAAAATATTGTAGAGTTCTGAAAGGTTTAATAAACAAATTTTGTATGGAAATTTGTCTTATAAACCTTTTATAAATCGATAATATTTTTATGAATTTGGCCCCAAGTGTCTGCCTATAACGTTTAAAAGAGAAGGACGTATTCTTCAAATTCGCGACATCTAGTTAACACCGTTTTATTTTTATTATATTTATTTTAGTAACTTGTTGTTACATTAGATATTGTAAAATATAATCTGTGTATATTTTAAGTGTCATCCTATATCAGGTAATATGATTGGAAAAAATTTTATTACGAACACCCTTTAATTGTTATAGCGGCGATGGCAACACATCTTATAAATATAAAAATAAGTTGGTTGAGAACCACTCAACCGATTTTCAAACGAGTACATGCGTTGGAAAGGTCTACTTTCACAGATGGTTTATAAAAAAAACATGGAAAAATTTCTACGAATATGCGTTATACGCGCACTTTTATGATGGTGTCTTTTCCCTATACATATAAAATGTATTTTTTCTTATAAGAATTACATTGTATTGTCCAGCAACGCGGGCAGGGTTACACTAGTCTCATTTTTTTCATACTTGTTTATATAGCAAACAAAGTTTTAATTACTGTTTGAGGTATATACCTCCTCCAGTTCTATAAATAAACACATATACGTGCATGTAACATACGTATCGGAATACCCGATAAGTTTTAGATTTATTGCTATAGCGTCAATAGTTAGTTATACATCTTCTGTGAAAATTTCAAGTCTACCTATTACGGTTCCAGAAATAAAAGGCGCTGACAGACTGATGACAGACAGCGATAACAATAGAGTTACGTTGTTACTCTTTAAGTACGTAGCCCTAAAAATACTTTGGAACAAATCTAGTTTACTGCCACTGCTTAAAAATAAGATAGTAGCCTTAGTTGTGTAAAATGTAATTATAAGCAACAGGTTCTATGTATAGTATATGTATGTATATCCCCATCTTTTTTTGCGGAATGAGGTATTATCTCATACTAATACTCATATTAGTATTAGGCTGGAACGTTAGTATATATCAAAAATTAGTCTTTTTTACCCATTCTAATAGTGATAAAAATTTTAAAAATTTTCTTTTTATGTAAGAAGTTATTCTAAAATTTTTTATTGTGTTATGGATCGGTTGACCTGGCGATGTTTCCGTCTAGCTCGACATGCTTACTCTCAGGTGGTTCCAACCCTCCCACCGGTCGCGTATCCGAACACAAAACAAACAGACTAACACTAACATCACCACATTAAACAATTTTATATCAGAGATAAATATTGTCTCTTCTCATGCTCTCCCAACCTTGTCGCTATGGTTTCCACGAAATTCTTTTGTTAGCGACCCCAAATTCCACCTGCCTTGAACATATTTGTTGACTTTAAATCTTATAAGTTTATATTTTTTATTTTATTGGTGGTTTTTTATATTTATTTTAATTTCTTTAAAACTAATCCTCCTAAGACCATGCAAAACATAAAAATTTGTGGTCCATCGTCATTTTGTAAAGATTTTTTCACGTTTTAATACCTAAATGGTATTTTTTTCATTGTTATAGTAAGATGAGTGTAGATATTATATTGTAATGATTTTTCCTTGGCTAAATCTTATTTAATGTATCTTTTTATTTCAATAATGGTCTTTTTATTTCCTTAATACGGTTTTTGCAGATCCAAATATATTGAAATTTAGCGAATTTCAATACATTTGGCTTTGCGGCATCTCTTACCCTACTCCAATCGTGTTCAAACTTTATGAACACTATTACATATTGAAATTGAAAAAAAAAAAACATTTTTTCGTCATATGAATGGTAATTTAAAGTACTATCGATCTAGTTTGAAAACAAAAAAACTATTTTCTCCTCTGTGGTATATCAAACATGGGCTTCGCTTAAAAGAGGTTTCATGCCTAGCCGGCACTTGGCCGGGCACAAGGATTTTTTCTTCATTGGTATGTAAAACTCCGGATCCGTTTAGTAAAGATTTCCTGTGTTGACGGTCTTCGGCGGTTCGCAAGGATTTTATCTGTTATAACAAACAGCGGCACTGCTTATTAAAGATCTCCTGGGTGTTCGTAACTCCGAAACTAAGGGTTACCCCATGTTTTCACTACATTTTTTGCTTAAAATTATATAAATAAAAATTAAATAAATAAATCAAAAAATTAAAACAAAATAGCAATAAAATTAATTTTTTTATTTTATTTACATATTTATGTATTACAAGTAATATAGAAGACATTCTGTCCAAAAATCCATTTTTGGCCACTGCTAAACTAGACTTAAGCCTTTTTTAGCATTAATGTAAAAGAAACATCTCTGATCTCTCTTAATGCAGGGAACACAACTGAAACGAACTACGAATTTTTGGCAGCGAATATTCGTCGCCAAAAATAAAATATATGTGTACCTGTATGAGAACGCAAATAATTATGAAGTCGGTCGAAATTCGTTAACGCGACGAACTCTGAAATAGATTTATTTTTCTTCCGCCGGCGTACGACGAACACAATAGTGTAATTGGACCATGTGTGGTTTTATTAAATAGATTTTTTACTTTAATAATTAATGTATTTTTATTTTATAGTTAACTATAATCACCCCTCTCGCGAATAATTATTCCCATGAAAAATCTCCCACATTTTCTATCGTGAATGATTTCAATAACAAATTTACTTGAATTTTACGTTAGACCCAAATGAGTCGGTTTTCCCCTCTAGACGGAGCCGGCGACCCGTGGAACCTAACCTACGTTAGAAATCATTCACGATAGAAAATTTGGGAAAATTTTGAGAGCAAAATATAATTAGCTGGGCCAAAGCTACTACCTGGTATGTCAGTTGAGTTGATGTAAGATGTTGTAAAAATCTTCAATACGTTTCACTAAGATGTTATCAGTGTCAAAAGCATATAACTTTACCAATTATAACAACTGTTATTTTTCGTCGTTATTGTGCTTCAACGACGAATTTACAGAGCGAGTTTTTATTGACAAAATCGTAGTGTTTTGCGAAATCCGTCGTTCATCCCAGTTATTATTCACATTAAATAAGAACTATGACCAAAAGAATGAACTATTTCATGTAATTGTTGTACACGAATGTGTACAACATATTGAGAGGGATAAAAAATGTATTTTTTAAAGTTTGTTTTCTATTCCTGATAATCAATTTCATATGTGAATTCCTTAACTCAAATCAGTGATGTGGCATCACTAATTGTGAATGCTACATTTTACTCCCCATCAATATTTCCAGGAAAACGGTAACCCACACAAAAAAAATTCAACATAAACAAAAATTTAGCAGAAAGAGACAAATATATTTAAATATACAACTACATATATTATCCTGCTCCACTCCTATCATATGCGAAATAGAAGTTTATGGAATTTTAAATGTATTTTTCCAATGAAAGTAAAAAAGGATTACAAAGAACACAAGAAAATAAAACCGAGATATTGCAAATTTACTTATTTAATTTTAAGCTGTTTTAATAAAACATTTTTCACTTTTCTGTTTTAACACTTCGTTAACACAATTTGTAACTACAGTTTTTTAAGGCACAAGAAAATTTGGAAAATATGCGAGACAGCGATTCTTTTCATATGCAGCACAAAACTAGTTCTTTACTTTTTCTTAATACTTCACAACCGTTAAATTTTGCTAACCTTTTAATTGAAAGTTGTTAAATTTATTAACATTTCTCAAAAATTTTACAAATTTTCTGATTTTTCACAAGACGACACAAAAACCACAAGCAGAGAAATTTTCTTTGCAAACTATAATGGCGTCGGCAAAAATGGTTGATTGAACTTACACAGTTGCAAAAATTGGTACTATACAGTATTTTTCGTTTCCAAAATTGCCTAATCAATTTCAAAATATTTATCAATATTCTAATGATTTAAAAATATTGTAATGATTGAATAAATTGAAAGAAAAAACATTAACATTTTTTAAGTAAAATATGGTTTGCAAGTTTTTACGTAGCAATATTTATCAACGATGTCAGAAGTCCATTTGCTATGTTTAATAAATAATGACGAAGCATGTATAAAGTTGTGTTTCATATGTATAGCATGTACATAGCTGCCATATTTTGGGAAAAGGTGTGACAATTGATGTGAATGGGGCTAATGTTAAAAAATTGTGTATTCCTAATTGGGAAAGCGCTAAATCATCTAAAATCTAAATTGTGTAATCTTGTGCCTATCATTCTTGTTTGTATCCACATATTTGCGAAATCATTCAAATGGAATAATATTGTGCCTATCATTCTTAATTATATCCATACATTTCTGACATACTCTTCCCTTGAGAAGGGTGTAAAAAAAAATAGCGAATTTGGCATATGTCAAAGACATATAAATCCAGCAGTTTTCTTTATAAAACGAGTAGAATAGGTGCTCAATATAATTTTTAAACGCTCCAAGTTTCCATAAAGAGTTTGTTTTTAAATTTTAAAAATATACCTATGTTTTAACAATGTATATAATCTTTAACTCCATAAGAAATCTCCACAGCGATTTTGAGATTAAAAAAAAATTGACTTTCTTTTAAAATAAAGTACATTTTGCAATAAGATCAATCGTAATAGCTTTGCCAATCCCATTAACAAACCGCTATATTATTTAAGAACAGACCCATTAGGATTATAACTTAAAAGAAAATCATTGATTAGGTATGTAGTTATCAAGAAAAATGGGCAAGCTAGACTTGGGGCGTGCTAGAAATCAAACATTGTTTGGCCTAGCCTTTAAAATTTTTAACAATTAGTTGGCTATATACATACAGTGGCTCACAGCTTATTTTATGCAGTAGTTTTTTTTTTAAATGCTCTATAAAAACAAAACTAGCGGGAATCTAAAAAAGAATTAGGCATCATTCAATAGAAAATATTTTGGTTTAAATAAAAAATATCATTTATTGCAAAAATCTTTGTTAATAATTTTAAAACTAAAAAAACAAAAAATACTACAAATTTTCATGTCACAGCTTATTTTATGCAGGCACTTATGATTTTGCATATATCAAGTTTAGGAACGGTAATTAAATTATTTAATATTTTGTGTGGTACCCTTTATTGCTATGACAGATTTTAGAGGTTTTGGCATAGATGCAACCATTTTTGAGTAACACTGGGCAAAATATTCTACCACTCCGTCTTCAGCGCTTCCTTCAAATCATTTTTGTTTGAAATTTTGTGTTTCCTTATGTTAATTTCTAATATTGACCAAAAATTTTCTATAACGTTAAGGTCGAGCGACTGTGGTGGAGGTGTCATTAAATGTGGACAGTTATATATTAACCAAGTTTGGACAATACCTGATTTGTGCTTTGGGTCGTTATCCTGGTAATATCTAAAATTTTACTTTATACCCATTTTCTCTGCACTCTCCAATAAATTATCCTTTAGGACCTCAAGGTACCTACATTTGTCCATTGTTGTTTCAATAAATGTTAAATTTCAATTACCAGCTGTCAACATACAGGCCCAAACCATAACACTGCCACCACCATGTTTCACAGTAGCTTTTAGGTTTTCTTTTTTTAGCTCCTTATTTGGTTTCCGCCATACATAAGACATGCCATCTGAACCGAATATGTTAAATTTTGATTCGTCGGCAAAGATAACCGAATTCAAAAATCCGGAATCCTTGGTAGAATGTTCTTTGGCGAAATTTAATCTAAAAAGTCTGTTTTTCGGGTTAATAAAAGGTTTCTTACGTGCGACTCGGCCATGAAAATCATGTTGGTGCAATACACGGTGAACAGTTTCGACGCAACATTGCTTTCCCAGACCAGCTTCAACTTCGGCAGTCAGTTTTGGAGCTGAAACCTTTGGATTCGCCTTTATTTTTCTTAAAATATATTGCTCGTCGTGTTCAGTGAAAATTTTATTTGGTGCATTTCTGCCTTTGTTGTGGACCCTATTTTCATGAATAAAGCGCTCGATGATTTTTTTGCACTGTGGAAGCATTTATGTTAACTATTTCTGCTATTTTTTGCTGTGAGTAACGGTTTTTGAAAAGGTTTAAGACCAATTCCCGTTGTTTTATCGTTGTGGGCGAACCCATTTGAATTTTTTAAAACTGACACTTCAAGTAAAAAAATTAGACTGAATATTCAACTCCAGACATTGCCAAAAGTAGAATACAAGGCGAATTCATACCAGGTGGAGTTGATAGCCCAGCTGATCGTTTTTTGCTCTCGTTTTTTTGCTAATGTCTTGTCAAAAATACATCGTTTCTTATCTGCTAATCTAATGTCAAAGTTGTGGTTTTGTTGTAATTGTTGCTCTACTGCTCACACCTGGTATAAATTCGCCTTGGTAGAATACATAAAAATTCAAAAACAATAACTCTCCATTGAGGTACCGTTACAGTCACAAATGGCTGCATAATTTAAGCTGTGAGATGGAAAAATAGGGTATTTTTTGTTTTAATACCTTTTAAGTATTTAAATGCAGATTTTTGCAGTGAATGATTTTTTATTGTTTATCCTGAATATTTTCTCTTTCAAATTGTGCAAAATTTTTTTTTAATGTTTTGCTAGTTTCGTTTTTATAGAGATTTTTATTGAAAAAAATTCACTGCATAAAATAAGCTGTGAGCCACACATAATTATACACAAAGCGTAGTCTGTGTCAACCATGAGTTTTAGTGGTAAATAATTTCTAGATAAAGACATAGTGCAACTAATTTTTATAATCAACTATATGCCCACAAAGAAGGAAACCACTTATTAACAGTTGGCAATAATGCCAGGACAAAATAAAAGTAAAATTAAATAATTCAAGTTTGATTACAATTCCAAATTTGTTTTCTTACCTGATTAAGTTTTACTGTTGTTTCAGCAAAATTTTTCTTATTTATTTGTTTAACCAAATTTCCAATCTGCGCCAGCGTCAATTTGAGACGGTCTTGGTTCATAGCTCTTCCATTAAATTAAGGTTGAACGGCGATTTTAGCAGCATACGTCAGTTATGAGAATGATCTTAAATATTTTTTTCGAAAGATACCAACACTTTGTTAGGAACCTTCGAATAAATATATTTAAAAGATCAAACACACACAGACGACTATAGCGGCAGCGCACGAACAATGAACAAAAATAAAATAAAATTTATTAAATTTTAAAAAAAGAATGTAGCAAAGCCCCAAATTGTTGACTTCATACAAAATAAATTGATAATTATTTATTTTTATTTTATGGCGGTGGAATTTTTTGTATTGGCTTTTCTTGCTCAGAGGGTGAATAACATATTTTTGATAATTTTATTTTACTTGTACTTGTATGTGGGTACAAATGTTGAAAGATTTCTTTGTTATTAAAAAGTATGTATGTAGTTCATGTGTTTATACTTTTTGGAAGGCAGAATGTGATATTGAATTTAGATTTGGATGCACCTTTGTTTTCTTTTCGTTGTGAAATTGTTGACACGATTTTTAAAGACGCAATTAATAAATGACCTCTTTTTATTTTTTTGTTGGTAAATGTTTTAAGATATATATTTTAACTATTGAATAATGTGTCTTTTCACCAATTAGCTATTTTAAGATTTATCTGGTCAGTTTTATGTGAAGAATTGAACCATTTTACTTAAAATATTTCCACGCGGTTTAATTGCTTAAGAACAAAAACAACTTGCTTTCTATAAATTGGCCCCTTTAGTAGGGGCCAAAAATTTTTTGAATTCAACAATCTGTATTTATTTTTTGGATCTTTTTTATTAGTGATTGCACATTTCCAAAGTTTTGTTTTTGGTACAAACTTTTACTTCACTTTTTTATTTAGTTGGTTTTATCTATATTTCTGTTTAACAATTTTTAACAGGCATTATTCTCGACGCCTTTTAATTTTCCCTTTCTTATATTCAATATTTTCGTTTCTTCAGACTTGTCCCCTCTGTTTTCATTCGATTGATGGTTTTTCTTTTACTTATTTCTTTGATATTCTCTTTTAATCTTTTTCTCACTTACACGTAACAAAGTCGAATTTGGTAACCCGCTTTAAATTTGAACTTTTTATTTGCTTATAATTAAAAGGTTTTTATGACTTGATTTGCAATTTCGTTCTTTTTTTTTTGTAATAAAGTATTAAAATTTTGTTAAAAAATCGTATTTCCTTGTTGATTGTTCGTCTCGTTATTGTCGTCAGATTTTTTTCCCGTTGACTTGACACTTTGTATTAGTGATGTGTAATAATAGAAAATCGGTTTTATATTACTGTTTCATCTAACCAATGTTGTATTTCCTTAAAAAGAGATGCCAGATTATAAGAAACTGTCAGGAATAATTTAAATGGCACAATATTTTACATTCAAAAAGATTTATTAGATTGCTATTTACAACAAAGACACAAAATGTCTAATAGTGCATTTATATTATACTGAAATGTAGCACTTACAAGACTGGAAACAAAATGAAATAAATTGACCATCCCTTGAAAAAGTAGAGAAAACATCTACGAAAATGAATTTTTAATTCAACAATTAATTCATCATTATCATCTTCGTCCTCAACTAAACTTTCATTTCATTTAACTTAATATTTTCTGGGCGGGTGCAAGGATTTTCTCCTCTATGGTATGCCTAACACCGGCTTCGCTGTCTAAAGATTTTCTGCAAAGTAAAGCGCAGAATAAAAATAATCACACCTGTTCTGCATTTCGATTCTAATTCGATTCTTCGTTTGTCAACTTTGGTATTCTGTGTTCCGTTTAATTTAGTTTTTTTCGATTGTATGTCTTCTGCATTAACGGAAAGTTTTCGATTTTTGTTTGTTTAGTTTAAAAGAGCGTGTAATTAAAAAAGATGTAAATATGTAACACAATAAATCGTTTTAACACTCAATTGCTTTTGTGCTGAAATTTGTAAGTTTTATTTAATTTCTTGGTGGGAAAAAACAACACATGAGCATCATGAAAAGTTGGCGAATAGAATGGCAACGAAAGATTTATAATTTAACGGGTGGATCCATAAATGAAAACTTTACTTTTGTCCTTCAGTGATGTACATATACAAATTTTAAATAACACCGCCGGCGCTACACGATTCTTCACACTTGAATAGTTGTAGCACAAATACCTTTTAGTTACTGTATATTTTTTTGTTTTCTTTTTAATATTTATAAGATCCAAAAATATATATGTATGTATGTTCTCCCGGAATTTCCCTTTTATTGATGCTGATTGCCGCTTAAGGACTGATACTTGATGACGGTATGTAATTTTTTTCTAATGGATTGAAATTTTCTTTTCTGTTTTCTTGGGCAAAACTACACCTTGGGCAATTGGTAATCCAGACAATAATTTGTTTAACTCTTCGTTGAACAGTTTACAGTTGGATAATGGCAAGGAATGATTCTGGTCTTTTTGTTGCCATGAGCAGCATTACCAGCCAAAACAAGAATTTCAGCGGCTAAATACTCCTTAACGGCAGCTAAATATACGAGAGCACCGGCACCAACACGTTCAGCATAATTGCCTTTATGTAAAACTTAATTATGTAATTGCCTTTAGCAAACGTTTTGCGCACTTAATTTAACTTTTTTTTTTTTAATGACGAACAGTATTGTTTATTAATAATTTTTTTAATTTTATTTTGTGTTCCTATTTCATTTGTTTCATAGAAAAAAAGTTTTATTAAACATACTCTTCCTTTCTTCTTTTTCTTTCGATTCAGTTTTTGTTTGGAATACCTTTTTTCGATTCGTGCGTAACCGAATGCGGGAAGGTAATCGAAATGCAGAATAGGGGTGAATATCCGTTTAAAAATTTATTTAATCCATATAAAAATTTATTATTTTCGCCTTAATATTACCCCTCAGTAGTGATGCTACCTGAATTATATGCCTTGATTCCAATAATACCTACATATAATAACGATACTAATAATGGCACAATAAATAAGGTAGACTCGCGGCGAAAAAATTTTCAATTCTGTAATAAAAATACGCACATTTTGTTTTTGTATAAATCATTTTAGGCTGTCAAAACAAAAAAATGTTAGTACATATTGACACTTTAAAATGGAGACAAAAAATAGTCACCTGAGCTCTGTTATGAATTCGCCTTGATAATAATAATGATATGTTGCCTCATTTCGCCATAAAATAGTCGAAATATACCTTACTTTACATAAAAACTTTGGGGCCCGTAACCTTAGATAACACATAGATATTCAGCTGAAACGTCAAAAACCTAAACGTCAAAAAATGTATTGGTAGGCAAAATTGTATAAGTGTTGGTTTAAAAACAAAATTCCCCACTGCACCTAAACTGCACATAGTTGTATAAAATATTTTGTAAAAACAGAATATTTTTTTACATTAAATTTTAGATGTTAAAATTAAATAACTTTTTTGCTTTTTAATAAAAATTTGAATTTTATATTTTTCTAATATATTTATGTGCGAAAAAAGTTAGATTGAATGCTAATTTTAAATATATATTATATTGATTTGAAAATTTTCAACCCTAAAAGACCAAAAAATATAATACTGTGTAGAAATAAATTTCACCAAACAAATGTCAACAAAATTAAATTTATTTTGTATTACAAAATTTTAAATACAATAAATTGTTAAATAATTTTTTATGCAAAAACTCAAAATTGTTTAAATATTTGAAAAGTGCAATGGAATATCGCATAATAGTGTCTAAATGTGAATAAAAGTTTTACTCCCCTAAGTGTGTTGAATTTACACCATACCCGTATGTGTGAAGACATTTGTAGCCACGTTTTTGACATTTGGAGAGTTGGCCATCTATGTGTTATCTAAGGTGACATTTTATTCAAAATATATGCAAAACTAATATACAAAATTTTCAAGAATTTATTAATAAAATAGAAAAGTTAAATTAAATTAAAAAAAGAAATATGTAAATGTAGTGAAATTGTTAACAAAAGGCAATGCATTTTTTCCACATTGAAATTTTACTTGCGCAAGCTTCCATTTTTGTAGGAGAGAAAAGAGATGTACTCCTCTCTCTACCATAAAAGTTAAGACTTGCACAAGAAAGCTTCTTCTGGAAGTCAGGTCGAAAGCAAACCATACACGTAAAGGTCGGGGCACATAGAATCCGTCATACTTTACACGTTGTCTGTTTATTAATTAGTATTACTCAATTCCAACACTTGAATTGGAACCGTACTAATTTTTTATTGTTTGATCTTCAAGCACTTGTAACTTGAAGACAATGGATCAAAAGAATGAAACTCAAGTTTATTTTGTGACTGACTGAAGCAAAATTTAAATTTTATTGAGATACTTATACTAACTTAATAATAACAAAATTGCTGACCTAAAGTCTACATAAACTTAAAATTTATAAGAAATTGACCAATCAAAACAAATTGCAATTAATGTAATTTAATATGTTTAATATTTTGCTTTTGGTTAAACAAATTCAATTTAATTCATATTAATAATAGATGTGTTCACATTTAAATAATAATAGGTCTGTTCTAACATTCTCCCCCACGTTGAACAGCTGTTCAACAAAATCGTGTTGTTTTGGGGTGAGTTGACTTAGGAGTTATCATAAAGCCTAAACATCTAGGACGAAGCTAAGTGGTTGCTGACGTGGTCTCGGTGTAGGTTTCAAATCATTGAACGACAAATCATTTGTCGTCCGTTCATAGTGACGGATTCGTGTTTCAGTATACACTCCGGATCCAGCGAAAGCAGACCGGATCCTTTTAACGAAAGATGAGAAATTTCTCTGTTGCAGACGACTGTTGCCCGAGATGGTGATGACGTGGCATATACCCACTGATTTCCCGTGTTAAGTGGTATCCATTTAGTTGTAGTCTTCTCTAGAGTACAAGTTGGTGTCGTTTTGTTGTTGTACAAATGAATTTCACACTTGCAAATTTCTGAACCAGAATTGTAGCGAGATTGAACGGTGGTACACAAAAATACGTCTTGCCTTATTATTTCACAAGCCTTTAGGTCTGCTTTCGTAAGAAAAATGTACTGTTTTTGAGATACTGTTATGCCCATGAAATCAGCACATGGTTTAATGGCTACCATGGTGTGATTCATCATGGTCGGTACGGAAATCAGCTGGAACATCTTAAATAGTTCAATTTCCACTAATGGTAAAATTATTTTGAATACTGCATGTTGGGGCGTGAGTCTGCCTTGAACCTTCATTAGTTTGAATAGCTGTAATAATTCATCTTTTCCGAAGATAGGAAGGGTTACTGATGTTGGTGCATGGAGTTTAATCTGATTAATTTCCTCTTGCAATTGTTCTGGAGTCAGTAACAATGGGCTGATTTTTCCTTGATGAGTATCTATGAGAGTATCAAGAATTGAGGACTGTATGGTTCGTATATTATTTGCAACCAGATTCAGTTCCAAAACTCCACTATTAAATAATTGGGTGAGCTGTATCTGGAACAACACATGATTGTTTTGCTTAGTTGCTTGTGATAATTCTTCAATTTTTTTCTCCAGTTGTTCAAATCTTGCCTTAGCTGCCAACTGGGTTTTTCTTATAATATTAACTGTTGAGTCAACAACTGAGGTTTGATTCTTGAGCAAGGTTAGTAAATGCGATTCATTTTCCTTTACCCTTTGTATTGTGTCGGATATCTGGTTAGCATATTCAGAGTCCAAAATGCCAAATAATGAGTTAGCAATATTTCCAACTATATTCAAGGCGCCTCTTTTATTTCGTAGTAATCTATTTTCCAGTTTTATATCATTTTCCATGTATTCAAAATGCCTTATGATACTTAGACATGATTCATTTAATTGTATCATGCTGCAAAGGTTTTGTAGGGTTTTCGTTCCATTGATCAAAATTGATGTTTCCGACCAGTATGCATCTAAATCATAGTATACAAGAATGTTCCATTCACTGCTTGAAATGGTTGCGGTGCCGATTTCTTCAAAATGAATACCTAATTTCATTCCAAATTTTTGGTTTTTTACCTGATTTCCAAATGCCAATGGTAGCAGCAAAAACATTGTAATTAAGGCTAGAGTCAGATGAGTTGATAGAACCCTTTTCCTTTTAATCCTAGGCTCCTGAATTGAGTCATAAGTACTGTTGTTGCTAGTCGAACTGTTATCATCAAGGGTGACAGATGTTTCGCAATCTGATTCGATGGGTAAGAGAGCGATTCGATGTATTGGTCGTTTGAAAGTTCCATTAGCTGTTTGAACTTCCACAACTCTGATAATATTGTCGCTACCAGGATGTGTTTTGACTATTCTTGCCAAGGGCCACTTCATGATTGGTAGATTATCTTCCTTTATTATTACCATATCACCAATCTTGAGGTTGTCAAAACGCTTATTCCACTTATGGCGTTGCTGCAATTGGTTTAAATATTCAGAGGACCATCTTTTCCAGAAGTCCTGTTTGAGATGGGATATCAGCTTCCAGTGTGATAGTCTTGATGAATTTACTGTTGTTGCGCCACTATCTACCTGCGATACAAGTGCTTCGCCAATCAAAAAATGACCAGGAGTCAGTGCTTCAAGATTATTAGGATCACTTGACATAGGTGTTAGTGGACGAGAGTTGAGTATTGCCTCGATTTCTGCTACGATAGTCCCCAATTCTTCCTGGGTCAATGATGCAGCTGCCATACTTCGCAGTAAAAGATGTTTTGCCGATTTTACGGCCGCTTCCCATAGTCCACCAAAATGCGGAGCTCGTGGTGGGATAAAATGAAAATGTATTCCTTTTGAACTGGCAGTTGAGATGATTGATTCCTGTCCCTTGTCGGAGTAGATACTTCTAGCCAGTTCTGTCAATTGGTTTTTTGCTCCTATAAAATTAGTAGCGTTGTCGGAATATATGTTCTGACAACGACCTCGACGGCTGATGAATCGTTTTAGAGCACCAATGAATGTCTCAGTTGTTAGATCAGTTACTACCTCGAGATGAATCGCCTTTGTGGCAAAACAACAGAATACGGCTATATATGCCTTTGTCGGTCTTTTTCCTCTGACCTTATGATGGATCCACACTGGGCCACAGTAGTCTACTCCCGTGTTAATGAAGCGTCGGGCTGGAGTCACTCTAGTCTGAGGTAAACTACCCATTATTTGTTGGCACATTTGGGGTCGTGCTCTGGCACATCGAACGCACCTTTGTACAGTTGAACGCGCTGTTATTTTACCCTTTATTGGCCAGAACCGTTGTCGTATTATGTTTAATAATGCTTGTGGGCCACAATGTTTGTTTTCTTCGTGAATCATTGTAAACAATAGCTTTATGATAGGGTCATTATATGGTATCAGCATTGGGTGTTTTGCTTCGTATGACAATAGTGATGCCTCCAATCGTCCTCCAACTCGTAAAATGTTTGTTCTATCTAGAAATGGAGCAAGACTGATGATGGAGCTGTTTTTGTCGACTTCTTTCTTTTTTCGAAGCTGGTTGATTTCTGATGAAAAATCGGACATCTGAATGGTTCTAATAATTGTATATAGTGCATCGTCTAACTCTGCTGGAGATAATGATTTGTGTACAGGGCGCTGTTGTTTTTTTATTCGTGAATTTTTTGTAAATCTCAAAACATACCCCAGTATTTTTTGCAAAGTCTTGAAGGAATTTTTATGTGGAATTTTGTATATGAAATCATTGTTGGAGACGGTAACTGCTGCAGTTAGTGATGTCTCCTTCTTCTTCTCGAGGTCGTTGGAGATTGATAATTCCCTTGACAGTTGAGGAGGCCACATGTCTTCTCGTCCGTGTAGAAAGAGTGGTCCATATAGCCATAAATTACATTCCGATAGTTTACGTGCTGGAAGACCTCTGGATAGTATGTCAGCGGGATTTTCCTTTGATCTGACGTGACGCCATTGACTTGGCAATGTCAACGATTGAATTTTGGATACTCGGTTTGCCACAAATGTATGGTATAACGAGGATTGGGAGTTTATCCAGGAAAGTACTATTTCAGAGTCCGTCCAGATGAACATCCGTTGATTTTTGATTTGAAGGTCCGTTTTGATTCTATGCATAAGTTGGGCAGCCATAACCGCGGCACATAACTCCAGACGAGGTAATGTCTGCCTTTTCAATGGCGCAACCCTTGTCTTGGCACAAAGTAATTGCACAATAACTCTTTTATCCCTGAGAATTGCCCGAATATAGGCGACTGCACCAAAAGCCCTTTCAGATGCGTCTGAGAAAATATGCAGTTCCATCTCTGCTGAGAGTTCACCTTTAAAAATGTGCCGAGGTATTTTGAAGTTATTCAAGCTGTCTAAATCTTTTCTGAAAGTGCTCCAGAGTGCTAAACGGTCCTCGGGCAAAGGATCATCCCAATCTAGCTTTAACTGCCACAACTGTTGGATAAATATCTTTGCATTGATAACAATAGGTGCAAGTAGACCAAGCGGATCGAATAATCTTGCGAGATCCGATGTTGCTGTACGTTTTGTGATATTCTGTACATTATTCATTTTCACTTTGATGCAAAAATGGTCAGTATTAGGCAACCATAACAATCCTAAAGTTTTTATAGTATCAGCGTTATTACTACTGAAATCCAAATCTAGCTCTTGATCACCCTGTGGAATATTCTTCAGTAATTGCGGGTGGTTTGCACACCATTTTTTTAAGTTGAAACCATGGCCCTTTAAAATAGTAGTGAGTTCTTGTTGTGTTTGAAGTGCGATATTGAGATTATCAGAGCCCCCCAGGCCATCATCCATGTAAAAATTGTTTCTTAGCATTTGTGAACCATATGGGTAGGCTAATGAGTTTTCATCAGAAATTTTTTGTAAGCATTTCGTAGCTAGATAAGGTGCTGCTCGTGTCCCATATGTAACTGTATTTAATTGGTAGTAATTAATAGGAAGTGCTGGGTCCTCCCTCCAAATAATTAATTGGTACTGATGGTTGTCCTGATGAATCAGAATTTGTCTATACATTTTCTCGATGTCGGTGGTGAAGACAAATTTTGGGAATCGAAAACGCAGTAGAATTGAGAAAAGTTCACTTTGAACACTTGGCCCTGTATACATTAGATCGTTTAGGGAGTAGCCTGCTGAGGTTTTTGCTGATGCATCAAACACCACTCTGAGTTTTGTTGTCGTACTGTCTGGTTTTAGTACGCAGTGATGAGGAATGATGTATTTAGGATCTAATACGGTGTCGATATCTACCCTCTGCATATGCCCCAATTGCTCGTACTCTCGCATAAATTTTATGTATTCAGTTCGAATGCCTTCATCCTTTTGGAGTCGACGCTCTAAACTCATAAATCGGTTGAATGCCATCGAATGGGATTCTCCTAATGCAGCTGGATTTTCACGAAAAGGAAGGCTGACTATGAAGCGACCAACGCCATTGGTATGAACATGTTGAGTAAAATGTGCCTCACATTGCTTTTCTGAGAGTGAAAGCACTTTCTCGCTGCTTTCGATATCGTCCAATTTCCACAGATGCTCTATGGCTTCTTCCAATGAAGTGGAGTCTCCAAATATTGCACATGTTGTTGCATATAAGGGACTCGGGATTGGATTTTTCCTGATTGCTCCGCCCACAATCCAGCCTAGGGCTGTATTTTGATCTTGGAAGATCGTCAGCAAGGTGTATAGTGCCATTTTTAGTTAATTTGAAGAAAAATTCCGCTCCAAGCAGCAAATCTATTTTTTCTTGCTGATAAAAATGCGGATCTGCTAAGTGAATATTGTTTGGAATTCCCCAAGTTGAAATGTCAACATGCTGATTGGGTTGTGAGGGAATTATGCTGGGTAGAACGTATGCTTCAACATTTGCTGAGAAATTGCGATTCCTGGACATCATCCCGATATTTATACGATATTTTGAATTTCTTCGAATTTCGCCAACACCATCAATACAGAGTGAGGTCTCAAATGGTGAAATGGACAATTTTTTACAAAGCCGTTTGGATGCAATATTTACTTGTGAGCCAGAGTCTAATATTGCTCTAAACTCATCTGAGATACCATTTGGGGCGGTAATGATAACTCTTGCCGTTGCTAGCAATACATAACCCTGGCGGCCCGCACCGATATTTGTTGTTGCTGATGCAACTGCTGCTACTTCTGTGGCAGGCGGCTTTACTTCTGAACTCGGATTTGAAGATAGAGTTGATGAGCCTTTCGTTGTTTTGGTATTGCCTCTTTTTTCTAAGTGGAGCAACGTGTTGTGTTTTTTCGCACATTTTTTGCAGTTACCTGAATTACAAGTTTTTGAAGTGTGGTCACTTCCAAAGCAATTTACACATAACCTCTTTCGTTGTACCCATTGTAGTCGTTCTGCTTCTGATTGGCGCAGGAATTTGCTGCAGTGATATAGTTTGTGGTCACTACTATTGCACAGTCTACATGTATTATTATTGCTTCCGTTGCCTGTTATAACTGTTGATACCACCTTGTGTTGTGGTTTGTCTTTGAAAACAACTGCCTCCATTGACTGGAAGTTTCTCTCCAAGAACTCCAAAAATTCTTTGATTGTTGGGACTTCGCGTGGATGTGAAAGAGATTGCTCGTAGCGAAGGCGAGTGGTTTGATCAAGTCTTTTTGATAAAAAGTGCAGTAGCAATGGATCCCAAGTAGTTGTGTTTATATTAAGATTCCGTAATGCTAACAGACATTCTTGAGTTTTGTCATGCAATGACTTATAATTATCGCTTGAAGTTTTGTTTGGAACATCGACTAGTTCCTGTACCAGTCTGCTAACAAGTAATCGTTTGTTGTTGTAGCGCTCTATAACTATTGACCATGCTGCCTCAAAATTATCTCCCGTAGCAGCGAAATGTTTGATAAGATTTGCTGCTTCTCCTTCCAAATGTGTTTTGAGATACCACATTTTTTGAATGTCTGGTATCGGTTGTTGTATTATTAGTGAAGAGAACAAATCGTGAAACTCCTTCCACTTCAAATAATTTCCTTCAAATTTAGGAAGCGTTATCTTGGGAATTGGGACTTTTTTTGAATTTGGCTGAATATTGTTGGGAATGTAATGGCCTTGATCATTTGTACTATATCCAACGGTTTTAATCGTCGTCCGTAGTTTTTTTTCTAACTGGACAAATCTATCCATATTATAGCCTTGCTTGCTTGTATCGGCACACTGTTCTGCAATTTGATAATGCAAGCTTTCAATATTTTGCCACAAATTTGTTGCGGTCTTGTTGTCTTCTCTTGTGAAGCCCTCTTCTAAAAGGCGCTCCAACGATGACATCATCGCGGCTTGCCTCCGCATGAACTTGACTAGCTCTTGTTGATTTATTGATTTATCAGTGGAAAGTATAGTTGGCACTGATCCGACTGTTTGAGTTTGTTGTTTGCCGGTAGATGCAGTAATTTTTGATATTGAATTTTCAAAAATCGCCTTGTATTGGTCTACGATATTCATGACTGCGGTGTAGTAGTCTTCAGTGAAATACTGATGTTCCATTGGAAGGGCTTCAATGAGGCGGATCTTGGTGTCATTAGTCTCGAATTCTGACCATTCCTCCTCGAGTCGTCTCAACCTTTCCTTGAAATAATCCACAGAATCCTTTCTTGATGTAGGATCCTTTTTAAAATTTCGTATTATGGCTTCAATCTTGTTACCAATTTGTTTTTGGTTGTTGACTAATTCCTCGAACGACGCCATGACTGTTGTGGGTAAAGATAATGGATGACCAGAAAAATTTGTTTATTTTGCAAAAATGTTGATTGTCCAGTTTGATATCGAGCTGCCTTGACGATTCTTAAAGGCCTGCTGTCACCAAAATGTTATTTGGTAGTTTGTTGACGATGTAGACTTCTTGCTGCCTGACTTTGTAATTAGGATATTCGAGGATGTCCTCGTAGAATGATCCTTGACTGGAATGTTGTAGTAAGTAAGTCGCAGGATGTTGAATTTGACAAGGCTGTGTTGACGTTATTTAAGGATCTAAAAGTCCTTTTCTACTTGTGGGAAAACTTATGTATATCCTTCAGCGGGGAACACGAAAAAATGTTTATTAATGCCAATTGTTTAATTGTTGTCCTTTTGCAGCGGTTACGCGTTCACGAGCTTTCTGTATTTTTAAGAGTTCCTTACCGCTGGTGGGAGGAAACTCAAAATTTTATACGAAATGGCTTCGGAACTAGGGGCACCAAAAAATGTTTATTAATTAGTATTACTCAATTCCAACACTTGAATTGGAACCGTACTAATTTTTTATTGTTTGATCTTCAAGCACTTGTAACTTGAAGACAATGGATCAAAAGAATGAAACTCAAGTTTATTTTGTGACTGACTGAAGCAAAATTTAAATTTTATTGAGATACTTATACTAACTTAATAATAACAAAATTGCTGACCTAATGTCTACATAAACTTAAAATTTATAAGAAATTGACCAATCAAAACAAATTGCAATTAATGTAATTTAATATGTTTAATATTTTGCTTTTGGTTAAACAAATTCAATTTAATTCATATTAATAATAGATGTGTTCACATTTAAATAATAATAGGTCTGTTCTAACATTGTCTTTTTCAACGTATATCTGGGTAACCTAAACAAGGGCGTAATGACGTCTAGCGCCTAGCTTTTAACAAACCTAAATAAAAGCAAAGGCGAATTTATGCCAGGTGTGAGCAGTAGAGCAACAACTACAACAAAACAATTTTGACATTAGATTAGCAGATATGAAACAATGTATTTTTGACAAGATATTAGCAAAAAACAATCATCTGGGCTATCAACTCCACCTGGTATGAATTCGCCTTAATAAGAGCGCAACGTTTTGTAAGAAATAGTAATGTTAACATATTTTGTTTAGTAAAATCTAATAAATCTAATCGCAAAAGAGAGATAAAATCGCTAGATAAAGTAGAAAATAGCTAAAATGGCACCACTCTTACACAAAAAAAAACAATAACGTGTTGTTTGCACCAAGGCGAATTCATACCAGGTGTGAGCAGTAGAGCAACAACTACAACAAAACAACCACTTTGACATTAGATTAGTAGATATGAAACAATGTATTTTTGACAAGACATTAGCAAAAAAACGAGAGCAAAAAACAATCAGCTGGGCTATCAACTCCACCTGGTATGAATTCACCTTGGTTTGCACCCAACTTCACTACCTAAGGCTCTGTCAAAATATGATTTTCCAATTACAAAGCGTTGACGCCGCGCTATTTAGGTTTTCTTCATACATTTTGTATGTACATACATGAGAATTTATGACAGTTATTTTACGCCTTACTCCCTTGTTTAGGTTGAGCAGTAAGAAAGTTGAAATACAGCTTTTCTAAAGGGCAGTTTAGACAGTAAGACTTTACGTACGTAAAATCTAAGAGAAAATAAAATGAAAATCAATCCGTATGACAACACAGAGATTAAAAATCGTATGGTTTTTTTTCTTACGTTTACACTATTGGTGTTGAATAAAATGAAGTAAAATTGAATCAGCTGTTGATAAAGCAATACAAAAAGTGAAAACAAATAAATAGAGCGCGTACTTGTGAAAAATATGCCAAATTAAAAAAAAGTAACAAGGAAAAGGTTCTTGGTGTTGTACTAGCCATTGCTATAATAAAAAAATTGGAAACCAACAACTAAAACAAATTAAAAAATGTTCACGTTCTTTTGCCAAAAGTTTTTTATTGTTTACAAACTTATTTGTGATGCCAACTGGATCTATTTTGCACTATATTCAGCGGTTTTCTGTTATTTTGACGAGTTTTGCCTTTGAAAAGTTAGCATTAATAAGAAAAACGCAACCCTGATCTAATGAAGTAGAATAGTTTTTGAAAAATTTCAAAACATAAAGAGAGCCGTAAGACTGTCAAATTTCCATCCGTATTTTCTCTCAATGTCGGACAGTTTCATTACATATTATGTTTAGACGATACTACTTGTACTCTTCTACACAAAAATTTGACATGTCGTATTACTTGTAGTATAATGTAAACCGCCCTTAATGAGTATTGTCACAACCAGTATGTCTCCGTCAACGCAAAGTACGAACGTTGGGAAACTTTTGACGTACGTTGAAAGCAAAGAGACCCACGCCAACCCCTCAGAGTTCTGTGTGCAAACACACAATCTTAACGAGACTCTCACAAAGAGAACAAAACATGTAAAATCAGTAGCATGTCAACTTTCAACAAAGCAGGTTTATGTCGCATTGTGTAATAAAATAAGTACACTGAAAATATATAACCAAAATTAACCAAAACCATTAGTTTGAAATAATATTTATTATACAAAACATATTTTTTTTAGTTTTCGTATTAGATTAATATAAATCATGATTTCATTTAACAATTTAAAGGCAAAGCAATAGACGTTACATTTATTTCTTTTATTTTTACAAAAAATGATATACGGGTACGCATGCATGAATAGTTTATTTGCTTATTATTAATTTGGAAAATACGAAATTAGTTTTAATAGTTCACAATGAAAAATAAATTAACGTAATTTTGTTTTATGGTTGGAAAAAGCTTTACACAAAAGGCACTTTGTAATAGGCATTTCTAATAATAGGCATTTCTAAACAAGCGCTATTGTATTGTGTGATTTCTCTACCTGTTAACATTGATATATTAAATTTTCTTCATAAGAATCGCTTGTACGGAATTTTCACAACATACACATACATACTTATGTTACAATGCATGACTATTTCTTAATTTTAAGAATCGTAAGAAAACTAATTTAATTATACATAAACTTAATATTATACAAAAACCTTTTATGTGGAATTTTCATAACCATAAAATATTCATATACTACCCTTTATTGCTACTTTTTAACTCTATCTTAACAAAAAACTTAAATTAAAATTTGGTTAACTCATTGAAAATTAAACGCTTTTGTATTTACTAATGTTAAACAATATGATTTTTTTCAGTGCAAAACAGCAATACATTCTCATTTTAAGCAGTTTTAACGACTTTCTCTGGTTGGGTATGCTTGCTCAAGACAAATCATTGTTATGATGAAATTTGCTGCAATTTTAAAAGATAATTGAATAAAATAAATTTGGTCTAGAGGTATGTATTTCCCAGCGGGGAAAAAAGCATTAATTACGTACATAACTGAATATGTAATATATTACTTAGAAAGAAAAATAATTTATTTGCCTTGGAATCGAGAAGGTAATTTAAACAGACACAAAAATTTCACATTGATTACCACGTATCCCAAATCTTCAGAAGAAGGAATGTATTGTTTCTTCGTGTTTTTTCCCTATATTTTGTTAAAAAGATTCGTTGTTTCACATCGTTCATTAGGCCTCTTTATTTGCTCTTTTTTTATTTAAAACGCAGTTTATGTTTGAACGAGTACTAATAAAGATAAAAAATGCAGCAAGTAAAATTATATAAATATTATATTATTTTATATAGTTTATTTGACCTTTTTGTTAATATTAATTTAACTATTTTATTTTAAGCTTTAATAAATCAATATGGGAGAAAAAGTAATCAAAATACAAGAGATATTATAGAAAAAAAAATTTATAAATCTTTAATATATGTATCAGAAATATCTGAACGTTTAGAAAAATCTAAAATCTTTGATAATACTAAATATAAAATGGCTTTTAAGACTTAAAATACTCTAAACAAATTATTCAGTAAAACTAAAGATAGAATCCAAAAATTAGAATTGTCAAATATAGTGTATAAAATACCTTGTAACGGAAATGAAAGTGAAAATTGTAATAAAGTATATGTAGGCACAACGAAAAATAACCTTAAAACTAGAATAGCAGGACATAAATCAGACCAAAAATATAGGAATATTAATTCGCAAAAAACAGCTTTATCTTCTCATTGTGCTAGTTTAAATCACTATCCCAATTTTGATAATGTTTCAGTTCTAAATTCAGAAAATAAACGTCGTTGTATTTTAGAAATGTTACAAATTATTAATACACCAAACACACAGAGAATTAATTTTAAGGCAGACACAGATAATATAGCTTAGATTTACAGACATGTAGTAAATTAGAGATAATTTAATATTTGTTATACTTGTTTTAAACAAATTTTTATATGTCTATGAAAAAATTTGTTTTTTGAAATATGTTAGTTTGAAAAAAAAATTTATTAATTTTTAATTGTAATTTTTATTAATTTTTAATTGTAATTTTTATTACTGTTAATTTTATAATTTTTCCTGATGATGCTACACAAAGCAGTAGCGAAATATTGAAAAAATAAAAATAAAATTATTTAAAGACCTAAAGCTTAAAATAAAATAGTTAAATTAATAAATATTATATTATTATATTATTTGGAAATAGAAATATTTTTTTTTTCAATTTTGAATGAATTCTAAAATTCCTCCGCAGAATACATTGAAATCATGCATAACTTTCCTAGGACATGCTCTGTGTTAAGAATAATGGTTACTGGAAGCAGAATGTTATACATTCTTTGCATCAAGAATGTAGAAGACAAGATTATGCCATGCACATGTTTTCCCGTTAGATGACGTTGTTCGGCCAATGTAAGGTTGCCAAGTCTGTATTCAACAAATTGCTTCAAATAAGTCCCCTTTCACAATAGACAGAAACAGGGCAGACAGACGAAATTTGTAGGCAAGGGGTTGAAGAGGTAGAGTGTGTATTTCATGACTATCGTACTGGACATTTTTTTGTTTCTCTTTTCGCATTTTTCTGTGTTGCTTCACATTATATTTCTCAAGTTGGCGTCTGCTTGCTTAAAATTTCTTTTTGCCGCGCATTCCCTAATTAATCTAGAAAAATGCAATACAAAGTTTAACAAGTAGCCAATGGGAGGACAGTTTCGTGACGTCATTAGACCGACATGCTAAGAAAATTTCAATTTTATTTTCAGGATAGCGTAACCTTATCTTCTTCATCCTTAGTTTAGGTTAAGGCAGGCAGATCCCTTGGGTCCATGTGTTGGTCCCTTTGTGTTACCTGCAAGAAGAAGAAAGGAAACAGGAAAGAGGGAAGGAAAAAAGTAGAAAAGAACGGAAGCATTAATAAAATATAAATAAGAAGGTGTTTCCTTGGAGGGTAGGTTAGCTGATACAGGTTATTGACAGGAGTGTCTATGAGAGTGGGTTGGAAAACCATCCACAGCTCCTCAGAAAGGAATGGATCCTGCTCGATTCGAACAGTGAAACACAAGACAGGTTTACGAAGCACCGTTGTCCAAGGTGCTGGAGGCGTTGGTATTCTAACGCAGGGCAATGGCAAAGGAGGTGTTCGACAGTTCCCCCGTCTTCCTCATCTTGACAACTTCTGGAGAAGTCGTTATAATGAAGACCCATTCTTCTTGCATGCGTTTCAAATAGGTAGTACCAAGTGACCGTTGATATCAATTCACGTAGTTGTATTTTTTTCAGCCTAAATAGACAGGCCGATCTTTTCTAATCCAGTAGAGGCCAGATCGTCCTCGCTGTTTGACAAGTCGATCGTCCCATGTCCCCACACCCATTTAAGGGT
This sequence comes from Phasia obesa, assembly GCA_949628195.1. Classification (NCBI taxonomy): domain Eukaryota; kingdom Metazoa; phylum Arthropoda; class Insecta; order Diptera; family Tachinidae; genus Phasia; species Phasia obesa. Next base: position 96,082,111 of record OX451219.1, read on the forward strand.
GACTTTTGAATCCTCCGCCATCGAATTTAAGGATGTCCGGTATTCCAGGACTAGATTTGATGTGGTAAACACGTCCATTAGGCAGAATAGCAGCTTTACTATCGGTACAGAACCAGATATTCCTATTAGATATTTTGTGATACCTTAGCCAGTTTACCCCTTTTTTTAATAGCAGATACTTCCGCTTGCAGGCCGTTACAGTCATCTGGGAGTCTGAAACAAATCTTGATTCCAAACTCTTCTCTTCTATGTAAACTCCGCTCCCAACCCTATCACCTCTTTTGGAGCCATCCGTGAAAGCACAAAGTGATCCAAGTGGATGTGCAGGACCCTCCGTCAGGTCAAAGCTTCTTGTGAAAAAAGGCCTTGGGGTGCAGTAGTCTATAAGTCTGGGAATGACATTCGTGATTCCTAGAATACTGGCATGACCCCATAACCTATGGTTCATAGCTGTTCTTAAAACCAGCTCCTGGCCTGCTGGTAATCAGTTGAGCATGGCAAAGAGTGACTTCGTCGGTGTTGACCTAATGGCTCCTGTTATAAGGATAGCCATGGTTCGTAATACTCCCTCAATAATAGATATGTTAGCTCTAGTGTCTAGTGCTTTCCACCATACAATAACTCCGTAGAGTAAAATCGGCTTGATTACCGCTTCGAGTAGCCAGATTACAATCCTTAGGTTCATTCCCCAAGTCTTCCCTATGACTTTCCTATGTACGTATATTGCCGTAATGGCCTTAGACGCTCTAGCCCGGATGTTCATTTTCCAGGTTAATCTCGATCTAAGATTATGCTTACATATTTCCAGCTCTCAGATAGAGTAAGTGGTATTCCGTTAAATGTCAGTAACCTGAAGGATGGAATCTTGTATTTCCTAGAGGATAGTACAAGTTCGGTTTTGGTTGGATTAACACTCAGTCCACTCTGTTCTCCCCAGGTGTAGATAATCCTGAGTGCCGTCTCCAATCTTTGTGTAATAATGTCAATATGGATACCAGACGCTGCCACCGCCACATCATCTGCGTAAGCGACAGTCTTGAAGTTCAAGGAGTCCAGATCTCTGAGTAACTTAATTATTGCTACATTCCATAGCAGTAAGGACAGTACACCCTCTTGTGGTGTGCTCCTAACCGCAGTTTTAGAAATACTCGCCGAGCCAAAAGTAGATGTTGTAGTCCTGTCACTCAGCAAGTTTGTTATAAATCTAACTATTGATTGATCACTTCCCAATTCTATAAGCGATTCAGTTATTGCCATCGGATCGAGTTTATTAAAGACGCCCTCAATATCCATGAAGGCCACCATAGCATAGTTTTTATGCTGTAGTGACTTCCTATTTGTCCCACGAGCGAGTGTAGCACCGTTTCAACAGATTTGCCCTTTCTATACGCATGCTGAGATGGCGAGAGGAGATTCTTATCGATTGTCATCTTTATACGAATGTCAATAAGTCTCTCCAGTGTTTTGAGCAGGAAGGATGTTAGGCTGATTGGTCTAAAATCCTTTGCTTTTGTATGAGATGATTTCCCTCCTTTGGGGATAAATATCACTTTGCATTACCTACTCCTTGCTTTCTATTTCCTACTTGTTTCTTATTGATTAATTTTTCCTGCTGGGTTGCTTACTCACTCATTATCATTGTACATCAGAGAGCATCTGCTTTGCTTTTTATTTTTGCACTGATCTCGTGTGAGTGTGTGTGCTGTTTTTAATTTTTATGAAATGATATTTTTTGGTTTTACACTTTTATTCCTCATGAAGGAAAACAAGACAAATTCATACCAGGTAAATTCAATAGCGAATTCAACATCGCAAAAAATCGCGCGTTATTTCTTACTCATGAAATTTGCTCATGAACAAAGTTATATTTGTACTCTAACTAGGTTATTTTCCACCGAGCCCAAGCTTGCGAGTTAGTCAGCGATTTCCTATGGCTTTCCTTAGCTTTTCGTTGCCCTCAATTTTGCAGTGATACGGGACTCAGCAAAATCTAACCCTATACATGTCCGCTAGCACATAGATAGCCTTGCTACTTGGCTGTCGACGTACAGAGTGATCTCTTTCCCTTCTAAAACTTGTCCAGATACCAGCATCTGTACGTCTGTACGACATGCGTGTCCTAGTCCCTAGAATGTGAACCCCAACAGCGGTGGCCGGTTCCATCTTTGAATCATCTGTAAACACCGCAACCCCGTCGTACAGTTTGCCACATTCCAAACAGTCCTGCCTTTTCGAAAAAACAACCAAGAGTATCCTGCCGAAATCAAACTCACTGACCATAAAGTCCGTTATTTCGGGACTTAATGGAAGCCGTCCGTTGAGTCCGACCTCTAGCAGAATCTTTGTGTGTACTATATTCCGCCCACGAATACCTCAATGGGAAGTAGGTGCAGAATGATGTCCAAAGCTGCTTGAGGTCTATATCTCCTTGCACTTGCGATGCTAATCGAAGCACATCTCTGGACTTTGGCAAGATTTTTCCTATGAGCCTCGGTTCTCAATGCATCCCACATTAGTTTCATATAAAATTCATTTTCGTCTAGAAATGAAAAAGTATCTTATATATTTATCCAGACACTAACGTTCTCTCACAGTTTTTTTTATTAAAATTCATCTAGTAGGTCTTGTGTAATGCGGAAAAAGACAGACATACAAAAATTAAATTTTGCTTGATCATCATACACTTATTTACATTTAATCATCAAACGGGCAGGCATATATTATTCAGTTTTGAGTTTGGTGATCGGAATTACGTACTCTTACATATAAATGTACATACATATTTTATTAAAATTAAATGATTTACCGTAGGATCGTGCTAGTGATCACTGATTTTCCTCAGTCTTTACTATGGTGATCCAACATATTGTATGTTTCTGCAAACGATGCATAAAATCAAAACAAAAGAATTATTTGATGAAGATGGTTTCAAAACACCTCGGAGAGAAAACACACAAAATTTCCATACAAGCAACCTTTTCTGCAATGGTATTTTTTTGCAGTGGTATTTTTAAAGATTTATTTTTTTATACTAACTTACCTTATAATATTCCATAAAAAATTATTTTTTTTAAACTTTTATAAAAATTTTATTAAAAAAAATTATTTAAAAATTTTCTTAAAACAAATAGGTATAAAATATAACTAATAGCCAACATCCAAATCGATATGTCGAAGTAATTATAACCATATAAATATGAATTGTTAAAGTAGTATTTAAGTTCGTTGAAATATTATTTTAATCCAATTTAAAAGTTGAAGAGAATAAACGAACTTAATCCTTACTTTAACAATTCATATTTGTATAAAAACATAATTGTAACCGTTTAGAATTTGATTATGAGGTCTTCTTGATATTTTTATTAGTTTCTGCAAATAATAAGAAAGAGAAAATATAATTTTAATATTATAAATTTACACTGAATTTCAAAAGTATTTGAATTTGCCACAGCTTTAAAGAATTCATAAATAAAGTCTATTAAAATTATTTTTAAATTCTTAAAGATTAATAATAATGCTGGGGACATACAACGACATTTACAATGCTATTCTAAAAACTATAACTACTATTATTGAGGATTGCTGTTATATTTTATTTTGTATATGAACACTTTTATTGCAAATTAGAACAATAAAGTATTTATGTATATGAAACCTAGAATAGAAAAGTGTTGTTCTTATCACAAATATTTTAATGATCACAAAAATTTATATTCGAGAATAGCACTCTTGATATACAATGTTATTTGAAAAAAATTCTAATTAAAAATTAAAACTGAATAGATAGTGCAGTTTTCAAAAAGAGTTTCAATGGATTTGTCATCCACTGTATATCAAAATTTCAATGGAATTAAAGTGAAAGTTTTAACTACACGTTAAAAAAAAATTTAGTTAAGTTACAGCTAAACCTTAAAAACCGCGCTGAGCGCTAACTAACTGCCAACACTTAAGTTTGTGAATGAGTAAGGAAAGACTAATGGAAAGGGGTACACTGCTTACTAATAATAGCTCTTTTAAAGTTTTTACTTCCAAGCCATAATTAATTATTCCATTAAGTATTTGGCTTGAAGCCTTTTAGATAACCTTCAAGGGGTAAAATTATTCGGAATTCTATTAGCGCTCTATGCCGTTTTGTGCATTCTTCAAGTATGCTTTGACAGCTTCAGCAAATCATAAGAAACACCATTACACGATATACTTTTTCGAGGCTAACTACGAACCCAATGCGAGGGTGAGACGGAAAACCAAAGCAAAGCTGAGCGTCCTTCATAAATGATGCATTAGTTGTATATCAACACCTTCCTATTTTACGACTAAAATTTTCCTTCTACAATGATACAATACATAGTATGTATGTATCTGTAATTGACATCCGAACTTTATGTGGGGTATACAGTTGCAACACAAGTTACATGAGTTTACTTCTACCATGTCATAACAGATGCAATAAAATCACATTAGCTATGACTCCGATCATTAGCTGATAGATATAAAAACTTTCCACTCAAAAATATACACCTCTATAATTTAGTTACATCAATAAGCTTAGATTCGAGAATTTTGTATTTACTTTAGTTTAGCTCTCACGTACAGATACATATCGATCGCAATTGTTCCTCAAAATTTTTCAATTTTAACTTTTTGCAAAAAATCGATATACAGTGGTCATATCTACTCACTGTAAAATTTTTACATCATTTTCTCCACTCTTTCACAAAAAAATACAGTTTTATCACTCTTCTTGATATGAAAGTACACCTAATTCTGTTTTTACACGGTAGATTGGTTCCAGAAAATACCGTGCAAAAAAAAAAAACCGTGTAAAAGAAGACATTGATCGTATGCAAAAATAGGTGATTGGTTCCTTATCTCTAAAACCCATTAAAAATAGTTAAAAACAGGAATTTTTTAAGAACAAGAATTTATATTTGTTTTACTAAATCATATATATATATATATATATATATATATATATATATATATATATATATATATATATATATATATATATATATATATATATATATATATACTAGCTATTCCCGGTGCGCTTCGCTACACCCATCCACAAAATATACATTAAACAATTGGAAGAAAAGTATAACCAACCTCTAACTCGAAACGCACGCTATTCTCAAATCAAAAATGTTTTAGTTTATATGCAAGGTACGACGCCTACTGTACCCAACCAATCTGTTATTTACTTGACTATACATATTAACACAATAATAATTTTTAACTTTTTATGTGTGGTACCGCTATCTTAATCCTGTCTATATTTTGCTAGACTATGCACATTAGTTGAGGGTTACTTCTGCAAAATTTTAAGGCCCCATCTATTGTAGTTCTCCAGGTACACTATAATAATTTTGCACTTTGTATAGGAGGTACCACGCCGACTGCCCCAATCCCGTTTATATATTGGCAAACTATGTGCAATAGCATAGGGGCTGCTCGAGCAAAGCCTCAAGGCTCTATCTATTGCAGTTTTCTAGGTACACGATAATAATTTCAAACTATGTATAGGAGGTACCACACCCTCTATTCCAATTCAGTCTGTGTTTCTCTAAACAATGTATCTTCGTATAGGGGTTAATGATGCAAAATTCCCAGACGCTACCTCTTGCAGTTCAGGATAATAATTTTTTACTTTGTATAGGGGGTACCGTGATCACTCTCCCAATCCAACCTATATTTTTTTAGAGTATATGGGTATGCGGGTTACTTGTACCTACTTTTAAAATCATATAAATTATAGTACTCTATGTACACGATAATAATTTTTCACTTTATATGGGAGGTACCTCGCCCACTATCTCAATTCATTCTGAAATTTAGTAGATTATACGCATTTGCACATGGGTTACTCATGCAACTTTTGAAGGTGCTATCTATTGTAGTTCGCCAGGAATACGATAATAATTTTACACTTTGTATGGGAGGTACCACTCCTCCTATTGCAATTCTGTCTGTGTTTAGCTAAACTATGTACGGCGCTACCTACGGAAGTTCTCTAGATATAGGATAATAATTTTTTACTGTCCCAATTAATTTCGTATTTTGGTAGACTATGCACATTAGTATAGGGGTTACTCGTGCAAAGATTCAAGGCTCTATCTATTGTAGTTCGCCAGGAACACGATAATAACTTTTGACTTTGTATGTGCGGTATCACGCCCACTATTCCAATCCAGTCTATCTTTCTTTAAACTATGCATGTTAATATAGAGGTTTCCGTAGCAAAATTTCACGGCGCTGCCTATTACTGTTACCAAGATATACGATGATAAATATTTACCTTGTATGGAAGGTACCACGCCCACTATTCCAATTTAGTCTATGTTTCGCTATTTACGTTAATATAGAGGTTACGGGTGCGAAATTTCATGACGCTACCTATTACTGTTACCAAGATATACGATGATTAATATTTACACGCCCACGTCCAATATCAAAAAAATAAGTACCCTTTTTACCATCCGTATATCCAATAACAATCTGTGTAGCAAAGCCAAAAATTTTGCACATTATTTGAATCCAAAAATTTTGAATCGTGCTAAATGGAATAAAATCGTGTAAAAAAATTATTTTTTTATTTTCAAACCGTGTAAAAAAATACCGTGTAAAAACAAAATTGGGTGTATATTAAAAAAAGTTTGTTGCCTTTGCTGGAAATTTTTAAATTTTGAGTTGACTCTCTTTAGAGAAACAAGTGCGATATGTATATGTACATACGTATATCCTATTTATTTTATCACTAGCTGTGCCCGCCACTTCGTGAGCATTCTTGCAATATTTTGTTCGATTTTGCTTTGAAAGCAATCCACACCAATACCCTTATGCTTATGTCTTTACTTTATAAACAGCGCCATCTGTTATTTAGGTTAGTGCTTCAGTTATGGTTTATGTATTTACTTTACTACTAAAATAACTGCGTACTTTCACTGCTTTTTGTCCACTTTCTCTTGGAAATAATCCTATATTGGAATCAGGATACTAAGGTACCTACCTCCTCACAAAATTTTGTTACAAACCATCCAGTAGTTTTTACGTAATCCGAACGCAAAAGAAAAGCAGACAGACAGACGAAAATGAGTTACTATTTTATTATATGTATATAGAAGATATAGATATGCACATATATGTATGTACATATGCATAAGTATGTATTCGTCTCTGAAAGATATTCAACTTTATTGCAAGACATTTTTGATTAATTATTTTCCACCACTACTACCGCTTAATCCTAAATGCCTAGGAAATGGGTGGCGGCAAAGTCGTATACCTAATATTTAATTTTTTTTAATACTTACGTCTAGATTGCAAAACCTGTACACTTTGGGCAATCGGATATTCGAAAAATAATGCAACAATAAACGCAAAAGCATTTGAGAGGCAATATACAATTATAAATTGTGTAAACTGAAAAAAAAAATATTTCAATTAAAAACTTAATTTCAAGAACTTTAATAAAACACTTACAAAGTAAAAACTGTTAACATAATAGGGCTGGCGTTGATACCCATTAATCAAATATATAATAGTCAAGTGCCAAATATAAACTTGAAATGATAATCTGGCCAAAAGACGAAATATAGGAAGACAACAAAACTCGTATGACATCCCTGCAATTCGAACAAATATTTATTAAATAATGTATATTGTCGACCAGTTTCACAATGTCGAAAGAATTCTATCTTTCGTACAATTACATTTTAAACATAAGCAAATTCAAAAATATTGTTTTCGTTTTGAAAGTAATTGTAAGCATTGTGAAACTGGCAGTATATGTTTTCGATGCTTTTTTTTAAATGTTCAACTTACAACCACAATTGCAGCTCATCATTAATAAAGGAATACTACATACACATATAATCCATATATTACGATGAAGACCAGCATATAATGCTGACCATAGCGATGGCCCCCGAGCGTCTAGTATGGGGCCTAACCAAAATAAAACAAATGCCAAAACTGACATGAAATGTGTAGCGATTATATATTTCGGTTGCTCACGCAAAAATTTTCGTATTACTTCGGTTCGAGTGTATTTCAAATAAATTTCAGCACATATTATACCAGCCAAATAACCGAATAAGTTTGTATAAAATGGTGTATAAATCTTGTAATATGCATCGACATCTTTGAAAAATGAATAGCGATAAGTTCTAAAATTATTGAAAAAAAAAAAAAAAATATAATAATATTTTTGTAGAACAGTGATGACTTAATATAGAAAATGGAGGCCCTATGCTCTTTATAGGAAAAAGACCCTTACGTTTTTAGTTTTTTTTTGTTAAAGAGAAGTAACACTCAGGCAATTAATACTTCCTTTAGAAAGGGATAGTGGTAGATAAGACAGATGGTTAATGTCATAGATTACAAAGCTAGCGAACTCTCTAAATGTCAAAAACGTGGCTATAAATGTCTTCCCACATACGGGTACGGTGTGAATTCAACACACTTAGGGGAGTAAAATTTTTACTTGCATTAAGACATAGTGTCTTACGCGATATTTTTGCAAAAAAAAGTATCCTATATTTCCTCACAAAATTTTGTTAAAATCCATCCAGTAGTTTTTAAGTGATGCGAACGTAAAAGAGAGACAGACAGGCGGAAATGAGTTGCTATTTTATTATATATATATATATATATATATATATATATATATATATATATATATATATATATATATATATATATATATATATATATATTCTCTGCTTGTCTGCAGAGACCACCCAGTCTTTGACGGGAATTGAACCCGCAACCTCCAGACTGATAGACTACGCACTACCAATCGCTCTATCGAGGCACCCTACTATAGCGGCACACCCCTACTTTAATAAATAAAAGTACACTAGCAGCAAAATTTAAAGTTTCTGCCTGTTGGGGCCAAAAATTTCAGACCATATATATACAGTGAGGTGCACAAATGAGTACAAGTATGTACTTTGAGCACTTTTTATGTCATAGAAATAGCATACTCTCCACCTATTTTTGTACAATTTCTTTTGGAATATTATTCCATTCATTTTGAATCCGCACTGCATTAATTGAAAATTTTGCTCACCAAGATATTCTTTCACGATTTTAGACGTGTGTTTTGTATCACCATCCTACTGAAAAATTACTTCTTCTGATGGATAGGCGCTCTTATCTACAAAATCGGGAAGCTGAGTCTGCAAAATCCTCAAATAGTCTTCTTTCTTCATTATATTATCAATTTTTTGCAGTGGTCCAAGGTTCCACTACGTAACGCAATCCCACACCATGACCTTTCCTCCACCGTACTTCACAGTTTGCTTCACATTGCAAGTTTCCTCATTATTTATTATTGTTAGGTATTTATTTAATTTTTGTTAAAAAATTGCACAATGTTTTTCCACTCGCGATTTAAATAATGTCCAGCTTATGTCTTCTTAAAAAAAATTAATAAAAAGCAAAAAGATTGAAAAAGAACGGTACTTTTTCATTTCTTTTCTTCAAATTCTTCATAAAATGCAGAGGTGCAAAATTGAGTACATACGAGTTATTTTGTTTTTTTTTAGGGTTCCGTACACAAAGTGTAAAAACGAAACCCTATTGTTTTCGCTACAATGTCTGTCCGTCTGTCCGTCTGTCAGCGCCTTTTATCTCTGGAACCGTAATAGGTAGACTCTTGAAATTATTACAGATGATGTATAGTTGTTGCCGCTATAGCAACAAATACTAAAACTTATAGGGTGTTCCAATAGAGAGGTGTTATTTACGAAAATGTGTTTATTTCTTGAATTGTAGGAGGGATACACTAAAAATTTACAAACTGTAATAAAAACGTAGTTCGCCTTGAAATTTTTACAGAAGGTGTATAATTTTGGCCGCTATAGCAACAAAAAATAAAATTTATAAGGTTTTCCGGTAGAGAGGTGTTATTCACAAATATGTGTTTATTTCTTGAGCTGTAGGAGGCATACACTAAAAATATGTAAGCAGTAATTAAAACTTAGTTCGCTATATAAACAAGTATAAAAAAATAAACCTAAAAATTAAAGGGTGTTCCGATTGTAGTGTGATTTGTATGTATAAGGCCTAAGTTTTGAACCGTAATAGGTAGGCGCTTGAAATTTTCACAGAAAGTATATAACTGTGACCGCTATACTAGCAAATACTAAAACTTATAGGGTGTTCCGATACAGAGGTGTTATTCACGAATATGTGCTTATTTCTTGAACTGTAGGAGGAATTCACTAAAAATATGCAAGCACTAAATTAAAATTAGTTCGCTATATAAACAAGTCTGAAAAAAATAAACCTAAAAATTAAAGGGTGTTCCGATAGTGGAGTGATTTGCATGTATAAGGCCTAAGTTGTGAACCATAATAGGTAGACTCTTGTAAATTTTACCAAAGGTGTATAACTATGTCCACTATAACAAATAATAAAAATTAAAGGGTTTTCCGCCAGTGACGTGATTTGTATGTATAAAGCCTTATTTCTTGAACCGTAACAGATAGACTCTTGAAATTTTGTACAGACGATGTGTTGCCACGGCCGATATGACAATTACTAAAAATTAAAGGGTGTTCCGACAGTGACATGTTTTTCACTTATAGTGACTTATTTTTTAATCGCAATAAGTAGACTCTAGTACGGAACCCTACGTGTGTGAGTGTAACTCGACTAATTTATTTCTTTTTGTTTTTTGGTGCTTGATCCATTTTGTTACGAATTTTATATAATTTTATTAAGAACTAGATACTAAATAAACGACAATAAAAAATTTTGGATTTGCTTTATTACTTTTATCTTAACGAAACAAAAAGTGCTCAAAGTAGAAACATGTACTCATTTGTGCACCTCACTGTACGTTAAAATCTCCTCCTTCGGGGCCATAAAAAGTCCGAAATTGTGGCTCCGTAGGGCGCGTCATTAACTAAAATGGCTTTTCCAGCATATTTTTCGAAAGAAAACAAATGGGGCAATGATGTTATTCGAAAAAATTAACACCAAACTGTCACACTCTCTGGAAGCATTGGCCTTTCGACTATTACGTGTAGTTGTCGGATTCACATATGTTTGCTGACATAGCTGATGAGATATGTATACTTATATGCGCGTCATCAGGCGGAAAGACGATTTTTAGGTCAAATTCGATGTCCAACTAAAGCTTCTATTAGGCCCAAACTGAGTGGATGGTCGTGCCTTAAACAGCTGAGTCAATTAGACATTTTAAGCGAATAATCCTTGTTCTTTGTACAAAATTCCCATCATGTACCACCATAAATTATTAAATTGTTGAGATCGATGTTCTTGGATTTAGTTGTCCACTAGCAAGCCACTCTCACGAACAGAACTCGCGGTGGGTGCTTCATTTCGTCCAAAACTTCTTTTTAACAAACGCTTAGTTTGGGCAACACAACACTGATTTTGGAAATAAGTTTGAAATACTATCCAATGTTGTTCAAGGGTAAAGCGACTTAAAATCTAAATATACCTTTTCTATATGAAGCCAACGACATGTAGTATTTTAATTATACTTACTCCGGTTTGATTATAAAACAAGGAGGTTGTAATTTATAAAAGTAACTGATTGAAAATGGCATGACAAACGACAAAATGGCTAAGGAGGAATATATATACTTTTTGTATTTTGGATATCTGGAAAGAAAAAACGATTTAATTTTTCTCTTAAACTAGGATTTACAACCAAAAAATTATAAAACATACTTTGTTACAATCATGATGACTAATAAATACAAAGCAAATAATTGCCAATCCGCTGCTATATACCAGGTATGGTGACTTGCCTTTAAATTGGATATATGTATGTATTTAGGTATAACAAAATTTTAAAATGTATGTTTCGTTTACACTTACACTTTCTTTTTGAGAAAAATTGTTAATCATCAATAAATTTCTCCAACCTCTTTCGCGACTAAAAACACGAACTGGCTCCGTAATATGACGCCAAAAAGGTCCATCTTGTAGCCGAGTCAGAACTGTGGCGTTGACTAGAATGAGTAAACCAACTGAGGGAAAAAATCTATTGAAAAACAAAAAAAAAAAATTATGTACTTATAATGTGAATTAAACCTTACGTGTAACTATAACTATAATTGTAATTGAAATGTTATCAAATTCTCTAAGGTCTGGTTTTTACTACGTTTTATGGTAGCCAGCACACACTCTGTATAAATTTTAAGCGTCTTATTATTACGTTTTAAAAGATAATCTATTCTCACCTAAATACGTTTTTATGGGGACAAACTTTAATTTTAATAGGAAATTACCAATATATAGTTATGGTATGGTCACAAGAACAATATATGGTTGCGAGGAACAACTTATAGTTGTTTTAATCATTACTATAGTCACGACGAACAAATTTTTGTAACTATTTGATCATTATATGGTTACTACGCCCATGCATGGATGGTTTGCCATAGACAATTTTTAATCAACGCCCAAAGTGTTTTTAGAATTCTAAAATAATATATTATTAGTAAACAAATTATGATAAATTGCTCGCTAATAAATAATTGTATGTTTTATTATAAACAAATGAGGCATGTTTTTATATTTATATACGTCACTACATTTATTTCATAATGAAATTTTATATTTTATTATAAGTTAGACAATAATATGTTTCTAACATAACAATATTATTATGTTTAAAAGAATATGGTTTGACTACAACCATATAATTTAATCATAATATGTTGCTCTTATTATTAACTAGCTGGGCCCGCCACTTCTTCAGCGTCCTTGCAATATTTTGTTCGATTTTGCTTTGAGAGCTATTCACACCAAAAACCCTTACTTTACTTTATATAAAGGTTCTCATCCTTATTAAAATGACTGCCGCCTTAAACTATGCATATCGGTTAGTGCTTCAGTTATGGTTTATAAAGGGTGGTTAAATTTTAAGGGCCGATGTTGATTATCACACAAATTACTTAGGAAATTTTTGTCATTTCTTTTTATATTGGTAATATTGGTATGGTTCAATTATGTATGGAACCAAATATCGGCCACCTCTATCCGATGCTCCAAATTTTCGATGACGCACGCTGAGGCATAATTGAGGTTCTATGCCGTTAATGTACCGAATTATCTCATCCTTTAGCTCTTGAATTGTTACTGGCTTATCGACGTACGCCTTTTCTTTCAAATAACCCAAAAAAAAGAAGGCCAACTGTGTCAAATCATTGAATTCGTCGCAAATTGAGTTAGTCTGAAATTGAGAAATGTTCAGGTGTGGTTCACATTCAACATCGGCCCTTAAAATTTAACCACCCGATATATTTACTTTATATATTTATATAAAAGGATTCATCCTTACTAAAATAACTGCGTACTAAGACTTGTTTTTCTCAACTTTCTCTTGGAAATAAGATAATTTTGCGGAAAAAATATCCTTTATTGGAATCGGGATATGATTCTGGTTTAAAAGATAAGGCCATATACGTAAAAAGTTCGTCGCCTATGAGGACACCTTTTAATTTTTAAATTCAGTTTTTTTTATTACTTTTTGACAATTTTAATTGCCTGCCATTTACATTTTAAAAGTCAAGTTAAATTCACATGTGTTGCATGGGCACACCCTTTACTTCTTAAAATTATGATTTTTTTAAACGGCCAATTTGTTATGCTTTTAAATTAAAAATTACAAATAAAAAATAGAAACCGGTTTAGAAATGACAGAGTTCTGAAGGCACAAGTAAAAAATAATAACGAATTGCTTTTTTTGAAGTCTGTAAAAAGGAAGTAACTAATCAATTTCATATTTGTTTAACGAAATACATACCTTATATAACGAAATATCATTAATTTTATATAGGTGATTATAAACTGTTTCCAGTTTGTATTTGGTGTGACGAAGTTGCTCTGTTGGAATTTGATAAACAACAGTAAACCGCTCATAACAAAAAAGGTTTCGATAAGCATGGTCGTATTTAAAATCCACAAAGAGTTTTCGTCTTTAGCACTTTTCTCGTAAAATTGTGGATTGGCAATGTGTTGGTATTCCGAAAAAAATGTATGACCATAAAGAGCAAACAACATGCAAACAGAACGAAAACCATCTAAAAATTTAAAGTCTTTGGCAGTGTCACTGAAATACGGCTGAATTAGACGATAATAATTGCGGCATATAGAGAACGATGTCAACAATCTAGGAACTGTTGCAAAAAGATTTATGAATAAGTAATTTAAAGTTTAGTTATGAGATTATAATTTGTGTTTTTTTAAGCATGATAGAATTTGAAATTATAAAAAATAACACTAAAAATTAAATTTTGATAAAAAATGTTTTCTTATTATTTTCAGTGAACTCTGGCAAATCATTATGAATAGACTCACGCTTGAACAACGCTATCAAATCATCCAAGTTTACTTTGAAAATCAGTCATCAATTCGAGCAATTTATAGACGCAAAATTACATACAATGAAATTTATAATCAAGCTTAAGTTCGTTTTTATTCTCTCTAAGAAAGAATTAATTAAATTACAAATTAGGTGATAATATTAAAGAAAAATTGGGAAAATTTAATTTTTTAGACACCAGCATTTATGTAACAGCCGTAGGGACCAGTGAGGTTTCCGGCAAGCTCTTTAAACCCTCTTTTTGCGGCGAACACGTCTCAGTAGGTTCCGACCCTCCCACTGGGTACGCTGTTCATAAAAAAACAGGAACACAAAAAAAAAAACAAAAGAAACATTTAACTAACGCGCACCACACACAAAACACTCCCCATCTTTTCAGGCCGATGTTATGCCCTACGTTGCCCTCCCAACCATGTCACTATTAAATCCGGAACATATGTGACCAGTGACCCCAGAAACCAACCAATTTCCTTCTCCAGCTTTAACTTACCTTTAAATTGTGTTCAGCGATGAGGCTAATTTTTGACTTAACGGGTTTGTTAATGAGCAAAATTGCCGCATATGGAGTGAGACCAATCCACAACATACCCTACAGACTCCATTGCATCCAGAAAAATGCACCGTTTGGTTTGGTTTACACGCTGATGCCATCATCGGACCTTACTTCTTCAAAGATGAGGCCTTAGCTCACGTTACGGCCAATGGAGATCGTTACCCCATCATGATTAATGATTTTTTGTTTGAAAATATGGATGACATTGACCCGGACGAAATGCGGTTTCAACAAGATGGTGCTACGTGCCATACGGCGACCGCAACCATCGAGTTATTGAAATCAAAATTTGGCGATAAGTTGATTTCGAGAAATGGACCTGTCACTTGGCCTACAAGGTCGTGCGATTTGACACTTCTCGATGATTTCCTGTGGGGCTACGTGAAGTCACTGGTTTATGCTGATAAACCAGTAACAATTGGCGCTTTGGAGGCCAACATTGTTCATGTTATTCGTGACATACGGCCAGTAGTACTTAAAAAGTGACCCAAAATTGGACGTGCAGTATGCGCTTCGTCATGAGCACTTGCGGTGGCCCGAAATCATTTTTAAATATTATTGCGATGTTCTGATCTTTCGTATTAAAAAAATGTTTTAATTACGATTTAAGTTTTTGTGTTATTTTTTACAAATTAAAGTTGTATCGTGCTTAAAAAAATCACCCTTTATATTACCTATTTGAGGAGGATTTATTTTATAAAAATCATTGTTTTGATTTTCTTCCGGTTGTTGTAGTTTTAAGCAAAAATCATACACGCTTGACAAAATATTTAAAACGAGAATAACACCTATAATTTTATACAATAAACTTTCCAAGGGATCTAGAAAAAATAACAAAATTCCAAATTTAGTATTTTAACATATTTATTTATTTTAAATAAAATAGTACCTTTATTTACTTCTTCAAGCGCTGATTTAGGCCCCTCACAGTATTCTATGTAGGTTCTTAAATCTAAATCATATTTTGTTTGAAATTCACTATTCAAACAATTGTGAATAAGATTGTGATAGTCCTGGCGGAACTGTTTATCCAAGGCTCTTTTATGAACTTTACCAAAATATTCTGTAATCTGTTTTTGTTTTTTTTTTAAATAATTGAAAGTTAATATTGCAGCATTTAATTGTACATTTACATTTGTATACCTCATTTTTTATTATATCATCTTCTGTGACTGGCTTAGTATTCATGGTGTGGATACTTTTTTCACATCTTTTCACACAAACGCCAAAAAACAAATGATCATGTCTATACCGATATGGATATTCCTCAAAATGTTGCATCATATGATGCCACATCAGAGATGAATTATTGGGTTTGACTTCAGCATACACCATACAATAGGTTGGTGGAAAGTTATCATGTTTTTGTGCTAGACAGGCATCATAGTCATCAAACTTGTATAAAGGTGGAAAGTCGTAATGAGAATATGCTGCAAAATCAACAAAACTATATTTACAATAATACTCATGCAATAATAGATTTTTTTTCAAATAGATAAAAGTTTTATAAGAAAGTCAAAGAGTATCATAATTACGTTGACCATTCGTACTGAACAATATTGTTTGGGAGAGTATTTATTATTTTCTGTGCAAATTAAAAAAAAATTATTAAAATCGCTCCCAGCAGGAAAAAGTACCCAATAAGAAACGAGTATTACCTACTCGTACTGTTGTTGTAACTTATGTGAGAAACTTTTCACATGAAATTATTATAGTCATCTTGTTTTACACAGGAAGAGCTAGAGATAATGACAAACTTTTTTATTACATCATTTTAAAAATTTTACTCGACGTCTCCCTTAAAGCGTGTTTACATTGCGTGTACAAGTCATATGAAATGTCAGATTTTCCATATGTAAAAGTATACACATAGTGTAAACCTTTTGAAACATAACATATGTTATTTATCTATGTGCAATAACATGTGTTAGTTTTTAATTTAAAGCACGCTCTATTTGATGTGTAAAACTATATGACAACAGCTGTTTTCAGTGATGTTCACTTTTATTTTCAAAAATTCCGCTATACATTTATCCTGAATTTAAGAGGTTTAAATTTAACGAATATAGTTATTCTAACTTTTGTTAGTAATTTAATGTTCGCAGATTTATATCGATACATCATAGGTGATATTAATAATAAAGTTATGTAATCTAATATTGATACATATATTATATATCTATTTGGAAGTTTGATTATTTGTATCACGGCTGAATCGAATTTAATAATTCAGTTATTTTTGTTTTTGGTGGGTCCAATGGTATATGTCTGTTTTTAAAACTAGAGCCAGGAGGGTATAAGGAACATTTTTATACGAATGACTCAATTTTAATTGAAGTTAAGAAAACAATTACATATACGTATAGTGATAAAAGGCAAGGTATGCTTATCTATTTTACCGTCACTAAGAAAGACTGAATTAAATTAAAAATTTACTTTACTATAGTGCATTACTTTTTAAGACAGTAAGGAAACTGTGTAAACTGTAATATTACCTAATTAACAACTTTGGACCATAAGTGGGTATCGAAACTGCTGCAAATATCTTAAATTTTTAATCCATGTTGAATAGTAAATGTCATTTATAGTGGTCAGCTTTTGTGCATCTTTTTTCAGATATTTTGAAGTATATATGTTTGTAGATGAAATAACATTTTCGTTGCGAATTTCTAAAATTGTAGAAAATGTTACATTTAGAGATTTACTGAAAAAATCTAATTTCCAGAGTTCTTCAGTAAACTTTATGCTTTTTTCTACCGATCCACACGAATTTGTTTAAGAAATGAATTCTAATAAAGCAAATTACGCTTAAATCTAATTAGCGAAGTAGCTCAAAAAACAAACAAAAATTACCTACAGGACAGAAATATTAAAAATACAAAAAATCAAAGAATCTTACCATATCTCTTCATTTTTAAGCCAAAATAGTTTTAGAAAATACTTTTGAAAACTAATACGGTTGCAAGAGTTACTTCTTGTTTTCAATTTTTTAAATTGCTATTTTTATTTCAGTCTTGTTGAAAAACTCCATCGGCAGTTTTTGTCGTATTTTAAAGGCAGTAACGCCTTACACAACAGAAAATTGTAGTAGATTTACATTTTGAGTCGTGTTTTTGTCGTAGCGTTATTGACTCAAACAATACGCATTCTTCAAAACGCCTAGTATTTTATATGACAACGCTAATACAAATGATTATAATTACATTCCAGTAAAAGAAAATCACCGTTTTCATCAAATAAATTGACATTAACATCAAAAATTTCATATGTATCAACAAAATTATTTATTTAATTGTTGCTGATATAGTTGAAATGATATTAATTATTACTTATTGTATTATTTATTATAATTATTTGTCGTTTTGATATAATTTTTCTCTTATTAATTTATTTCTGTACTGTTGTACAGAAATGATGTCAACCGCTAGTGTTGACATCACTAGCGGTTTTCTAATAAAATGAAATGGCGGCAAAAATATGCAAAACTGCCTAATAATTTATTACAGCAAGTCTCAATAAAGCTATTATTAGTTTTATTATATAGTCTAATAATTAAAAAAAATCCATCTAAACCACACTTTGAAGACCAGCTGTTTTAAATATTTGATTTTTGTTTTCCATAACAGGTGGTTATGTCATATGTACGTAACATGTGTACGTTTGAACACAAAAATTATAAACCATATGTAAAACACTGATTTTGAAATACACATAAAATTCCATATGGATAGCAATTTTGACAGTACATATGACTTGTACACTCGATGTAAAGACACCTTTAAACAGAGTAACATGCCTTAACAAAAGTCAAACTTAATATAAAAAACATTATTTTTAATACTGTTTTTTTTATATACATACATACGTATGTAGTTTGACTTTTGTTAGGCATGTTAATGACTATTGGAGATGGGGATTTAGGATTAGCTAGGGGACAACCTGGAAAATAGAACGATTATTATATTTTCATATGAAAAGTTTCTCCCTTTTGTTAAAGAAAAGAGGTACTGGGATCGAATTTTAGAATTCATTATTTCTAAGGCATAAAATAATGTAAGTACGAGTATATATATTATTCATTTTTATTTATTTACCTTATTATTAAAACTAAGAGAAAAAGATTTTAAATTATTAAAAACCTAAGTAATTTCAATATTAAAATTAAGGAAAAAAATTTCCAAATTTCCAAATAGTTAACCAATTTAAATTTATATAATTTTACTTGTTGTATTTTTATGTGCTGTTTCTGTATTGCAAGCAAGGAAATCGTTTAGAAAATTTGTATGAAAAGCACTGATTTTTTTGAGTTATTTCCATTCAAATTTTCCAGACGTATCGCTCGCTTGTAATACAGAAACTGCACATTAATCTTAACCCCCAGTCTAGATTAGAAATAAAATAATAACCATTAACACTAACATCGTGTTAAGTGTAGACTGCCCATGTTAATGTTTTTTCCCAGTCTTAACATGGTTGTCAAAACATTTGTTACCCCCGTCTCCATTAGACATTAACATGTCTTAATAAAAGTCAAACTTATATAAAAAAACATTATTATATTGTTTTTTTATATGAAGTTTGACTTTTGTTAATACATCTTGATAGCAAATGAAAACGGGGGTTTAGTTTGACATTATTATTTACAACAGCGCCATCTGTTGATCAACCGTACTACTACTATCCATTTTGCAATAAGCCTTAAAACAACATTGTTGGAAAACAGAAAATTATGTTCAAACAGAAAATGACAAGTACGTATTCGCCACCTCTAACAACATGTACAAATTAATTCCGTTGCTCTGCCAGCGTCATGTGTATGTTCTGTTTAAATTGATAAGTAGTGAAGACGGCCTACGTTTTAAATAAAAAAGAGCAAATAAAGAGGCCACATGAAGTCGATGTGAAACAGCGGATCTTTTTTTTTAACAAAATGTAGGGAAAAACACGAACAATTGTAAAACGTTGAAACAGTACATTCCTTTCTCTGAAAATTTGGCAATATACATATTTATGTACTTATATATGTACGTGGTAATTAATATGTACTTTTTGTATCAGTTAAAATTACCTTCTCAATCACAAAGGTTTAATTATTTTTCTTTCTAAAATAATATTTTATATACTAGCCGTGACCGACGTGAACGTCGCGGGTGTCCTGATAATATTTTTTCAAGATAAGTTGGAAAGTAATCCACACTAAATTTTAACCCCCATATTTATAATAAGTAAAAAATATTTGAAATCTATTTTAGAACAAATTTTTCAAACAAAAGTTGTTCTAATATACATTTCAAATAAGTTTTATTTTTTATAAATATAAGACGCTTACTTTTATAGTGCTTGAGTTATGGTTTATATATTTTCTTTATATAGAGGTACCCATCCCTGAATACAATTCTAAAATTTATATTAGCTAAATTACACGATGACATTTTTCATGAAATCAGTTGCATGAAACCGGTTTTGTGACGGTAAGAGGTGTAGAGAGGCAAGGAAAAACAAGAAAGTTCAAAAGAGAATTGAAGAAATTTCATGAAACGATTTCATGGTGTAAGTTACGTAAAAGTTATAAAATTATTGTAGAGTTCTGTAAATAGTGCTTAAAATATCCCGCTTTCAAAAATAAAAGTTGTTGTCAAATTTGCAGGACATTTAAGTCGGTGAAATTGCGTACTTTCACTACTTTTTCTCTATTTTCTTTTGAAAATGAGTTATTTTTGTGGAAAAAATGTATCTTATATTTGATTCAAGATATTAAGGTCCTCCTCACAAAATTATGTTACGTTATGCGAATACAGCCAGACAAAATTTTTAAAATCTGCTCTTTTGTATTCCATTTCGATTGCTAACTGCACCAGCAACAAAATTTTGAAAAATATTTCATGTACATAAATTATACTGTCACAGTTTTATTATATGCATAGATTTTGTTATACACATACATACATATGTACATATGTATGTAATAAATGCCTACTTTCCTGCTGGGTTTAAACCCATTAATATAATAATATAAAAATCCAGCAAGTAAAATTATATAAATAAACTAGCTGTGCCCGCCACTTCGTCAGCGTCCTTGCAATATTTTGTTCGATTTTGCTTTGAAAGCAATCCACACCAGAGACCCTTACATTTTTAGTTTTTTTTTTTTAAAGAGAAGTAACAGTTAGGCAATTAATGCCTATATTAAATGTTACTTTCTTTAGAAAGGGATAATAGTAGATAAGACAGATGGTTAGCAGTGTTGGGATCTTACAATGTTTAAATTGTACCGTCCCAGTGATAAAACTGTACCAAATCATCATCAATTGTATCAACATTTGGCATTAAGGTAAAAACAAGCAAAACATGAATACAGTAGCTCGACATTAAAATATGCTATTTAAAACTTTAATACTAGGGTATTTTAAAGTGATTCCTTGAATTTTTTTCTGTGGATATTAGTCATCGAAAATCAAATCGTATACAATTTTTCAAGATTACGGTAAAGGAAATCTCGCAATCCCTAAAATAAATACCAAAAATCCCATAATTGGAATTTTTAGACTTTGGCCCATAAAGTCCACATATGGACTAGGGTTCATGAAATACTATCAGCAATAATTGGGAATATATATAGCTTTTTCAAAGCAGTCTTCTTTTTCCGATTCCTTTGGTATTTTAGAACATATAGGCTAATGTCAAAATTTCGATGTAAAATAGATCAAATTGAAGGAACTCCATACTCTACTAAGATCGTCGAAATTTGGTTTAAATCATAAAATTTTTATATATATACAATTTTTATCTATTCCTTAAGAATTTATTTTATTAAAAAAGGATTAATGGCCTGTTTTTAGGCTAAAATACACCAAATGCAATAATTTTGAAGTTTTTAAATTGAAAATCATCTAGTTGTTAACTAAACGAAAAAAAAACTGATAAAAATGTACTAATACTAAATAGATCTTTAAGATGATGTAAAATTTTAAAAAATCGATCAAAAATTAAAAATTTGAAGGTTTGAGGTCCTCAATTATGAGGGCACATAGCGCCACCATTGATAAGTGAATGATCCCTAACTTTAAAACTTAAGCTCAGAAACTACTCTGAGCTTCAAGCATTCGAGTGCTTGAAACTTCACTAAAGTCACCGGATCTTCATTCGATTAAGTATGACTGGAGCTATTTGAAAAAAACAAAAAGACCTTACGATTTTTCACCAGAAAGAATGAAAAGTTATATCTGCCGAATAATGGCGGAAACTGATTAAGACGATGCAAAAACGTAACTAAATTACCTATCACTTATACAAAATAGGTTTAGCAGAGTAAATAATAAAAATCCTGAACATAAATCAAGAATGTTGCAATTTAGACAGGGTTGGAGAACTATGAAATCAGAAATGTAAAAAAAATTTGGTTAAATAAAAAAACATATTGAATAAATCTTATATGAAATTTTACCAAGGAAGCATTAAGTGTACCACTGATGTGTTGATTGTCCCAAATTTGGTACAATTGTAGCACAAATCCCTGATGGTTAGTGTGATAGTAAAGCTTCGCTTATGGCAACACTGCAATTGCACGTTGTGATTATTTTCGCTGGCGATTTGGTGTTATGTGGTAATACCGGCGAAGGCACTTTTACTTCCGACTTAAATTATGCTGTAGTGCTGGCAGTTTCTACTACTTTCAATTACTCGATACAACTCAATACCTTTCAATTGGGTACTCAAGACTTCCGTTTACA
The DNA here is from genome assembly GCA_949628195.1 of Phasia obesa. Taxonomy (NCBI): domain Eukaryota; kingdom Metazoa; phylum Arthropoda; class Insecta; order Diptera; family Tachinidae; genus Phasia; species Phasia obesa. The sequence continues at coordinate 96,104,765 of OX451219.1, forward strand.
TACTAGCAGAGAAAACTTGTCGTCGTAGTTATCAAATAGTTGTATAAATTTATTTCTAAAAATACTACTGTAAAAGTATCGATTAACTACTTTTATGTATTGAGTACCCAAAAAAAGATCGAGTATCGAGTACTCGGTACCCACTACTCAATACTTTGACAGCACTACTATGCTTTTTTTTCCTTTATAAAAATTAAAGTATGCATATTCGGTTAGTTCATCTGCGTACTCTTACAGCCTTTTCTCCACTTTGTCTTAGAAATAAGATATTTTTGCAGAAAAACAGAATACTTAGGTATCTCCTCACAAAATTTTGTTAAAATCCATCGAGTAGTTTTTACATGATGCGACCGCAAAAGAAAAGCAGACAGACGGAAATGAGTTACCATTTTATTATATGTATAGATATAAAATATTTACATTACATTATATTAATTAACTAGCTGTGCCCCTTACTTCGTAGCCGTCTTCACAATATTTTGTTCGATTTTACTTCGAAAGTAATCCACACTAAATTTTTAAACTCTTACTTTATTAGTGCTTCAGTTATAGTTTATGTATTTTCTTTATATAAAATTATTGTACAGCTCTAATAAAAGGTGCTGTCAGTACCTTTAAATCGGTGAAATTGCGTACTTTCACTGCCTTGACTCTATATTGACTTGGAAATGAGATATTTTCCCGAAAAAGTATCCTTTATTGGAACCAAGATACCCCCTCAGAAAATTTTACTAACATTTATCCAGTAGTATTTATGTGATGCGAATACATACAGACAGACATACGGATAAACAGACAAAAATTGCAAAAATTCCTGTTTTGTATTCCATTTCGATTACTATCTGCAACCGCATCAACATTTACAAAAAATATTTCATGTACAGAAATGGTCCCATTACAGTTTTATTATATGTATAGATTGTAGAAGAAAATTGTAGTCCATTTATAATGGGTGATTTTTTTGAGGTTAGGATTATCATGCATTAGTATTTGACAGATCACGTGAGATTTCAGACATGGTGCCAAAGAGAAAGATGCTCAGTATGCTTTGACATTTCATCATGAATAGACTTACTAACGAGCAACGCTTGCAAATCATTGAATTTTATTACCAAAATCAGTGTTCGGTTCGAAATGTTCAAATGTGACAAATTTTGTTCAGCGATGAGGCTCATTTCTGGTTGAATGGCTACGTAAATAAGCAAAATTGCCGCATTTGGAGTGAAGAGCAACCAGAAGCCGTTCAAGAACTGCCCATGCATCCCGAAAAATGCACTGTTTGGTGTGGTTTGTACGCTGGTGGAATCATTGGACCGTATTTTTTCAAAGATGCTGTTGGACGCAACGTTACGGTGAATGGCGATCGCTATCGTTCGATGCTAACAAACTTTTTGTTGCCAAAAATGGAACAACTGAACTTGGTTGACATGTGGTTTCAACAAGATGGCGCTACATGCCACACAGCTCGCGATTCTATGGCCATTTTGAGGGAAAACTTCGGAGAACAATTCATCTCAAGAAATGGACCGGTAAGTTGGCCACCAAGATCATGCGATTTGACGCCTTTAGACTATTTTTTGTGGGGCTACGTCAAGTCTAAAGTCTACAGAAATAAGCCAGCAACTATTCCAGCTTTGGAAGACAACATTTCCGAAGAAATTCGGGCTATTCCGGCCGAAATGCTCGAAAAAGTTGCCCAAAATTGGACTTTCCGAATGGACCACCTAAGACGCAGCCGCGGTCAACATTTAAATGAAATTATCTTCAAAAAGTAAATGTCATGGACCAATCTAACGTTTCAAATAAAGAACCGATGAGATTTTGCAAATTTTATGCGTTTTTTTTTTAAAAGTTCTCAAGCTCTTAAAAAATCACTCGTTACATAAAATTATGTTGATTACAGTTAGTTCTTTCTTAGAATTATTTTAGTTTGTGTAATATGACTCGAGCCAAATATTGCATGACATGGGTAAGTGTGTCCACTTAGAATGCAGTGCATTCAACGCGTGATTTTTTATTGTTTACTAAATATATACAGTATGCAAAATCCATATTCGTACACCCTTAGAAAATTCACTATTATCTTAATATCGTAAATAGTTTAAAAAACAAATTAACTTTAACGAAATTAGCACAGTACAACGAACTCGTCGATAAAAATTCGTTGCGTAAATTCGTCGACTGTAACACAATGAGTACAAAAAAAAATTGTACGAAGTGGCAAAACCTTGTTAGATCACTTGTTTTCGCTGGACATTTTTATATTCGTTGGTACCAGATTACAACAACATTCATTGTTTTTCACTTCTTCCTAACTTATATGAATTTTTATATAAATCATGACAAAATTACACCAAATTTGATAAATTATTTAATTTATAAATACATTTTTGTTTACATTTATCAGGTGACAGTCTGACCATATTTCAACACAAAAAAAAACATGAAGTAAAATAGAAGAAATATTAACAAAAAATAAATTTTAAACAAAATTATCTAAATAAAAAGAAGAAAACAATTCTTTAAATGAAAAGTAACTTTATTTACTAAAAAATCTAAAAATTTTAAAAGAAAAACGAGCACTCTGCACCAATTTAGTCGTCGTTCGTCGGTATATGCAATAGAAATAAATCTATCGCAAAATTCGTTATGCACGACGAATTTCGTCAAGGCACTGATTGTGTGCATTTTCATAAACACAAATGTAATTTATTTTTTTGGACGAATATTTGGAACGAAAAATTCGTCGTTCGTCGCATATGTGTTTATAGCATTAGTTTGAAAATTATTTTACATAAAATTTATGTGTACGAATATGAATTTTGATTTTAAAAATAGTGCATTCAGACAAAATATTGAATTAAATTTTTTTGTTTGTTTGTTTTGTTAAATAAAACCCTTTGCTTAAAATTATTCTAAAAAAGACTTCTTAGTTTTATTACATGGTAGTCGTTTTTGAAAAAAATTAAGGTGTACGAATACGGATTTTGAATACTGTACTTATGTATTTCACTAATATGCTGGATAAGCATATTAGTGTTTTACTTCAAAGTTATATATTTATTGTTGTTTTATTTTTTGGATTAAAGAGAAAACAGGCACTCATACTTTTATGCCTAAAATGTGTTGCAGTAATGAATATAAAGTCAGGCTATATTAGTCACTCTACAATATGGGAATACCCTTCAGCTTTTAATTATTTTATTTTAAAACTACCATAGTACTACATACCCTTCCTAAAATTCAAGTGTCTGCCTACATTTTTTACAAGAATATTTTCAAAATCGTAACATTTCATTATTATTTGATTAATTGACAGCTATTGTAATAGTGTACATAGTAAAACGTAAAATGTATAATTTTAAAGAGTCTGCCTAGTACTGTTAAAAAATAAGGTCATAATTTGTAAAATCGATTCAGACAATATTGGGTATGTTCGGAAACGCATTACTGCGCTGCATCTGAAGCGCACTACGCTCGAAAATGCCTTAGTTTGCATCACTGCAAGTGTCGTGTGTTCTAAAATGCATCACTGAAATAGATGATGCGCATACAAACGTCAAACACGCATCACAAAAATGGCTAATGCATTGAAGATTGAGTATTTTCATTGTTCTTTATTTTAGTTAAATTACATTTATTAACCGACTTCAAAAAAGAAGGAGGTTATCTATTCGTCTGAATGTTGCTTTTTTTTATGTATGTAACCGCAGAACTCAGCCATTTCTGAACCGATTTTAAAATTTCTTCCTTTATTTGAAAGGTTATGATTTCAGGTTGGTCCCATTTTAAAAACAGTTCATTATATTAAAAATTAAAGGGTGTCCCCATACAACATACATGTTTTTTACGTGTATTAAGAACCGCAAAGGGCACCAAATTACAATTTAAAAAAATTGCGTGTCGCTATAGCTCTCAACAGCAGAAATGAATAAAAAATAAATTTAAAATTTAAAGGGTGTCCCCATAGGTGACGTAATTTGACCTATTTGGGTCTATCTTTTGAACCGTTATAGACAAAACCTTGAAAATTTGACAGAATGTCGATTACTATGACCGCTATAATAAAATGTATAAATATTCGAAATTTTAAATTAAAGGGTGCTCCAATAGTTCATTTAATTTGATGTATATGGCCATACTTTTGAACAGTTGTACACAGACCGCTGAAATTTACAAAGAACCTGTAGTGCTAAGTAAGCTATAACAAAAAGTATAAAATTTGAATTTGGAACTAAAAGGGTGTCCCAATAGTTAATGTAATTCTATGTGAGTGACCAAACTTTGGAACTGTTAGAGACAGACAGCTGAAATTTACAAGGAACCTGTATTGCAAAGTCCACTATAGCAAGTATACAATTTGAATTTAGAAATTAAAGGGTGTCCCCATAAATTATGTAATTTGATCTATATGGCCGTATCTTTTGAACCGTTAAACACAAACACTTGCAAATTAGGCAGAATGTCCACTACTATCTCTGGTATGATAACAAGTATAAATAATTGAAATTATAATGTAAAGGGTGTCCCAATAGTTCATGTAGTTTGATATATATGGCTAAACTTGTTAACCGTTATAGACAGATAGTTGAAATTTACAAAGAATCTTTCTGGCCAAGTCCCGTATAACAACAGGTCTTTAATTTAACATTGTAAATTAAAGGGTGTCCGAATATGTGATGTTATTTGATCTGTGTGCCCCTATCTGTGAAACCGTAGACAGAGGCTTGTATGGTGCCCCTATAAAAGACGGATGCTGATGAAAAGAGGAGAGGCTTGACATTCAAATAGTCTTCATTTTTCCCTCTAAGTTTGGCGCATCTTTTATTTGATTCAAATCTAATTCTTACAGATTACTTCTTACATTTTTAGTTTAGAATTTGTGTCCTTCTATCTGTTTTGAAGTCGGTTTTTTTTTGCAAGAATTATTACTTTGTGGAATTACATTGTTATTAAAATATTTTAAACACCACTTTCAGAGCTTTACACTAATTTTTAGAATTTGTTCTAAATTTTATAGTTTTATGCAGGGATGGGTACTTTGATATAAAGTAAATACATAAACCATATATGTATAAAAGTAAGAGTCTTACAATTGGTGTGGAATACTTTCAACGCAAAATCAAGTAAAATCGAGCAAAATATTGTCAGGTGCCCACGACGTGGCGGGCTATTAATAAGAGGTCAATTAGATATGGAAGAATTTTATTTAATTTTTGCTTTCATCTAAATCAAGAAATAAAATTATTATTAATTTCTTCATTTGTTATATATTTTTTTAAGAAAATACTACCTTCGGAGAGGCTAATTGCTTGTCTGAAGAAAACACCCAGAGTCTCTGAAGGGAATTGAACCCGCAACCTTCAGACCGAAAGACTAGCGCGCTACCAATCGATCTATCGAGGCACTCGCGTTCGAAATTTTAAACAAATGATAATTTCTTTTTGTTTTGCGCATCAAATAAGTATCAGCATCAGCTGGTTGAATCGGCATCGCGAGCTAATCACACATGCGCATCAGATGACTCGCAGTGATGTATTTTCGAACAAGCCCATTCTTGCAGATCACGTCACTATCGGAACACACTGTAATTTTTAGTAGATGTTGCTACAGCATCCATAGTTATACGTCTTCTGGTTAATAAATCATGTCACTATCGAAAGACTCTTTAATTTTTACTCCCTACAATTTCTAGTATTTGTTGTAATACAAGCTGTATTACTATCTTTGCAACCGCTATAGGCGCTATAACTGCGATAATCGCGCTGACAGCCGGACAGACATTGTTTCGGAAACAATAAAGATAAGGTTTACCCTTTGGTTAAAAAACCCTAAAAATACATTTAAAAAGGTCATGAGTACTTGTTAAGTATTGGGCTCGGAGGATACTAACCTAGACAGATATTCGGTGACTCCACCGATTAGTCACTACTATAGGCTTTTATCCGATTGGGTAGAAGAGAGAGCTGATCTGTCTTGAGAAGTTAGGGAGGATTGCGGAGTTTCACGAGAAATTTGGTCCAGACTCGACGCTGCTAGGTTTGGACAAGAAAGTTCTGGGAGTTGTGATAGCTGTGATCACTGGCCATTGTGCTTTTAGAGCAAGAACAGTAGATGAGTTACAAGCACATCGGTAACCCATTGGTAGGATATGAGAGAACGAATAGGATTTAGAAACTGTAGAGCATATTGTGCGTCACTGGCCGGTATTACAAGGCCGCAGACTTAGATGGCTAGGTAAAAGATTTCTCGATGGGCTCTACAACATCGCTCGGTGCAAACTCGAAGATGTCGACGGTATCATCAATGAAATAGGATGACTAAGCAGGACGCATATAGGCCTCTATTTTTCCTTTTGTTTTGGATTTAGTTAGATGAAGGTAATCACGATGGACCCTCTGCGTCTCGGGGTGGATGGGCCATTTCTGGTATAACCCAACCTAACCATTGAATTTCTTAATATTATTTTAAAATTTTTTTATATTAATTTTTGTTATTTAATACCCGTATACTTAAGTTATAATAATAGTATTTGTTTTTAATTGCCTAGCTAATGATTAAATTTAATTCTTTTTTCAAATGTATATTTAACAACTTGTAATTCAATATGATTTTTTCAATTAAAAAGCACATGTTATTGTAATTAAAAAAATGCAGTTACGATTACACGTAATTGCGTAAATACATGTGTAATTAATAACAGGATGTAATTGTCCCTTTTAATTCGGATTGAAGGGTCATATAATCAGCTATAAAAAGAGATATCAATAACACAGGGGAACACAGTTTTTGCCTACATCTGCATTACTTTTTGGTAATTTTTGTTTATGAATCTTATCTATTCTAGTCAGCTTTAGTTTTCTAAATATTGTAAATATGTAATCACATTATATATCCCATTTTTATACCCTTCACCACAAGTGGAAAGGGTATATATAAGTTTGTCATTCCGTGTGAAATTTTTACAATATTCATTTCCGACCCCATAAAGTATATACGAGTATATTCTGGATCCTTTTTCTTTTGCGTTTTTTTGAATAAATATTAGACCGCGACAGCTAGATCGCAAGAAGTGTATACAGATTTCGCGGGATTAATAACCCCATGCGAGGGCCGATTTTATGTTTATTTTTAGGTTGTTAAGATCTTTCTGTATTAAAGGTCTTTATATTAGCTACAATAGACCCATAGGGTGCCGCTGGTAACCAGGAGCAGCCAATAGGCCCTTTAGGGTGGATCAATATAAGAACATTTTTTTGCTTTAGTCTGACCATTCTAACGCAATAAAAATTTTTACAAAAAAATTATCCAAAAAATTTTTACAAAAAATTGTCAAACTAATTTTCCAAAAAATAATTACAAAATTCTTTCAAAAATATATTTACAAAAATTTCCAACAAAATTTTAAAAAAGTACAAAAAATGTAAAAAACATTTTTACAAAAAATTGAAAAAAAAAGTTATAAAAAAGTTTCCAGCAAATTTTCAACAAAATTTAAAAAAAAAATTCTCAAAAAATAAACAAAATGTTTTCAAAGAAACATAAGACTCGGCATGGCCGAATAAAGCACTCTTCTTTATTAATCGTTTAGTTTATTGGAAATACAACTTAAAATAATAGATCCTAGTTGAAAAGAGTTCTTCTCACTTTAGGCCTTCTATAAGGCATTCTTAGACGTTCTCTCTTTCTCTAAGACTCATTTTTCTGTTCATTTCAAAGAAAGCCTTTTAGAAGGCCTGCTCTCTCTCTCTTTTAAAAGATCTAGTAAACTTTGCTACTTAACTACTCTAAAAGGGTAGCAGCGTGATGTTCTATCTTTATTTCTCTCATTTTGTATAATTAGAAAACTATGTTTTTAGTTTTCTAATTTTAGATTTCCCATTTAAAAAAAGAAAAGTTTATTTAATTGCCCTTATTTACTTAAGCCTTTTAAATGCCTCGTTAAACTGATTAGTAGTGAGCTAGTCTATCAGTATGGGGGTGCGGGTTTGATTCCCCCAAAAAATAAGAAAAATGTAAATATTTATGTTATTAAAAAAAAACATGAAAATCTATCTATACATAAATATAAAAAACAGTAACAGGACTATTTCTGTGCATGAAATATTTCTTGATAATTTTGTTGCTGGTGCAGTTAGCAATCGAAATGGAATACAAAACAGCAGTTTTTATAATTTTTGTCTTTCTGTATGTCCGTCTGTCTGTCTGTCTTCGCATCACGTAAAAACTACTGGATGAGTTTTAAAAAAATTTTGTGAGGAGTTACTTTAGTATCTGATTCAAATATAGGAAACTTTTTTCCGCAAAACTATCTCATTTTTAAGGGAAAATCGCAATTTTGATAATTTAAACACTATTTATAGAATCTAGAATAATAGTAGAACCTCTCTGTAAAGAAACTATATAAACCATAACTCAAGCACTATAAAAGTAAGAGTCTTAAAGTTTGGTGTGAAATCCATTCAAAGAAAATCGAACAAAATATTGCCAGGACGCCCACAACGTGGCGGGCACAGCAAGCTTAATAAAATTAAAAAAAAACTAGCTGTGCCCGCCACGTTGTAGGCGCCCTGACAATATTTTGTACGATTTTGCTTTGAAAGTAATCTACTTGGTGTGGAATGCGAATGTCTTGTGCTTATTAAATAAGCAATCCGACCATAAAAAAGTCCATAACGCCAAAAAAATTAAGTTAAAGTCGGCCTAAAATTAAAAAAAAAATTGAATGAAAATGAATTTTCTCCCTTCTCATCTAAAAGAATAGTGCAGAGAGGTAAACTCATTTTTTGTAGATAATTTAAGGACTTTGTAAATTTTAATATTAAATAAACTTTTGATGACGTTTCAAAGAAAAAAAAAAAAATATGCTCGAAGTACACAGCTTCCCTGGCCTTGGCATCTCGATAGTTGGTTCCACTTAAAAGCACCTCTATGTAAAATTTCATTTAGATATCTTTAGTGGCTCACGAACTACCAATTTATTTTCAAATTTATATTTTTATTAGAGCTTGTCATGTTGCTCATTTAAAAGCAAGTACCAGTTTACCTCTGGAACTAGTGTTGGCAAAGTATTTAGTAGTGGGTATCGAGTACCGAGTATTTGATAATTTTTTGGAGTACTAACGTTAACGTTTTAGAAAGAAATTAAATAGAAAATTGAACAACTCCCTTAAAACTTTGATTAACAGGTCGGTTTTATTATGTAAACAAAAGTATTGAGTACTATATGAGTACCCAATTGATAAGTATTGAGTAGTATCGAGTAATTAAAAGTAGCAGAAATTGCCAGCACTATCGGGAACTAAAAAATTACAACTCTATTTCACAGCGAACAGGTTGATCCAAAATGGATTTTCTCAGTATTTTGCTTAAATTAATATTCTTCCACTAAATTTTAGTTTTAAGTGACTATAACTTTTTTGGTTTTAAAAGACTTTATTGCGAAATATATTTTGTATAATTGCATAACTAATAACCTGTTAGTGCTAAAAAATAAAGTCTTTGTGTCTTTCAGAAGTTTTTAAACTTTTTTTCAAACTGCCCGAAATTGTCCTACTTAATAGACCAAAACTCCTTGCCGTCAACAGACGTAAAAAAAATCTTGCACCATTTTGTAGTCTGAACATTCCCCTACAATCCTATACACCGTTATGTATCCCCTAGGTTCCACCCTTGTGCACCAGAACAAGTTTACTGATCCAAGGTCGGTAAACTGAATTTTTTTTTAAATTTTTGCGTATGAAAATTAAAATCTAATCTCGTAAATTTATCCACTGTGCGCCGGCCAATGTCATCATTTAGCTATCTTCTTTCACTTGTTAGTTTTGTATGCTTCAAGCCTGTTTTACTTTTATTAGGTAAAATGAGGAGCTAAGACTTTTTTTGTAAATTGGTGTGGAATTTGTTTTAAAAATCATAGTTTATATTTTAAACTTAATATTATTTAATTGATATTTTTTATTATGTTTAAATACTTCTCTGAATTTTATTTTTTATACACGAATATTTTATTTTAATTAAATTATTTTTTATTTATTTAATTTATTAGTTGATTGCTTTATAAATACTAACATTTTCGTTGGCCATAAACACTTCCACATATTAAAAATAATATCACCGCGATCAAATTTATTAAAGGAACACTAACCGGGCTCTTCATATTTAATGATAAACGACACACAAGAGTATCTGTCTAGATCCCTTTTATTCTTCCGTATAAACTGTTGCGTACGAGTTTTAAATCGTTACTAAATCTAAATATTTTAAATGAATTAAACTAAACGATAAAAATAAAAATAAGAAGAAAACACAATAATAATACACTCGCACTTTAAGATTTAATTGTGTTACAGAAAATATTAAAATATTAACTTGATTGTAATTAAATATTTTAATAATTTTATTTACTACAGGAATCGATAGTAGTTTTCAATAGATTGTTCAATTTTATTCATTGCGAAAACAGGAAATTTCTTAAATAAATGTTTATGTTATGACATGTTTATCTTCGTTAAATTATACGAGGGGAAAACAATAAGAATTTACAACAACATAGTTAATACACATTTTTAGGGTTCCGTACCCAAAGGGTAAAAACGAAACCTTATTGTTTTCGATAGTGGTGTGATTTGCATGTATGTCCCGTTCCACACTTGCAACTTTTGTTTCTGCAACACATGTATTTGTTGTTGGGAGATTAAATAAAATGTACATTTAAATCTGCTGTGACACTCTCTATTGTTGTTTGTTTTCTTAGACATGAAAATACCTGTTATAAAAGTATACAGTCGTCAGAAACACAATTTTTAAAGTATTAACAAAATGTTTAAGAAACAAAAATTGCAAGTGTGGAACGGGACTTAAAGACCTAAGTTTTAAACCATAATAGGTAGACGCTTGAAATTTGTACAGAAGGTGTAGCCGCTATAGTAGCAAATACTAAAACTTATAGGGTATTCCGATAGAGAGGTGTTATTCACGAATATGTGCTTATTTCTTGAACTGTAGGAGGAATACACTAAAAATATGCAAGCAGTAATTAAAACTTAGTTCGCTATATAAACAAGTCTAAAAAAATAAACCTAAAAATTAAAGAGTGTTCCGATAGTGGCGTGATTTGCATGTAGAAGGCCTAAGTTTTGAAACATAATAGGTATACTCTTGAAATTTTCACAGAAGGTGTGGCCGCTATAGTAAAAAATATTAAAACTTATAGAGTGTTCCGAAAGTGACGTGTTATTTTTCTTTATGACTTTATTTCTTGAGCTATAGGAGGCAACCAATTAAAATTGCAGACAGTAATCAACTCTATGTTCGCTTGCTAAACAAGTATATAAAATAAAACCTTAAAATTAAAGGGTGTTCCGAGAGTGACGTGTTTTGCGTGTATATGGCCTAATACTACGATAATAAGTAGACTCTTGAAGTTTTTACAGGAGGTTTATTACTATGGCCACTATAACAAATAATAAAAATTAAAGGGTGTTCCGACAATGTGATGCTCATATATATCGCCTTATTTTTTGAACCGTAATAGGTAGACTCTTAAAACTATGTACAGAATATATGTTGCCACGGCCGATATGACAATTACTAAAAATTAAACGGTGTCCCAACAATGACATGTTTTCACGTATAGTGGCCTATTTTTTTAATCGTAACAGGTAGACTCTTAATATATTCATAGAAAAATATTTTCCATAGCCGTTATAACAAATAACAAAATTAAAGGGTGTTCCGACAGAAACATGATTTTTACTTAAATAGCCATGTTTTGAACCGTAATTATTAGACTCTTGAATTATTTACAGTAGATGTTGTACTTCGGCCGCTGTAACAATTACTAATTACTAAAGGGTGTTCCGTCAGTGACATGTTTTTCATGTATATTACCTTATTTTTTACCTTATTTTAATAGGTAGGCGCCTGATATTTTCATAGAAAATGTATTACCATGGCCGTTATAACAACAATTCCTAAAATTTAGGATGTTCCAATAGCGATGTAATTTTCGCCAGTATGACTTTGATTTTAAAAATAAAGGGTGCCCATTAAGACATAAAAAAATTAACAACTTGAAATTTTAAAGTCGTACTAAACATAGTACGGAACCCTACGTGTGTGAGACTAACTCGCACTTGACTGATTTATTATAAGATTGTTTTTATTTCAAACTAGCTGTACCCACACACGTTGTGTGCGTCCTGACAATATTTTGTTCGATTTTGCTTTGAAAGTAATACACACAAAATTTTTAGACGCATTTACTTAATATAAAGGTACCCATCCCTGGATAGAATTCTAAAATTTGTATCAAATTCTAAAAATTATTGTAAAGCAATGTAAAAGACAGACAGAAAATTATTTTTTTATTTTTTTTTTGTTGCGTAACATTGCTTAAAATAAATAAAAGATGCCTTAAAGTATGCAGTATCTTTAAATCGAAAAAATGGCGTACTTTCACTGCTTTTTCTCCATAGAATACTTTTTTTCTCTTGAAAAAAAGGTGAAATTCAAAAAATAAAAAAATAGTATTCCTATTAGTATCGTAATTCTCGAGTATAGCATCAGTCGCCCTAAGCATAACAGAGGAAGTACTACAGCACACTAAGTCCAGACCGAAATTTATGTATTACATCATATCTAAAAAAAACAGAAAAATTTATAGAATATAAAAAATTTTTACCGGAAATTTTAATATAAAATTTTTATCGGAAATTTTAATATAAAATTTTTACCGGAAACTTTTATAAAAAATTTTTACCGGAAATATTTATAGATAATTTTTATAGAAAATTTTTACCTGAAATTTTTTTAAAAAATGTTTACCGGAAATTTTTATAGAATATTTTGACCGGAATTTTTTTTATAAAAAATTTTTACCAGAAATTTTTATAGAAAATTTTTACCAGAAATTTTTATCGGAAATTTTTATAGAATATTTTCACCGGAAATTTTTTTAGATTATTTTTACCGGAAATTTTATAGAAAATTTTGACCGGAAATTTTTATAGATAATTTTTAACGAAGTTTTTTATGAAAATTTTACATAGAAAATATTTACCGGATTTTATAGATTATTTTTCCGGGAAATTTTAAAATAAAATTTTTACCGGAAATATTTAAGAAAAATTTTTAATGGAAATTGTTATAGAAAATTTTTACTAAAATTTTTACCAGATTTTTTGTTTTTTTGAAATATTTACACATAATTCAAATCTGGTTTAAGATATTTCAAATACGCCTATTTTGTGTCAGTATATATTCATTATACGATTTAGCCGTCCTAACTACCTTAAAATTACTTTTAAATTAAAATTTCCAGGTAAAAAGAAATAAAAATACTAAATCTATTTACAAAGACACTAAAATTTCTGCAATTTCTGCTATCTTTGCCGAACAAACTTAGTCCTATTTTAGAACTCAAATCCATTTCTGTGTATAAAATTTTTTTTTTATTCACAAAGTTATTATGAAAAAATAAATATTAAATAGCACCAATCCCCCTCAGGTTTGACTTACGAGATGTTGAAAGGGCAATTGCTAGTTTAAGCCCTAAGAAGGCCTATGGTTTTGACAAAACAAGCAACAAGATGTTAAAGCAACTTCCCCACATAGCAGTAAAAACTATTCTCTTTATTTTTAATGCTATTTTACGCCTTCAGTACTTTCCCCCAGACTGGAAAGTTTCCTTGATTACCATGAAACCTAAACCAGGAAAAGACCACACGATGGTAGATTCATACAGACCAATAAGTTTGCTGTCAAATATGTCAAAACTTTTTCAAAAAATCCTAATAACTAAGCTGAATCCAATTTTGAGTGAAAAATGGAGTAATCATAATCATCAATTTGGATTTAGACGACAGCACAGCACTATTGAACAAACGCAAAGATTGGTAGATGTAGTAAAAAAGGCTTTTGAAGAAAGAAAATATTGTTCAGCGTTTTTCATAGACGTGTTTCAAGCGTTCGACAAAGTTTGGCACGAGGGCCTAGTTTACACGTTGAAGCAGAACTTGCCTAAAAATTTGTATAAACTTTTAAAAAGTCATTTAAATGGTCGTAAGCTTGTGCTTAAAGAAAGAGATTTCTTGAGCTTGTCTCAGCCCTTTAAAGCTGGAGTACCCCCCAAGGTAGTATTTTGGGACCCAATTTATATTTGCTGTACACATCAGATATGCTAATTAGCAACCGAGTCCACACTTCAACATTTGCTGACGACACTGCCTTTCTAAGCATTCCCAATCCCAATATTTACAATACCATGTATTTTCTTTGGAATTGTGGTTGCAAAAATGGAGAATAAAAATTAACGAACAAAAATGTATTCACATAACATTCACATTCATGCCCATATATTGCAATAAAAAACCAAACTATACCACAACACCCGATGGGTAAATACCTTGGTATAGTACATCTTGATCGACGCTTAACCTGGAAAGGTAACATAGGAAAGGTCAATTGACACAAATGAAGTTGAAAGCAGTGCAAATAAATTGGCTTATGGGTAGAAACTAAACCCTAAGCTTAGATTGCAAACCTAAACTTAAACGTAAACCAATATGGTGCTAATGCATTCAGTTATGAGGTACTGCCTCAGCTTCTAACATAGACAAAATTCAAATGCGCCAAAATAAAATTTTACGAATAGTTACTGTCGCACCCTGGTATATTAAAAATTCGAACAATCACAAAGACCTAAACGTGCCATTAGTTAAAGCAGAAATAGCGAAACATGCAGAATCATATTTAAAGAAGCTTGAAACGCATCCAAATCCACTGGACCGTAACATCCTAAATGATCGTGGTTACTCTCGACTAAAACGGTGGGCCATTGTTACTATCGTCCGAACATCAGTGGGATGACCCACAAATGATGACATCAATCGTGCACTATCATTATCGTGTCTAGCATTGGCTGGAATTAATAAGGTATATTTGATTTTTAACCGACTTCAAAAAAAGAAGGAGGTTATCAATTCGTCTGTGTGTTGCTTTTTTTTTGTATGTTTGTGCCTTCAGAACTCGGTCATTTCTGAACCGATTTTGCGCTATTAGAAAGGTTATGGCTACAGATTGTTCCCATTTTAAAAGAAGTTCAAAATTTTAAAAATTAAAAATTAAAGGGTGTCCCCATACAACATACATGTTTTTTACGTGTATTATGAACTTTATAGGTCACCAATTTAAAATTAAAAAAGTGCCTATCACTATAGCTCCTAATAACAAAAAGTAATTAAAAAATAAAATAAAAAATTAAAGGGTGACCCCATAGCTGACGTAATTTCACCTTTATACCCCTATCTTTTGAACCGTTATAGACAAACACTTGAAAGTTGCACAGAATGTTCGTTACTATGTCTGTTATAATAAGTATAAATATTTAAAATTAGAAATTAAAGGGTGTCCAATTAGTTGGTTTATTTTGATATATATATGGCCAAACTTTTGAACCGTTATAGACAGACAGCTGAAATTTACAAAGAACTTGTATTGCTAAGTCCGCTATAATAAGAAGTATATAATATAAATTTGAAAATTAAAGGGTGTTCCAATAGTTTATGTAAAATTAATATATGTATGTGGTCTAACTTTTCAACTGTTATAGATAGACAGTTGAAATTTGCAAAGAACCTTAGTCCGCTATTACAACTAGTATAAAATTTGGATCTATAAATTAAAGGGTGTCCCCATTATTGATGTAATTTGACCAATATGTCCTCACCTATGGAACCTTTATAGACAAACATGTGAAAATTAGACAGAATGTTCACTACTCTGTCTGGTATAACAACAAGTAATAATATTTAAAATTGGAAATTAAAGGGTGTCCCAATAGTTGATGTAATTTGATGTATATAAACAAACAGTTAAAATTTACAAAGAATCTGTATGACAAAGACCTCTATAACAAGTATTTATATTAAAATTTAAATTTAAAGGGTGTCCCAATAGGTGACGTCATTTGATTTACTCATATCGCCCTATCTTTTGAACAGTTATTGATAAACACTTAACAATTAGACAGAATGTCCATTACTATATCTGTTATAATAAGTATAAATATTTAAAATTATAAATTACAGGGTGTCGCAATAGTTTATGTAATTTGATGTATATGACCAAACTTTTAAACCTTTACAGACAGACGGTTGAAATTTACAATGAACCTGTATTGCTACGACCGCTATAACTAGTATAAAATTTGAATTCGGAAATTACAGGTCGGTTTTTTTTTTGCAAGAATTATATTTTATTTTATTTCCTTTTCTTTTATTTAAATTTTTTCTTTTAGACTTAAGATATGAGTACTTATTGTTAGTTCATACACATTGAAGATACAATAAATAAATAAAAAAATTATTTAAATATCAATTTAAAAATGATTTATACATGAATACATGTTGTTTTAATATTAAAACAATAAAAAAGCTAAGTAATCGGTTTATTTTGTGTAATTCTATTTATTGTTTTGGAATTTCAATAAATAAACATAATACGAAAGACCATTTCTGGTTAATAATTAAAGTACACTTTATTATTAAGTTAGAAAGATTTAATAAAACACTTTATTAACAAATAAAAAAAAATGAATATTTTGCTATCTTTAGCACTGCTCTAGTACGTAACTAAAAACTTAAATTATAATAAACAATATTTTTATAATTCTTTAAAAAAGTCTAAGGTGACTTACAATGCGTATAAAAGCTTATATAGAGGAAAATTATTTTCGCAAATAACGCATAATTCAGCTTACGGATGCTCAAAGGGAGACTCAATAATCGTACATGTATTTCCTAAGCTTTCTATCAAATAATAAGTGAACTCTGAAAGATGTCTTCGGAGGATGTTTTCATCTTCTCACTTTTTTAATCGAAGCACCGATGGATAGGGTTTACTTATATGAAGAGCTGATATTGGGATTTACATACGATCGGTTCTATTGACAATAAATATTTAAAGCAATATTTCGACTTTATGTACATATGTTCATTTTTATACAACCGATTGATCGATTTTGACAATGTGATTTACATGCAGAACTTATTTTTTTTTTAATTTTGTATGGATAGCAAGGAACATGGGTATAATTATGCAGCTACCTGCACAAACAACAGTTTATTAAACTGTCATTACCATTGACTGATGACAACAGACAGATACCTATTCTAGCGATTACATACTACGGAAACAGGCCAAAAATTGTCAGTAAGAGCCTGGATTTAAGTATGGATTTTTTTTTTCAAAAAATATATTTTGTTTGATTTTAGATAAAAACCCAATTTAACGGATTTAATGACGTTTAAAACTTGGCAGTACATTTTATTTTTGCGTAAAGGAAATTTTAGACACTGTTTATAGAATATAAAATTTTGTAGAAAATATAAGAAATTGCCCAGCGATGGTTACCTCTAAAGCAAATATATAACCCATATCTCTAGTACTATAAAAATAGAAGTCTTTGCTTAAAAAAAGCCAAATTGAAAACAAATATTGTAAAGATGCTACTTCGTCGTGGGCACTGTTAGTAGAATATAAAACAAATCTTTTTGGAATTTTCGTCTATCTGTCTGTGTTCGCATTACGTCAAAGCTATTGGATGAATTTTAATAAAAATTTGCGGGGGATACCTTAGAACCTTGGGTAAAAATAGGATAATTTTTTCTCGTAAAAATTTCTCATTTTCAAGAGAAAGTAGAAATAAAATGGTTGAAGTACCCAAAACTTGGCGGCAACATCCTGAGTAATTACCCAGGGACGGTTACTTCTAAACAATGTAATATTTACATAAATCATGTACATATATAAAAGTACCCAACAAAAAAAGACATAAAAAAAGACTAGTAAATTCATGAGTTCTACTGATCTTACGCTGGTTCAATTAAGGTGAAAAACGCGTGATTTTAACATTGCCTTGTCATTAGAGGTCATGGGTTTACATTTAAATAAACTGACTGTCATTTAAATGAGTGCTTAGGACTAATGAAAGTTCGATGATTCAAATGAGTTCTCAAATTAATAAACGGATCTTCATTATAATGAGATCCTAGTACCAATGAAAATTCAGAATTTCTTCTACAGTTTACATCAATGCCTGGCATTGGTTTTTTTATACCTTCTTATAAATGAATTAAAACACACAAAAATTAGAAAAAAATATTTTTAATTTCTTAATTTTAATTATAAATTAGGTAGAATAATACTACTAAACTTGTAAAATGAAATAAGTTAAGCAGAATTTACCACTTTTAGGGCTTTTTCTAGTTAGAAAAGTCTTATATGCCTCTTACTATGTTAAAAAGTCATATTGACCAAAATTGTATTTAGACATTTTTCCTTAATAATTATGTTGTTTTGGATAAGTTTAATAAACTAGATAATTTTGCTCTTGGATCTACAAATATCATCTCAGAGTAATACAGAGTAAGGGAAAAATGGAGAAATGGAAAAAACTGACCGGTTGTTTCTTAATATCCCATGAAATAAAAATATCACCTGATAATATATAATTATAGCGCTCGCCACTTTCATCAATTAAAATGTTCAATTGACAAATAATGACTGGTCTAGGAAAAGAAAACTATACAGAACATCTCCAGAAACGAGGAAGCGGTTTGTGATCATCATTCGTGCTTTCGGTCATAACTTTAACTTCGGAAGTGATGAGGCCAATTATCCACTCAAGACCCTGACGACCTTTAATCGCATTCATGGAAGTAACAGTTGCACATTCGCAGATGACACCGTTTTGGTTAACACCGTTATGATTGCATCAAGCGATGTATATGAAACATACTATGAACACGTTTCGTGAGATGACAGAGGTATCATTGAGTTAGTATACTTACGCGATGCTGCCTGTATCCCAGTTTCCAATGTATAATTACACATGTACACTGGCTTCCAGATTTTTATGCATTTTTTATCAAGAACAGTACCTGTATTATTGCTAAAATCACTCTTGAATATACATATGTATGTATGTATGTACATACATCAGAAATGAAAAAGCCTGGAGAATATCCAGCAAGATCCATTAATATGGCAAACGTGGCAAAAAATTTGATATAAAAATATTTTGAAATTTTTTCGGTAAAAATATGTTTTAAATAAATGTTATTATTGAACAAAATGTGATATTTTACCCTAATATATGTATGTACACATGATTTATTAGCAAAATTGAATGCATTTTTCAGTACTCCAAAATTAGGAAATCATGAAATCACCATTTCCCTTTGAACACCTTCATTATTTTTTTGCTGGGTATAAAAAACTTTCAAAACAAAGAGAAATTTCGAATAAAATTTTGCGGGCTAGTTAGTAATAAAAAAATCACATTTAAGGCCGGAGCTCTAACACTTTAATACCGGAAATAATGTTTGCACCAATTGAAGCTTTCAATTAGTTTCAGTCATTTATTTAATTAATTAAATTGCTAATTGATTTATTTATTTACGCTACCTTTACACTATCTTAGTTGAATTAAACTATTTTATACACTTCAGTAGGTTTAAATTGACTTTAAAACATTCGGCTCAGATAGATAGTGTAAAAATAGCTTTATTAAATTATATTATTTCTGTTGTACCTATTAAGTACATAATTAAATCTATTAAAAAAAATTTGATCGAAAATTAATTAAAACTTTTAATTGGTGCAAACAGTTTTTTCAACAATTATTTATATTGAATATAGTCAAACTATTTATTAACATTCAAATCAATTGTTAATTGTCAAAAGTAAGGCTTAATTTCGTTTTATTCTCTCTACGTTCAAAGAATATTTTTTACAAATTACGTGGTAAATAAACGATATTAAGTATTTTCTTTTTTAACAGCAACTATTAAAAGTTTCTCAGTTTGGGATTCCAATTTAATTAATTTTTTAATCGATTCAATTATATACATAATTAAGAAATTAGAAAGTATTATTCTTATTAAATTCGTATATAAAAGAATTAAAAATTTTATTAAATTTATATCTGAAACTTATTTAAACCTTTAATTGTTGCAAACAATTTGTTTGTGGACGTGGGTAAGAGCAACATTTTGAAAATTCGTAATTGTCCTAGTGGGTGCTATAGCAAAATCTCTAAAAAAGTGTTCGAAATCAGCTTAGATGTTTTAATTCGATTACTTAGGTTTTATTGTTTTACTTATTTTTCTTACTACTTAACTACTAATCTGTTGTTTAAAAAAGTTTGGGACTGCAAACAACCCTGGAATACCGGAAAACCAGAATCACGGTGTTTACCACAGCCAGTCCCTTTTAGCATTTCTACGTAGTGATGAGTAGGATGAGAAGAGCCAAAACAGTCCCCTTAATCAAATTTTATTTTAGGCGCAATATTGCATAATGGCTTTGTAAAATATTGTGGCTGTATATTTTTTAGTATATAAAGAAGCTACCTTAGTATTTAATTAAATTGACAAACATATAATAAAATTGTTTTTAAATTTATGAGCAACGGTTTAAATGCGATACTTAAGTAATTTCCAATTAACACATATATAAATTTCTATTTAATTTACTTTAACAACAACGATTTTTTAATTAATAAACTAGTAAAAATGTAATATTCGGTTGTACCGAATGTTAAATACCCTTTGCTGCAACAGAAAAATTAGCCTTTTTCAGTGTTGGGATCAGACAATGTTTAAATTGTACCACTTTGGTATTAGGTTAAACAACAAACGTTCTTTCTAGGCAATGACAGATGACATTTCATTCTTATTATCCTAGGACCCGCTATAGCAGATCAATCATCTACTTAGCTGGAACAACAACTGATTAACGAAACTAACACAAGGCGAAATAACAACAGACTGAATCTTACAGCAACACCTTTGGCATACGAAAAAAGGAAGAAGCGAAAACAGCTGTGGCAGATCATGTAAGATATAGATGCTTTATGGAAACAATATGCTACCACGAGAGGTAATGGGAAAAAACATAAATACATATACGAGTAGTAGCTCATCAAGAGGAGAAATCAAAACTTGTATACTTTGATTTCTTGATTTTCTGTTTTGCTAAATTATTAACAATTATTTTGAGAAAAGGCTTACCTATTAATTAATTAATTTAATTTATTTATTTAAAAAATTCAGTGCAACAAGAAAAGAAATCTTATTTAAATGAAGTTGGTTCCACGAACGAATAGCGTTAACATAAAAATGCCTCTCAGATATCAGTTTTTGGTATCTAATGGAGTTTAATTTATATTCTCTGTTTAAGATTGATAATTGGAGCCTATTATAATTTTGTGTAAAAAGATGAGTGTCAGGCACTGTAGTAAATTAATTAAAGGAATTACAATATTAAAAGCTAGTTACATTACAATGTTCATCAAGAGCTTGAAACTCCACAAACGACATCGGATCTTAATCCGATAGAGTATGAGTGGTGTTATTTGGAAAAATAATTAAAGAGTCTTCTAGTTACCAAAAAGACCTTACGATTTCTCACAAGAAAGAATGGAAAATAAACGGTGATTTTTTAAGAGCTTGAGAACTTTTTTTAAAAAAAAAACGCATAAAATTTGCAAAATCTCATCGGTTCTTTATTTGAAACGT
Source organism: Phasia obesa (assembly GCA_949628195.1). Taxonomy (NCBI): domain Eukaryota; kingdom Metazoa; phylum Arthropoda; class Insecta; order Diptera; family Tachinidae; genus Phasia; species Phasia obesa. The sequence goes on from OX451219.1 coordinate 96,126,349, forward strand.
TAGATTGGTCCATGACATTTACTTTTTGAAGATAATTTCATTTAAATGTTGACCGCGGCTGCGTCTTAGGTGGTCCATTCGGAAAGTCCAATTTTGGGCAACTTTTTCGAGCATTTCTGCCGGAATAGCCCGAATTTCTTCGGAAATGTTGTCTTCCAAAGCTGGAATAGTTGCTGGCTTATTTCTGTAGACTTTAGACTTGACGTAGCCGCACAAAAAATAGTCTAAAGGCGTCAAATCGCATGATCTTGGTGGCCAACTTACCGGTCCATTTCTTGAGATGAATTGTTCTCCGAAGTTTTCCCTCAAAATGGCCATAGAATCGCGAGCTGTGTGGCATGTAGCGCCATCTTGTTGAAACCACATGTCAACCAAGTTCAGTTGTTCCATTTTTGGCAACAAAAAGTTTGTTAGCATCGAACGATAGCGATCGCCATTCACCGTAACGTTGCGTCCAACAGCATCTTTGAAAAAATACGGTCCAATGATTCCACCAGCGTACAAACCACACCAAACAGTGCATTTTTCGGGATGCATGGGCAGTTCTTGAACGGCTTCTGGTTGCTCTTCACTCCAAATGCGGCAATTTTGCTTATTTACGTAGCCATTCAACCAGAAATGAGCCTCATCGCTGAACAAAATTTGTCACATTTGAACATTTCGAACCGAACACTGATTTTGGTAATAAAATTCAATGATTTGCAAGCGTTGCTCGTTAGTAAGTCTATTCATGATGAAATGTCAAAGCATACTGAGCATCTTTCTCTTTGGCACCATGTCTGAAATCTCACGCGATCTGTCAAATACTAATGCATGAAAATCCTAACCTCAAAAAAATCACCCATTATATCAGCCGAATACTGCCGAAAACTGAGGTGATGAAAAAACGTTCAAACGCTGTAGTTCAGCAATAAGACCGAAATTACCTATTACTTTAACATAATAGGGTTATCAAAGTAAATAATAAAAATCCTGAACATAAATCAAAAATTTTGCAATTTAGTTAACTGTAGCCAGTGTTGGAGAACTATGAAATTAGAAAGTTTATTGAATAAATTTTATATGAAATTGTACCAAAAAAGCATAAAATATACCAATGTACCACTGATGTGTTGATTGTACCAAATTTGGTACAATTGTGCCACAAATCCCAACAGTGGTCTTTTTGTGTTTTGCTGGTGGATTTTCAATTTGTTCTGTAAAAAGTAAATTTTACAGGAGAGCCGTTTTCTTTAACGTTTTCTACGAGTGTATGTGCTGTTAACATGCCTGTTGATAATCCGAAATTACCGATTATGACCGATTTTTAATTTTTCCTGTACTCCAATTACACACTGAAAAAGTGTTTTTTCCATTTTCTAACAGCTTTTACGAGTTTACTCAAATTACACACTGAAAAACTAATTTTTCAGCCTCAGAAGACTTCAAAGCTTTTAACAAAATTTATGATTTTTTCTGTTCTCGACTTACATGCAGAAAAACAAAATTTTCGACACGAATTCAGCTTCGGCGGGGTTTGGGGTCGCTCCCATTCGATTCGTCAGTAAATTTAACCCCAATAAAAAAAAAATTTTGGTCAACCCACCCTTAGGTACCCTTAGGTCGGTCACATATACTTTAGTAGGTATATCATCAAAGAAAATGCAAAACTCCCTATCTAACATTACTCACTTATGTTGATAGGGCGTTTTGCATTTTCTATGATGGTATATAAATCACAAAATGTGTTTGTTGGAAAGCTATAGCTGCCTACACCAGCGGACCGATCTTTATAGAATTTTCACAGTTTGTTATTAGATATACGGTTGGTAAAATAGGGTACTTATTTTTTTGATATTCGACGTGGGCGTGGCACCTCCCATACAAAGTAAATATTTATCATCGTGTAGCTTGGTAACAGAAATAGGTAGTGCCTTTAAATTTTGCACCCGTAACCTCGATATTAACGTACATAGATTAAAGACTGGATTATGATAGAGGGCGTGCTACCTCCCATACAAAGTAAAAAATATCATGCTGTATTTAGAGAATTGCAGTAGGTGTCGCCTTACAATTACGCACCATTTACCCCCATATTAACGCAAATAGTTAAGCTAAACATAGAGTGAATTGGAATAGTAGGCATGGTAAAAGTAATCCCCATACCCATGCGTATACTCTAGAAAAACATAGGCTGAATTGGGACAGTGAGTGTGGTACCCCCCATACAAAAATTATTATCCTGTATCTAGAGAACTACAATAGGTAGCGCCTTAGAATTTTGCACCAGTAACCCCCATATTAAGATACATTGTATAGAGAAACACAGACTGGATTGGAATGGTAGACGTGGTACCTCCTATACAAAGCGAAAAATTATTATCGTGTACCTAGAAAACTGAAATAGATAGAGCCTTGAAACATTGCACGAGTAACCCTTATACTAATGTTCATAGCCTAGCAAAATACAAACTGGATTAGGGAACTGGGCGTGGTACCTCCTATACAAAGTGAAAAATTATTATCCTGTACCTGGAGAACTAAAATAGGTAGAGTCTTGAAACTTTGCACAAGTAACCCTCATACTAATGTGTATAGTCTAGCAAAATACAGACTGGATTAGGTAGTGGGTGTGGTACCTCTTACAAGAAGTAACAATTTATTATCGTGTTAATACAGAAATATAGTCTAAAAAACAGATTGGATGGGAACGGTGGCCGTCGTATCTTTCATATAAACAAAAACATTTTTAATGTGAGAATAGCGTGCGTTTTTGAGTTAACGGTTGGTCGTACCTTTCTTCCAAGTGTTTATTGTATTTTTTGAAAATGCATGTAGCGAAGCGCACCGGGGATAGCAAATACAATACGAAAAAAAAAGAAGTCATCTATTAATAGCTGAAGCGTAAAAAAATTCAAAGTGTTAACAGTCTCGTTAAATATGTGTCAAACTATTTAAACAATTATTGCAATAAAATTATTATTTATTAGTATTTCAACAGAAATTATTAAGATACTAGCACTGCACTTTCCAAAGTTTAACTTACCACGATTTACAATACTTAGTATACTTCCCAATAATTTATTGTTTACAGATTTTTTTCCGCACCTTTGTTATTTTTGTCAATTTTAATGATTTCATTATCAATCCATTTAAGGTAAAGGAAACCATATTCAGTGAATCTGTTGGTGCATTTGTCTGCTGTCAATACCAGCTCAATAAAGGTCATGGAATAACTTTGCGGTTGTTGAAAGAAAACCAGATTATTTTTTTTTTGAGTACGTCATTACAGATTTGGTATTTTTCCTTTAATTATAGGAATTGTCTACTGATCAAAAGTTAAAAATGTCAGGTACAAGTATTTTTTATAATTCTAAATGTTGTTTACCTTATTAAAAATAAATTGTTTTGTTTTGTGTTACTCCCGTTTTTATCATTTATAATTGAAGAGTAAATTTCCATAGCAAGCTTTTAAATCAACTGAATCAATGAACGAAGAACATACATATCAGTTAGCGTTTAAATATTATTTAACGAGTTGTTTTTATGATTTAGAATTTTTCCTAACGTTATTTAATGACGTTAATCGCATTAGCTAGACCGTTTGACGTAGGTGTTATTGAGTAATAATTGCAAATAACTGTTAGTAATCAGTGGACAAATCAAAAAATATATATCGATATATCTTGTATCGATATATTTTATGGTATCGATGTATGTACATATATCGGGTGAAAAAAAAAATATATATATATATACACTGCCGCTCACTTGATTAGGTTCACACACTTTTTTATTTTTATTTCTCTTAATATATAATTAAAGAGAACAATTTATTTAAACTAAAGTTGTAAGAGTTGTGATGTATGTATGAAGAAACAGTCATTTAATTAGTTTTCGTTAAATTTAATTTATAAATTCAATAAAAACACCGTGTAAATATTAGCTCACTTAATTAGGTTCATTGAGAATAAAATCAATTAGGTTTTAACATCGGATAGCAGTTAAAAGTGGTTTTACACGACGTATATTTGTCATATGACTTGTCAGTTTGATAACCCATATGTAATTTCATGTGTTTGTCAAAATATGCATTTTACATACGGTTTATAATTTTTGCTTTTAAATGTACATGTGTAATTACATCTGACATAACCTATAATATATAATTTTTCCCCCACACAGTTTTGTATTGCCAACCACAGCTGATGCAAAGATGCAAATGTAGTGCTTTTGCCACGCTTTTAGTGCTTTTGGTACCACAAAAAACCTAAAATAGCAAAATATTCAGTTGGCATTACAGGATGTCAGATGCTTTGTCACATCAAAACAAGGCGAATTCATACCAGGTGGTGTTGATAGCCCAGCTGATTGTTTTTTGCTCTCGTTTTTTTGCTAATGTCTTGTCAAAAATACATTGTTTCATATCTGCTAATCTAATGTCAAAGTTGTTGTTTTGTTGTAGTTGTTGCTTTACTGCTCACACCTGGTATGAATTCGCCTTGCATCAAAATAAGAACACGTTCTAAATGAAAAATGTCATATGTATTGTACACATGGAAAATACACATGTTATGTTTGAAAGGGTTCACACTACGTGTTTAGAATTTACACATGGAAAAGTGACAAGTCATATGACAAATACACGTCGTGTAAAACCATTTTAAGGGAAGAGGAAAAATGCAAAACTAAAGCGGTTTTGGAAACTGGGCATAGTCATAGAAATATTGCAAAATAAATTGGACGAAGTCAGAATGTTGTCAACGGAAAAAAACATGAGAGGGAGTTCTCATAGATTCACAACAAAAGCGAAAAGAAGAGCAATCCTAAGAGGTGCCTCCAATTCCACTGATTCTGCTGGAAAAATTAAACAAAAAACGGGTATTACAGCAAGCCTAGCCACGGTGAAGCGTGGGGCTTGCTTTCTCGCAAAGTGTATGAGTCAGGCCAGCAATACGAAACAAAAGAAGCCTTAATCGAAGGAATTAAAAATGCTTGTCAGGAATTAGTTTGACAATAATTGAGAATCTTTATAACTCCCTCCGAATTCGTATTTTCAAAAGAAAATATCGAATAAAGGAGGATATACTCATTATTAGGTCTGTTCTAGGTGCATAACAAAACAGTCCGGACTATTGAGAGTAAAAACAAAATTACTCTCTGAATGCCACAATGTTGCTGGAACGTAAAAAACCACAATTGAACATCTTGAAATACTAATCCTGCTTACTTTCTCAAATTAACTTTTTTTTGGTCATTTAAGACGCTTAAATGCATAATATTTTAAAAGCAAATCATTTGCATCATTGGCAACAGCTGTAAAAACTGAATGAAAATAAAGTGAAAAAAGTAAAATTCAGTTATCATTTATAATTTTTGGAAATGGAAAGCCAAGTAACTATTGCACGTTCTCCTGGAACTGTATTTGAAAATCTTCCATTTTAATAAAAACTTTCATCCCTTATTTAAAATTTTTTGATTTTTAAACGTAAACAAACAGCTGATAATTAAATTCTAGTCCGAACTTACCCAAAGAAAAAATTCTAACAACTTTCTACAGGAAATAAATAATTTTACTCTCTCTTTTTCTCTCAAAATTGCACAAAAATTATTATCTGTAACGCTTTTGGACTAATTTTTGCGAGTTCGGACTGTTTTGCTATGCACCTGGAACAGACCTATTAAATATTATAAAATGGCTTGAACAATAAAAATAGTTTAATGAAAATTGTATTTTCTTGCCGAATTTTTAATGAATGATCTTGAATGAGCCAAAAATTTATAATATAAAAAAAAATTATTTAAAAGTAAATATCAATTATTGCTGTAATTTTTATTTTTTTAATGATAATCGGTTATTTTAAAGAACATTTAAAATAACCGATTACTTTATTACTTTTCGAGTAAAATTATTTTGAATATAAAAGAATTGTGAACTTATTCAAGTGACCGACTTAATCTTATCTTATCTCTGTTAATTAGAGCAAACTCTGGATACCAGTACCGTCTGTTTTCTTTCTCTTTCGGAATCTTATAACTCTAATTTTTGATAAAAATTTAACAGGACCGTGAATAACCGGCAGCTATTTACAAGGTAGCCTCTCAGCAGGCGAAGATATCAGTCACAGAAGATATGCTGTTACACTGTGGAACAAATTCAAGTTAGCAAATCTTAGGTTTTGTTTGTTTATGTTAGTTCGAATTTTTGTTTTCGAAGGTCGATTAAAAAAAATCGAACTAACATAAAAAACAAAACCTAACTTTTGCTAACTTGAATTAAATTAGAAGACACGTATTCTAATTTAGCCTCTATTTTCACCCCTCACTCTCAGAATCGACCTAACTTTTGCTAACTTGAATTTGTTCCACAGTGTTATTTTATTAGCGCTAGAAATGAACACAAATACTTCTTAAAAGGGTTAATGCAATAGTTTTTTGGCACGGTCTAGTAAGATAGTAAAAAACAGCTAATTAAATTAATAGCTTTGTTAGTGACAAATCTTGGAAACTTCTGGTATCATAGGTCTTAAAAATAAGGGCGGACATATATTGAATATGGATGCCATAGGGGATCTAAGACTTAGATAAATGCTAGCAATTGATGAGAAATAATGTCGACAGTTACCAGTCGACAGCCTGAAATCTCTTTTACAGTCGAGAGTAAAGTTAAGTGTTTGCATGAGATTTAACGAAGATAAATGGTGTTCCGATAGTGACGTGAATTGCATGTATATGGCCAAAGTTTTGAACCATAATAGATAGAATCTTTAAATTTTCATATAGCAAAAAATACTAAAACTTTTAGAATGTTCCGAAAATGAACCAAAAAGAGTTGTTTAAATGAAAATGCATTAGTTTGCTAAATATTTAGCAAAGTGACACAAACCTACATTGTTGAAAGCTTGTATGCCCTCGATTAAAAATTTTGATTGTGAGATTCTGGTCGAGATTGTGTATGTGCTCACAGACCCTTAGGGGTTTGCGTGGGGGCTCTTGCTTTATTTCTTGAGCTGTATGAGGTAACCACTTAAAATTTGCAGACAGTAATTAAAACTATGTTTGCTTTATAAAAAACTATGCAAAATTAAACCTAAAAATTAAAAGGTGTTCCGATGGTGACGTGATTTGCATGTATATGGCCTAAGATTTGAACAATAATAAGTAGACTCTTGAAATTTTTAAAGGAGATGTATTACTATGGCCACTATAAAAGTTAAAATTAGAGAGTGTTCCGAGAGAGAGCAGAATGGGGCCTAATTTTTTAAGTATAATGGGTAGATTTTTGCGGCTTCTATGACAAATAGTAAAAATTAAAGAGTTTTCGGAAAGTGACGTGATTTGCATTTATATGGCCTAATTTTTGAACTATAATAGGTAGACTCTTGAAATTTGTATAGAAAATATGTTGCAACGGCCGCTATGATAATTATTAAAAATAAAAGGGTGTTCCCACAGTGACATGTTCTTCACGTTTATTGCCTTATTTTTAGAATCTTGATATATTCATAGAAAGAAAATTGTCATGGCCGCTATAACAAATAATAAAATTAAGTGACATTGCACCGCAATAGGTAGGCTCTTGAAATTGTTGCAGTAGATATGTTGCCATCGCCGACATAGCAATTAAAGGGTGTTCCGCAAGAACGTGTTTCTCACTTATATTGCCTTCGTTTTTTGAACCGCCATAGGATGGCTTCTGATATTTTCATATAAATTCCTTATATTTGAGGACTAATAGGTTGACACTTAAAATTTACAGATTATATTTTACAATATCTACTGCAACAACAAGTAACTAAAATAAATTTAATAAAAATAATAAAAAAAAGTCCCTAGATGTCGCATATTTGAAGAATTTGATCTTCACTTCTAAACATTATGAGCATACACTTGATATTTACTCACTGTATTTAGTACTATGCTCTAGTACAAAAAATATCTAAAAATTAAAGGGTGCCCCATAAGGCTTGAAAAAGTCAACAACTTGCATTTTTAAAGTTGCACTGAAGATAGTACGGAACCCTACGTGTGTGAGTCTGACTCTTAATTAACTGATTTACTTAATTTTTAGGGTTCCGTACCCAAAGGGTAAAAACGTAACCCTATTGTTGCCACTACAGCAACAAATACTAAAACTTATAGGGTGTTCCGATAGAGAGGTGTTATTCATGAATATGTGTTTATTTCTTAAACTGTAGGAGGCATAGACTAAAGATTTACAAACAGTAATTAAAACTTAGTTCACTTTATAAACAAGCCTAAAAAAATAAACCTAAAAATTAAAGGGTGTTCCGATAGTGGTGTGTATAAGGCCTAAGTTTTGAACCATAATAGGTAGACTCTTGAAATTTTCACAGAAGATGTATAACTGTGGCCACTATAGAAAAAAAAACTTTAAAACTTATAGGGTGTTCCGAAAGTGACGTGTTATTTGCGTTTATGTCTATTTTTTTTTTGAGCTATAGGAGGAAACCACTTAAAATTTGCAGACAGTAATTTAAACTATGCTCGAGCTATACGCAAGTATTCAATATTAAACCTAAAAATTCAAGGGTGTTCCGATAGTAACTTGATTTTGCATGTATATGGCATAAGTTTTGAACGATAATAGGTAGACTCTTGAAGTTTTTACAGGAGGCCACTATAACAAATAATAAAAATTTAAGGGTGTGCCGATAGTGACGTGATTTGCATGAACATTGACTAATTCTGTAACCATAATAGAAAGACTCTTGAAATTTTCACAAATGGTGTATTACTATGACCCCTATAAAAACAATAAAAATTGAAAGGGTTTTTCGACGGTGACGTGTTTTACATGTATAACGGCATGTTTTTTGAACCTTCATAGGTAGACTCTTCCAATTTGTATAAAAGATGTGGTGCCATGGCCGTTATGACAATTACAAAAAATTAAAGGGTTTTCTGACAGTGACATGTTTTTTACGTATAGTAACTTATTTTTTTAATAGTAATAGGTAGACTCTTGATATATTCATAGAAAGAGAATTGCCATGGCCGCTATAACAAATAACAAAATAAAGGGGTGTTCCGACAGAGGCATTATAGCCTTATTTTTTGCACCGTATAGGTAGACTCTTGAAATGTTTACAGTAGATGTTGTACTTCGGCTGCTGTAAAATGTACTAATATCTAAAGGGCGTTCCATTAGTGACATGTTTTTCACGTATATTACCTTTTTTTTTGAACCGCAATAGGTAGGTGTGTGATATTTTTATAGAAAGTGTATTACCATGGCCGCTATAACAAAAATTACTAAAATTTAAAGGGTGTTCCAACAGTGATGCAATTTTCGCGATTATGACTTTAAAATTAACAACTGGAATTTTAAAAGTTGTACTAAACATAGTACGGAACCCTACTTGTGTGAGTCTAACTAGCACTTGACTGATTTATTATTTTACGTTTTATTTTTTCTTTTCCAGTTTTAATTTTTATTAATAAAAAATTATACATATGTCGTTCGATGTATTTTATTTTTTTTCGGTGAAATTTTAACCTTATTTCCGCTATATTTAATGCGTAAAAAAATATAAATTAGTGATGTCCGTTCAAATATTTTCAACGTAATTTCGAATTTAGGCTCAACATGAATTTAAAAGGATTTTAGTTTTTTTTTTCATGCTCTCATGTTATCATTTAGTTAAGTTTATTAACTTTTAGGTGATGATGAGACTTTGATTGAGTTTCCTGCAAGAAAAAAAATATATAAATTAGGGTTCAATATTAAATACAAAAACATTTTTTTTATTGTATAAGGGCGCGTTAAAATGATATTGCTCCGTGTATACTAAAATGTATTAAAAGGTAGCTATAGTACCAATATTTATTTTTTATGCTTTACAGGTCCAATTTCGAAATTACCATATAATTTCTATTGAAATTTTGATAGATATCGAATGCCGCAATTTGGTCCAAGTTATCTATATGTAGCTATTATCTACGAAAATTGCGGAGAAATATACAAAAAGCTTATTTTGCAAATTTATAATATGCAAAAAGATAAATAAAAGAATCCATCATACGTTATAATTTGACGTATTCAACTGTTATTAAAGTTCCGACGGAAAGGGTTGACACAATGAGTACTTTGTTGACGGATATTAAATCAGGAAAGAAAACATTTCAAAAGCTTTTTTCTCGATTTTACTTTATTTAATTGATTTATTTTGTTGAATTTTGCTTTATTTTTGCTCCCACTCAACACAAAAATTTAATCAAAACAAAGAAAACCCAATTGGTAGCTACCAAACTACTCAAAGGATGTAAAAAGTTAAAAGTTGCCCAACTTTCGTGCTTTGCGTTGACGGAGACGTACTGAACGCTCATAAGAAAACCTGTATTTTAACTTTCTTGTATGTTAAAAAAGTCGACGTATGAGGGATTCTATGTGCCCTGGCCTTAAGATTAACGATTATATCTCTAGCTATTTGGAAGGCGATAAACAGAACGCAAATGAAGTTACACAATTGTGTAGTACAAAATCAGATCAAATTGGCTAAAAATTTGGTAGAAACTAGCGATTTTCGGTGTGATACGCTAGCCCCAAAGTCAGAGAAATATTTATAAGCAAAAATATGTTTGCCATCGATGTTGCTTGCATGCTAAAGGTGTGTTGAGACCTTTACACACAGCAAAGCAGAGGGTATTAGTACGGTTAAACCTCAGAAATCGTTGTTTGAACATAAAACTATTAAACTAAAAATAGCATTCGCTGGCAGACATTGTTGTGCGAAGAAATGTTTGACAATACTGATTGTCTGCACGAGATATATATGTATGTATGTACGCACATAAATATGTTCAATGGCTGAAAATATCGATGACTCGTCAAGATTTAATGTAACACCCGTTCTTCACAAGCCATCGATTTGAACAAGATACATATAAACTTAACGCTTGCAAAACAAGGGTATTAAATTGTTTATGTTGTTATCGGTGGCGAATATGTGTTTAGGTTTATGTTTGAATAACCCTAATTTAATGTTTTCCATCAAGATTTTTTGAAAATAAAACTGTTAAACTAAAATAAAACAACAACGTCATTGTCATGTTGTAAAATAGTTTTTATAACACGCAGTCTTGACGAGCCATTAATTTGTTCAACCATTGAACAAATTCATGTACGCACATCAACACCTCTCGTGAAGACCGTCGTTGTCGATGTCATGTTCTTGTTCAAACAGCATTGTTCGAACATTTGTTCGTACAACAATGTCTGCCATCAAATGCTGTTTTCAGTATAAAAGTTTGACTTTTGAACAACGCCATCTGTTAATCAAGCGTGTAAATCCTATTTGCTGTACTATAAGCATTTTAACAACATTGACGACAAACAGAAAATTATGTTTTGTCGGAGCATGCACATCGGTACGTTTTCTCCACACAGAGGAAAGTAAACAAATTATTGTTCCCTATTCTGCCGACGCTTTGTTCATGTGCAAACAAATCAATGACTCGTCAAGACGTAGTGTAACAAACGTTTGAACAACCATGTTATGACATGGCAAAAAAGTTAACATGGGCAGTCTACACTTAACATAAACATTATGTTAGTGTTAATGTTTTTTTATTTGATGTCTAATGTGGCCGGGGGGCAAAGAACATATAATAAACTTTAACTTACCTTTTTATAGAAATATGAAGCCATTTGATAAAAAGGATATTCCACAAGTATTGATATCGTAAACGCCAGGGCAGCGGTGAGCAAGAACAGGCAGATCATGAGTGTAAACTAAAAAATGAATTAAAAAATTCATTATTCGAATTATTTTCTAACCGTTATTAAAGGAAATTATATTTACATGTTGCAAATGATTTGTGTAAATTGGTTCCCGTTTGTGGCCATTTATCAAGTGCAGTATTGAAAAATGCCATATATACATTTGAAATGATAATCTGGCTAATATGCGAAATGCTGAATAGCTCAGAAAATTCAGAGCCGGTACTGTAATAAAAAATTTTGTGAAAAAAAATAAAACTAAAATAAAAATTCTTACATGTCTTGCAAAACATGCCCGTGAGAATAAGACCACCACAAACTATCACCAGCCACAAATTTCGATTCAAGCCCGCAAATAGTGCTGTCCATATTGTAGGCTCTTTAAATACAACAACAGATCCCACCCAACAGATCCATAAGCCGATTGGTATACAAGCCCAAAATGCAAATTCAAATAGGCCCGAGGGTATGCTAGAAATTTGTTTGCAAAACTTTTCGTTGTGACTGTATTTCTCATAAAGTTCACCGCACAATATGCCAAACAAATAACCGCCTAAATTTGTATAGAAAGGGGTGTATAATTTAAAGAATGCTTCTTCTTCATAGACATGTATAAAACGAAAACTTCTAAAAATATTAAAAAAGATAGAAATGTTACAGAATCTTTTCTAATAATGTGGTTTTCGAACTTACTCTGGTGTTATAAGAAAACATGGCTCTAAACTGTAAAAGTATGAAATGCCGAAGGGAAGAAGAACAGCTAAAAATGCCAATGAGGTGAGTATTTTTCTTTTGTACTGAGGGTATCTAAGAAAAGAAAGATAATATTCAAAATTTTAGAGAAAAATATTTTGATTGACTGGAAATTAGTAGAGGATTTTTTGGCCACGAACTCTTCATTACGCCATTATAAATTACAGGGAAAATCAACAGGTTACATAGCTGTATAATTAGGAATATATTTGTGGTAAAATAATAACTGCTTGAGTCGATTTGATTTAATTTAAGGTAAAACATATTTCTGTATTCTCGCGAATATAGGGCAACAAATTTCTGCAAGGACAGTGTTTGGCTTTGTGTAGATTTCAACAAAAACATTTAAATCAAATGACTCAGCGGTAAGACCAAAAAGATCTTCTCTCTTCCGGCCTACTCAAAATCATGATTATTTCTTTCCTTCCAAAGAAGGACTTTACTACACATTCCTACTTCCATTCTCTTTAAGGAATCGTGAAGTTCTATTCTTAGATCTGTTATTTTTATATCTCTTACTAGCAGTGCCCGCGACGTTCCTGACAATGTTTTGTTCGAATTAGCCTTTCTTTTAAGTAATCAACATACAATTTAAGACTCTTTTATAGTGCTGCAGATATGTATGGTCTCTGGGCAATTGCTTAGAATGTTGCAGCATATGTAGGTGTTTTATAAATATATAAAATTATATTACATCCCGTTTTCAATAGTCATCGATTTGAACAAGACATAAACATAACACCGGCAGAACAATGATAGTAATTTGTTCATGTAGTTATGGCTGGCGAATACTTATTTATGTTCATGTTCTAATTATCCATAATTTTCTTTATTTTTTTTTAAACACATAGGACGACTTTAAATTATTATTATTCCAATGCGCCAAATAAAATTTGATATCGCTAATATCTATAAAAATGGAAAAGTGCAACAATTTGCTGGGTTGCACTCGAGGAAAGAAAATTATGTAATAGTTCACACTATTTTTTTTCTATAGCTTTCTGCGCGTTATTTAAGTCGAAAATTTCCTTTCAGTTTGTCAAACAAGATAAGATTATTTTTTTGTCTCCACAGTTATCATTACAAGAAAAAGTATCCTATATTGGGATCAGGATACTAAGGTACCTATTGTACCGACCCAATGACAAAATTGTACCAAAATTTGGCATTAAGTAAAAAAAGTAAACAGCTCGACATTGAAATAAGATAAAACATATTATTTATAGTATGGTATTTTAAAGTAACGATAATTGATCTTGATTTCTTGAATTTCTGTGTTTGCTGATTTACTAACAACTGCCAACTTACTTACCTATTTCATAAGCAAAAGGCTTACAATATTCGGAGCAAGTGATATTGATCCGATGGAGTAAGCCTGGAGTTATTTAAAAGAACAATTAAAAAGTTATCTAATTACTAAAGAAGACCTTACGATTTCTCACTAAAAAGAATGAAAAAATATATCAGCTGAATACTGCCCGAACTGATTGAGGCGACGCAAAAATGTCTTAAAGCTGTAGTTCAGCAAAAAGATCTTGCAACTAAATTATCTATCACTTATACATAAAAGGGCTATCAAAGTAAATAATAATTCTAATTCTAATTGGAGAAATTATAAATGTTTATTATTGTAAGAAATTAAAAAAAGTTTTATGAATAAATTTTATATGAAATTATTCCAAAAGAGCATAAGTTGTACCAGTGTACCACTGATGTGTCGATTGTACCAAATTTGGTACAATTGTACCACAAATCCCAACACTGCTATGTACATGGTTGGACGCCGCTGCTTTATACTCTGATTGAGAGTATAATGAAATGAAATTATTTTAAAAATTTAGTTTTTCTGCATGTAAGTCAAGGACAAAAAAATCATAAAATTTTTAAAATTTTTTTGAAAACTTTGAAGTCTTTCAGTGAACCGTTTAAAACGCTTAACAATTTTTTTTTATTTTTAATTGGGGTACAATTTAGTGGGAAATCAAGTGGAAGTGGGTTCATCAGACCCCCCAAAGTGTTTCTGAGGTCGAAAAATTAATTTTTCAGTTGGTAATTTCAGTACCGGAAAAAATTAAAAAAAATTTTATTTCGGAGTCATAACAGTTATGGTAACAGCATTTCCACTTCACGTTGAAAAAAGGTAAACTTTTAACGACTCTTCAGTTGAATTTACTTTTTTGCCCTTATGACCATTTCTTTTTGTGGGGTTAGATATACTGATAGATAGGTTACCAACAAAACTGTTGCATTAAAAAAAATTTTATTCTTAGTCCCGAGTTACATTATGCAACTTTTGTCGCTGCAATTCTTAGTAGGCGAAAGGGAAGAGAGGAACTAAAAAGGGTAAACACATGCATGTTCTCTTGAAATATGTTTTATCCTCTTATTCGTAGTATTAATTTTGAAGTTTAAAATATAAGCAAATGTATACATCCATACAAATTTCTGCAATAAAAATTGCGCGATGTAAATACAAATGCAATATTAAAGAAGAAACGAGAAAGATTGCAGCGACAAAAGTTGCATAATGTAATTTTACACTTATCGAAAATGACGTCGTTGCAAAGCCCGTGGTGTTGTCAACGTTATGACAATATTTTTTTTTGCGTTTTGTTGTGAAAGCATCTCATAACAAATTTTAAGAATCTTACTTTTATAGTGCTGCAGATATTGTTTATATATTTATTTAATATAGAGGAACCCGTCTCTGGATAATTACTCAGGATGTTGCAACATAGGTTTTATATAAAATTCTATTATTGTAATAATTTTTGCAAAAAAACCCGACTTCAAAACAGATGGAAGGGCACCAATTATAAACTAAAAATGTAAGAAGTAATCTGTAAGAATTAGATTTAAACCAAATAATAGATGCGCAAAAATTAGCGGAAAAGAGTAAAGACTATGTGAATGTCAAGCATCTACGGTTTCAAAGATAGGGTCACTTAGATCAAATAACATCACCTATTCGGACACCCTTTAATTTACAGTTTTAAATTAAAGACCTGTTGTTATAGAGGACTTGGCCACAAAGATTCTTTGTAAATTTCCACTATCTGTCTATAGCGGTTAAAAAGTTTAACCATATATATCAAATTACATGAACTATATTTACATTATAATTCCAAATATTTATACTTGTTATCATACCAGAGAAAGTAGTGGATATTCTGCCTAATTTTCAAGTGTTTGTGTTTAACGGTTCAAAAGATAGGGCCATATAGATCAAATTACATAACTTATGGGGTCACCCTTTAGTTTTTAAATTCAAATTTTATACTTTCTATAGTGAACTTTGCAGTACAGGTTCCTTGTAAATTTCAGCTGTCTGTCTATAATAGTTCAAAAGTTTGGCCACATACATAGAATTTCATTAACTATTGGGACACCCTTTTATTTCCAAATTCAAATTTTATACTTTTTGTTATAGCGGACTTAGCAATACAGGTTCTTTGTCAATTTCAGCGGTCTGTGTACAACTGTTCAAAAGTATAACCATATACATCAAACTAAATGAACTAAAATTTTGAATATTTATACATTTTATTACAACGGTCAGAGCAATCGACATTCTGTCAAATTTTCAAGGTTTTGCCTATAACGGTTCAAAAGATAGGCTCAAATAGGTCAAATTACGTCACCTATGGGGACACCCTTTAAATTTTAAATTTATTTTTTTATTAATTTCTGATATTGGCAGCTATAGCGACACGCAATTTTTTAAAATTTTAAAATACGGTTCTTAATACTCGTAAAAAACATGTATGTTGTATGGGGACACCCTTTAATTTTTAATATAATGAACTGATTTTAAAATGGGACCAACCTGAATGGATAACCTTTCAAATAAAAAAAATAAAAGGTGATGCCAAGTTTTCAAAATCGATAAAATTTCATACTATCACCATTTGATCTCTGCTTTCTCTGGGAAATTAGACATTTTTACGGGAAAAAAAACTATCCTATATTTGAACCGAGTATTTAAAGAACTCTCACAAAATATTATTAAAATTTATAAAGCAGTTTTTACATGATGAGAACACAGAAAAAATTAAAAAAAAATTTTATGAATAACAAATATATAAAAAGATATAATAAAACTTACTTGTTTATTGCTATAAGAATGCAAAAGTAAAACGCGAATAACTGCCAATCCGTAGTCATGTACCAGGTATGTGGATAACCCTTTCAAAAACAAGAAGAAGCATTATAATTAAGTAATGTTCGAAAACAACTACGAATAGAAAAATTAAGCTTACGCTTTCGGAGATGTTATCAAAAGTCAACAAATTCTTTAACCATTTTTCACGGCCAAACGTTCGCCCAGGTTCGGTTAGATGACGCCAAAATGGTCCGTCTTGTAGGCGAGTAAAGAAAGTTGCATTGACAAATACAAACAAGGCCAAGGACGGAAGAAATCTAAACAATTAACAACATTTATTTATTTGAATTTATTTTTCTCTTACCTTATATAACGTAGCAGCACTCCTTTACAAAAGGTTTTTATACAATCTGTGGCACTTGACTTTGAAGTTATTTTAAAGAAATTTTTAAACTTAATTGCCATTAGTAAACCGCTTAACACATGAAATATCTCTAATATTAGTGTACCATTTGTAAGAAATAAATGAAACGAGCTTTTAGCAAAGCTTTCAAAAGTATCAGGATTTTTGACATGATGATATTGCACGAAAAAAGCATGACCCATCACCACAAAAGTAGCACATAATGATCGTAAGCCATCCAAATAACTTAAGTCCTTACCCAATTGGTTAGTGTAGGGCTCGACCAGACGATAATAGTTGCGGCGTATAGAAAATGCCGTTAAAAGTCTGGAAACTGAAAGAAAATAAGTAACACTGGTATATTTGGTTTTGCTGAAGTTTATATTGCCTTAGTATAAGTTTCCGAATTTCGTAATATTATTGGATGGTGAAGGGTATCATGATTTAATGTTTACAATTACATAACACTAGATCATCGTACGATTATTTTAAAACGTGATATCGTCAATAGTCAATTTTTTGAAGAATATACAATTTTTTGTTTAAAAAGTAAATACTAAATAAAAACTAATTACGAGACTTAAAAAGGGTATCTGCCTGTTTGATTTGAGATGTTATGTTTACTATTTAATTGTGGTGAACATCTGAATTATGGTGAAACTTAGCGAACTCTAGAATTGTTGGTAGTTCTTTTTTTGCTCCAGGATTTTCAGTCCGTAAGAACTATCAGCAGCTTTATGCAAAACATATCAGGCTAGAGTTGCATCCCTAAAACATTCCAGTTTCAGAAAGAATCTTTGATCCAAATATTTGATCAAGCGTTCTTGCAGAGCCGTTTAGTCGCAGAGAAGGTGTTGAACTGACTGTTGGTGCTTCTCATCCGACATACGTCCAATGATACAGTGCCCCATTATAATGATTACTTAGTTATTTAGTATCAAGATATTTAGTCCCAGTTTAGACGGCCAAATATTTAGTATTCTTTTTTGTTTTTTTTTTTTTCATTTGCGTTTACTAGAGTATCCATTTAATCGGGGTTTGATTTTATTCGAGCAAACAATCGATTTTGCAATTAAAATTTTCGTCGATTAATCGATTAAGGTTTTTAAAGTACTCGAATAATTTATTTGAGTATTTATTTATTTTAAAAATTTGTATTCAATGAGAAAAGACAACCAAGGCGAATTCTTACCAGGTGTGAGCAGTACGGCAACAACTGCAACAAAACAACAGCTTTGACATTCTACTAGCAGATATAAAACAGTGTATTTTTGACAAGACATTAGCAAAAAAAAGGAGAGCAAAACAACAGCCAACTAGGCTAATGCCTCCACCTGGCATGAATTCGCCTTAAAGACAACCATACAAAACTGATTAATTATATATTTTATTAATGATTAAAAATGTTTTATTGATTTGTTTATTCCACTTAGAAAATTATCTTCTTTTGATATTTTCATTTCACCATCCAAGCAAAAATAATTTGAACTGATTTCATAGGTACTCGTAATATAAAATATGAATTAGGTGCCCCAGTAGTTATCAGTCTGGGGGTTGTGGGTTTAATTTCCAAAAGGTGTTTCACTACAACTGTTGAATCTCTTCGTTAGTATGCTCGATTGTTCAGTGAGAATTTAATTTAATGTAATGGTAGTTTGACATTAAAACAAAAATATCAAACATTCTATTAATATTATAATTTTGTCGTTATGCGGAAAAGGTAAGGGATACGTTTTGAACATAACATTTTTAACGAAGTGCAAATATTAATTGTTTACTTTTGTACTTCACGTTTAGTTCGAATTTATCCTTAAAAAAAATAAATAAGAAGTAACAAATTAATAAGATTTTAATAGAAATTAATTTTAGTTGATTTGTCGATTAACCGATATAATTTGTTCGATTTACTTTTTAATTAAAATTTGCAATTTTTCGTACTCGAACAATTAGTCGGCTTTAACCCTAGTCCTTATACCCGAGTATAGGTGTGGTCACTGACAATTTGGAGTAATGCACCTCCTAAATGGCTTACAATTTTCTATTGAAATTTCGTATCTAAGGAAATGGCAAAATTCTGCGTCAACTTACACCTCAATTACTATCCTAGGTCAAACCACTGAGGATCTATGAGCTTTTTAAGCCGAGACCCCCAAGAACATATACCCAAGTACAGATATGGCCACTTATGCAATTGTATTAATAAAATTATTAGAGACTTTGTTTTTTTGTGGTAATGTAAATTTATTTTATTTATTATTACTTATTTTATTTATTAAAACTTATTTTATTAATTTTTTGTTTTCATTATTGCAAGTTTTGTATACAACAATATTGAAATGAGAAATTGCTCAAATGTTGCACACATATTGGCCGTTTACATTCAGAGCACATGTTATTAGTGCGTCTCCTGTATTCGTCGTAAATATAACACAAATAGCAGCTTCCAGCTTGGATTTTTTTCCCTCGCTGAGCCGCTGCTGCCTTCGTTGAAGGTGTAGGGTCAACTTTTTCATTTAAGGCCGTGTTTATATAGCTCGCTATGCCAAGTTTCGTGTTAAAGTTACGCATTACCTGAACACTGACTGACCCGCTTTCAATGAATGGCATACATAGCTCAGTGTTGGGATTTGTGGTACAATTGTACCAAATTTGGTACAATCCACACATCACTGGTACACTTTATACTTTTTTGGTACAATTTCATATAAAATTTATTCAACAAATTTGTTTATTTAATCAATATCTTTTTCTTACAATAAAAAACATTTCCAATTTCAAAGTTCATCAACCCTGTCTAGATCAAACTAAATTGCTACATTTTTGATTTTCGTTTATGATTTTTATTATTTAGTTTGCTAATCCTTTCATATACAATGCCGGTCAAAAAAATAGCTCCAACGACAAAATATAATTTCATTCCAACAGAAAAATATATGGTATATGAGTCCCAAATGGTGGTATTTGGAACAAAAGATCACGTTCCTACGTAAGAAGATTCCCTAACGCAGAATTCAACCCAAAATTTACAACTAAAAACATAAAACACGGTGGATCTATCATAATGGCATGGGATAGTTTTTTTTACTATACTGTATGACCTATACATTGGGTCAAAACCACAATGGATAAGAACCTTTATGTTGGTATACTTGGGTAAGTAATGCTCCCTTATGCTTCTGGAGAAATGCCATTGGTGTAGGTCTTCCAGCAAGATAATGACCCGAAGCACACAAGCAAGCTTACGACAAAGTGGTTTCGGGACAATATAGTCAATGACAATAGTCAAATGGAATGGCTCATTCAGAGCTCAGACCTCAAATCAATTGAGAATTTAACGACAGATATAAAAAGCTAAGAACGAAATAAAATACCAAAGAAAAGATGCCAAAATCTTTTAAATTCGATGCCAAAACGTTGTGCAGACATTATTACAAATAAAGGACACGCAACAAGGTATTGATTAGAATATACGAATCATGCTCAACGTAATAAATGCATCATTTATAATTCTTTTTAATTTGTTCTTAATTTAGTGTTTAATATGTATTAGTACAAATTGAAGTGAAGTGCTATTTTTTTGATTGATTGTTTTTCAAGTTTTTTTTTTCAAATAAAGTATAAATTTCAAAATAAAATAATTAGCAAAAATAAATTTTTTTATTTTATGTAGTTATACAGTTTACTAAGCATCTTATGACAAATTTTGAAATATATCAATTAAACTATAGGAAAATATATATTGGAGACATTTTTTCTTAAGCTTGGTGGTATTTTTCTGACCGTAGCTGTAAGTAATATGTAATTTAGTAACAAGACATTTTTGCTGAACTACAGCGTTTTAACTTATTCGCATCGCCTCAATCCGTTACGGGCAGTATTTGGCTAATATATTTTTCTATTCTCTTTAGAGAGAAATCGTAAGGACTTTTATGGTAATGAGATAACTCGTTAATTATTATTCCAAATAACTCCAACATACTCTATGGAATTAAGATCCGGTTACTTTGGTGGAGTTCCAAGCATACGCTGTAAATCATGCTGGTAACATACTAATACTTTTGCTTATAAAATATGTATTTTGGCCAAATAATAGTTAGTACATAAATTAGCAACACAAAAACAGTAATTCAAGGAATAAAGGTCAACTATCATTACTTTATAATACCTTAGTATAATACCCTAGTATAATGATTTATCACATTTTATTGTCGAGGCTAATTTTGGTACAATTAATGCTGATTTGGTACAATTTTATCATTAGAGCGGTACAATATATATATTGTCAAATCCCAACACTGACATAGCGCCTTGGCGAGCTGGTGAAGAAAACGTTTGCGTCTAAGCTTATTATATGGGATGTTTTTATTATTTTCAAAGAATATGATATACGCTGACGATGCCATCAAATCAATCATATTAAAAAAGAGAGATAATGGCCTACGCTTAGTCTATCTTTGGCAAGTATATTTTCAAAGTAGTTGGTCCATAACATCCACTCCTCCTTTTGTTTTATTGTAAAATTCAATGACTTAATATATTAAATATATTAATATATTAAAGAACAAAATTTTATTAACAAAAAAATCGTAATTTGCTACCAAACTAAATGTTTCACATTCAAATGTTTAGGTGTCTAAACACATATTCATGAATTTATTAACCTTATAAAAATGTCAAGATTTAAAATAAAAACTGTTAGGTCCATTATTTTAACTTGATAATAGCTAAAGTTAGGATTTTATCCGACAGATAATTAGTTTTTCGTTATAATAACGAGGATAAGGCTCGTTACTATAACTTGCCTTGAAAGATAGTTACAGGTCACTTTTAGCTTACCTATAATAACGAAACACTACTTATCTATCCGATAATATACTAACTTTAGCTATGGGAAAGTTATAATAATGGGCCTTAATGTTTTACCTGGTTGTTGAAGATTAGTTTTATAAAAATCCACATTCTGAAGCTCTGTGGGTTGTTTTCTCTTCAGACAAGAATCATAGAGACTAGAGAGTATATTCAGTATTAAAATTATTTGTAAACATTTGTACAGCACTTTTTCGGGACCATCTGTTAAAGAAAAGTTGCAGAGAGAGAGAGAGAGAGAGAGAGAGAGAGAGAGAGAGAGAGAGAAATAATCATTTTAATTTCGGATATGAATTCTTTACTATTTGAGTTTTAAAAGAGCAATTAAAGAAATATATTTATATATATTTATTACCTTGTTTAATGTTCTCTTCCGATTTTTCACAATATTCAATGTAAGTTTTTAAACTTAAGTCAAATTGATCTTGAAATTCTGAATTTAAACAGTTGTGAACTAAAGCATGATATTGAGAGCGCATTTGTAGATCCACGGGACGTTTATGAACCGCATCAAAAAATTGTGTTATCTTTTAAAGAGATTTAAAGTATACAGATGAAATTTTAAATCAAGCTTAAGTTCGTTTTTATTCTCTCTAAGAAAGAATAAATTAAATTACAAATTAGGTAAATATTATTAAAGAAAAAGAGATTTAAAATATTTAAAACTATTAAAATGTTAGGTATATTTGAAATGAATAATTTTTGATTGGGTTTTACTTCGTTTTCAAATTTATTTATTTTAAAAATTATGCTTATAGGTTGGTCAAATTAAGAAAAAAATTTATAAAAAATAAAGGGTGGCCCTATAAAACGCATTTGATTTTTACGTACCTTGTGCATTCTTAAGAACCGGCATTTCAAATTTGCGTAAAGCAATACAAATTTATGGGTGTCTCCATAGATATAATTTGTCATATAAAACCCTATCGTTCGAACCGTTATAGACAGGTCCTTGAAAATTACACAGAATGTGTATTACCATGTCCGAAATAACAAGTATAAAATTTTAAATTATAAATTAAATGTGCCCTAAGGAATGTAATTTGATGTATGTATATGGTCTTATCTTTTCTCCTTTTAGATAGACACTAGAATTACACAGAGCGTGTATTATTATGTCGACAATAAAAAGTAAAATATATAAAACCTAAAGGATGTCCGTATGAGTAACGTTTATTTCTTTATTTCTTGAACAGTTTTATACAGACACTACAAATTTACACATATGGCTTATTCCATGGCAAATTAATATTACACTCAAAATGACTACTTCAGATTTCATTGAAACTTTTATTTAATTACATTCCTTGACTCCCTGAATCCAAATATAACTTTATAAAAATTTTATCTCTTACAGTTATTTTTAGCTATAAATTAATAATAATTCTTGCAAAAAAAAAACCCGACTACAAAACAAATATATGTGCATCAATTCTAAACTAAAAATTTAAAAGGAAGTAATCTGTAAGAAATAGTACTCAAATCAAATACTTTTATACTTGTTGCTCTAACGGACATAGTAATATACGTTCTGTACATTCAAATGTCTATTCATAACGGTTAAGCAGATAAAGCCATATACGACAAAATACGTCAAATATGAGGACACCCTTTGTTTTTTTACACTTATTATTACTGACACAGTAATAAAAAGTAACGCTTCCAAAGATATGGCCATATAGCTTAAACAATATCACCTAGGGGACACCCTTTAATGTACAATTTTAAATTAAACACTTATTTTAAAGGACAGATTCTTTGTAAATTTCAAATGTCTGGCTAAAACGGTTCAAAAGTTTGGCCATATGCATAAATTTACATCAACTATTGAGACACCCTTTAAAATTTTAAATATTTATAAATGTTATTATACGGAACATAGTAGTGGAGAATCTGTCTAATTTTCAAGTGTTTGTCTATAACGTTTCAAAAGATAGGGCTAGATAGGTAAAACTATATCAATTATGGGGACACCCTTTAGTTTCCAAATTTAAATTATATACTTGATGTTATAAAGGACTTCGATATACAGGTTCTTTGTAAATATCAACCGTCTCTCTGTTACGGTTCAAAAGTTTTGCAATATACATCAAATTACATCAACTATTGGGACACCCTTTAACTTCTAATTATAAATATTTAATTTCTGATTCTAAATATTGGACATTTTATCCAATTTTCAAGTGATTGTCTACAATGGTTCATATATTTAAATTGACGTCACATATGGGGACACCCTTTAATTTTTAAGTTTATTTTTTTAGTAATTTCTGTTATTGGCAGCTATAGTAATAAGCAGTTTTTTAAATTTTAAAAGGGTGCCCTTTACGGTTCATAATACACGTAAAAAACACGTATGTTGTATGGGGACACCCTTTAATATTCAAAATTCTGAACTTCTTTTAAAATGGGACCAATCTGTAAGCATTTCCTTTCTAATAAAGAATTTTTAGAGAAAGAAAAATTTTTAAAATCGGTTCAGAAATGACTGAGTTCTGCGGGCACAAACATAAAAAACAAGTAAAAAGGCTATATTCGGCCGTGCCGAATCTTCTATACCCTTCACCACGGTGATTTTATTTATACAGACATGTACAGCATTATTCATATTGTTGACTCTTTACTTAAATAAATTCGTATGAGAAAAAATCATTATTCATGAGTTCAAAAAATAGAAGACAAATGAAAACAAATTCCGTTTGCTACAATTGTCGCCGTGTTGTCAGCTACTTAATGATATTTAAGCCAACAGCTACATCGTAAACTCTGACATTGTTGTAGAAATACTTATTTTGCTTTTATAAAATTAAATAACTTTTTCAAAAAATTATAAATATTTCCTCCAAAACTTTTTGTTTGTATATGAATTTGTAATTTACAATTTTGTGACCTTTTCTTTTGTTGAATAAAATAGAAATTAGCCTAAGTTGATGACAGCCACAACGGTGGCCGTGTAGCCGTGTAGCTTTGCTGACTTCAAAATAATCGTTTCATTTTTGACAGTTTGTAGTGTCAAAAATGACCCACCTAAATGACCTATCTCTGTTTTAAAACCTAGGTGTTTAATGCACCTAGGTTTTAAAACAGAGATATCATCTATTTAAAAATCAAACGCATTTAAAAAAATATGTTACTCTATATACACACATACACCCATATGTATATTCTTAATATTAAATATATGTTATGTTACAGTCATGATTTTAATTTTCAAAGAAATATTGAAATTTTTGTTTTAATTTTTCGAAAATTGTGTGTAAAAATTTTTTGTACAAATATTTTTTTTAAAAATTTTTTGTAAAATTTTATTCGAAAATTTTTTGGAAAATTTTTTAAAAAAAAATTTTTTCGAATATTTTTCTATAAAATATCTTTTTGAAAATGCTCTGTAAATTTTTTTGTAAATATTTTTGAAAAAAAATTTTAAAATTTTTTTTAAAAAAATCTTTTTAAAAATTTTATTGAAATTTTTTTGTTAAATTTAGGACCTTTCTCTAATCTATATTGAGTTAGAATAGTCAGACTAAAGCAAAAATAAATCCTTACAAAAAAAATTTCCTCATATTGACACATGGGGGGTCCTTTTAACTGCTCCTATTTATCAGTGGGTACCCTGTGGGTCCATTGGCTACCTATATGTATTGATTTCTATTAAGGTCTCTAATACAAATTAAAGCAGAAAAACCCTGCCAATCTAAAAACAAACAAAAATCGCCCCTCGCAGGGGGTTATTGATCCCCCGAGATCTGTATGCACTCCTTGCGATCTACCTGCCGCAGTCTAATATTTACTTGACAAAAAAAGGCAAAACAGAATCACTAAAGCCGAAAAAAATTAAAAAAAAACGTAAAAAAAATATAGGTAGGCGTGGTTTTTGGCCCGTATCCTCCAAAGGAATGATCTGATGTTGCTGAATTGCAATAGCAAAATTTTCGAAACTATGCCTGACAGATTGGTGTGCTTAAATTTTTTGTATCTCTTCTGGTGCCATTACCACACTAACACGGACAGACGGACATCGCTTAATCAACTTCTCTATGTATAAGGATCCAGAATTTATATACTTTATGGGGTCGGAAATGAATATTGTAGAAATTACACACGGAATGACAAACTTATATATACCCTTTCCACCTGTGGTGAAGGGTATAAAAAGCAACATTCAGACGAATTGATAACCTCCTTCTTTTTTTGAAGTCGGTTAAAAATCACTGGATATAATTTGACATACAAAACCCTATCGTTCGAACCGTTATAGACAGGTCCTTGAAAATTACACAGAATGTGTATTACTATGTCCGAAATTACAAGTATAAAATTTCAAATTATAAGTTAAATGTGCCCTAAGGTTGTAATTTGATGTATGTATATGGTCTTATCTCTTCACCTTTTAGACAGACACTAGAATTGCACAGAGTGTGTATTACTATGTCCACAATAAAAAGTAAAATATATAAATCTTAAAGGATGTCCGTATGAGTAACGTTTATTTTTTATCTTTTGAACTGTTTTATACAGACACTACAAATTTACACATATGGGTTATTCCATGGCAAATCAATATGACTCTCAAAATGACTACTTCAGATTTCATTAAAACTTTTATTTAATTATATTCCTTGACTCCCTGAATCCAAATATAACTTTATAAAAATTTTATCTCTTACAGTTATTTTTAGCTATAAATTAATAAAAATAAAGAAATATCGCTTGTTTGAATATGCGCTCGAGGCTGAAATATATTCTAATTCAAGTTCTATAAGCCTTAGAAAGTTGAATAGATGCTCATTTTAAAAGGGATTTCATGGACTTTAATTTGATACCAATCATAAAAAAAATTTTCTTAAAAAAGTTTTTTCAAATTTTTGAGATAGTGCTTTTTTTAAATTCCTAATCTTGTCTTTTATCATTATTGGGCACTTCTACGTCTGATACTACAAAATACTTAAGAACTTAAAAAAAAACTAAAGGGTAACTCATATAAGTGGTGATTTTTAGGCTGATGTCAGAGTGCGCGCTACAAGCAAAACGAAGCTGGAAGCGATAATAATTCGCGCTATACCAATGTTAGATTGAAAGCTACATTGATCAAAGCGATTTTTTCTTTTATAATAATTTTCAGTGTTTTGTAAGGGATTCAGACGAAGAGTTTTTCACATAAATTAATACTTTTAATGTATTTTTTTGTAAAAAAGAAAGGAATACACGAATAAATAGAAGACGATCAGAAAATAGAGAGTTCAAAATTTGTATAGTGAACTGAGGAATTATCCTGAAAAATTGTTTAATTGTGCAAGAATGTCAATAGACACTTGCGATTATACTTTAAATTTCTTTTATCACAAACAAAATGCCAATACGGGTTAAAAATGCGTACATACACACGAAAAAGATTCTTAAAGTAATAAGAAAAATAAACAAACAAAGGGAAGGAGCTACAACGAGGTACAACGCGCTACAAACCATTACACAACCAGATTTATAGCACGAACTTTGACATCGCTCTTACTCTGAAATCTTTATATCGTTTCATGGATTTTTGGAATTTTTCTGTCATGATGACCTGTTTTAGCCGATCTAAATTTTGGCGTCATTTGTGCTGGTAGATACACAACGGAACTTAGCGAACTACTCTTTAACCATTAAAATTGAAGATGCAGAGTCCCCACAGTATTTATCAAGCCTTTCTTTGATTTCGGTGATGGGTATTTTTACATAAACATAATGTTTAATCAAAACATGAAATTAAGTTTTTAATGACAGTAAGTTTCTGCGCTGAAAACGCGAAAAATCATTAAATTATCAAACTACTCTCGTATCTTTTATATTCTGCAAGTTTAACCGTTTCTGTTCGCTGAGAAAAATAAAACTTAAAAAAATACTTTTTAAACAATAGTATTTGAAAGAAAATATGAACTTTAGCTTTATTAAAATATTTTATTGGATATTTAAAACTATGTTTACTTTAAACATTGATCATGAAACAATTATTATTGTACTGGTTTTACTTGAACCAAGCTTTATTTCAAATAAACAGTTAACTTTCAAGGATAATTGGACAAGTACTTAAATTACACCTTGTTGTTACAATTGAATGATTTTGTAATAGTTTTATAGATTGTTGTATCACAAAGTAGTAACAATTCTTTATCTTTTACAACTGCCGTATGTAAACATACATAGATGGGAAAGTTAACTGAATTGAATTTTTAGTAAAAAGAAAGAGTTTTTTTTTCAAGTTAATAATATTATGTATATAAACAAGGAAAATTTGTAACGGAAATGAGAAATTTGTGCCATAACAGGATAATATTTTTTATATTAATTTTTAATTTAGAAAAATTAAACTCAGTTATGAAAATTTTATGGTTTTTATCAGAGACGTATAGTTTTTTAGACATTTAACTGCAGGCATATCAAAAATTGCAAATTTTTATTTGAGTTTTTATGGTACTCCACCGGAAATAGAGCTATAAAATAGTAGTAAACAGGTATCGCTGGGTAAATCTAGTAATAAATGTTTTATAAGGCAAAATTAATTTTATTTTATAGCTTTTATCGCTTTCTAAAGATAATAAAAATTGTTTGATCATATTTCTTGACTTTAAAGTCAGTTTTTGTTGTAAATTGAATGAGACTTAAGGGCGAAGAACGATTGTTGTTAAGTTTCAATATAGTACGTAACGCAGATATTTTGAAAATCAGAAATTTTAGTTAAAATTGTAGATTATCTATTAAGCACAGTACGAGTACACATTAATTACTTTATATAAATTTTTTAAAGAAAAAGCTTTTTACATTTACCTGATTTGTCACTTTACTATCGTTATAATGAACATCATCTAGTATTTTTGGGAAGTTCTTACAGCGTTCCATACAAACACCAATGAACAAACGATCACGTCTATAATGAAACTTATATTCCTTGTTATGTTGAGAAATTTGTTTCCATAATTTTGAAGAATTTTGTGGTCGTATTTCGGCATAAACCATACAATAAGTGGATCCAAATTTCGAAGTATCACTATTGAGACAGACATCGTAATCATCAAATTCGTATAAGGGAGGAAAAGTGTTGGACGATTTTGCTAAAAATAAATTAAGAACAACAAATTATTGTTTATAAATAGAATAGAATTAGAAACAAGTAAGTGTGCTATATTCGGTCATCCCGAATCTTATATACCCTTCATCAAAGTAATGCTAAATATTGTGTTACCCTCTTATGTTTCTTTGAAAATTTGTTTCTTTTTTGTTTTTTTTTTTTTGATTTCATATTTATTTATTGTATCTTCAATATGTTTGCACTAACAATAATTACTCATATCTTAAGTCTAAAATATACTGTTTAAGTCCAGCCAGTGGAAGACAAAAAAAATGTATGTTCCACGATTGCTGAAATTATTTTCTTTTTAGTCGAATGTAACCAGGAGCATTAAGAATGTTACGCGCCAATGGATTTGGATGATTTTCAAGCTTTTTTTTCTTTTTTGTAATTTTTTTTTAATATTTTTTTGAACATTTTTTGTAATATTTTTTTTTAATTTTTTGTACAACTTTTTTTAAGTTTTTTGTAAAAATTTTTTTGTAATTATTTTTTGAACATTTTTTGTAATTTTTTTTTTAAATTATATTTTTTAAAAGTTGTTTTGGAAATTTTGTTGTAAAAAGTAGAACCTTCCTGCTATCTATATTGTGTTAGAATGGTCATACTAAAGCCAACAAATTTAAAACATTTCCGCCCAATGAGCCTCTTGCCTGCTCCAGGTTACAAGTGGACACCCTGTGAGTCTATTGGCTATCTCTATATGTATTGATTTCTATTAAAGCCTTTAATACAAATCAAAGCAGAAAAACATTACCAAGCTAATAAAAAAAATCGGTCTTTTCAGGGGTTACAAATCCCCCGAGATCTGTATGGACTCCTTGCAATCTACCTGTCGCGATCTGATATTTATTTAACCAAAAACGGCAAAAAAGAGTGATTAAAACCGAAAATAATTAAAACAACGTGAAAATATATAGGTTGGCATGGTTTTTTGCCCGCAGTCTCCAATGCAATGGTCTGATGATGCTGAATTGCAAACCTAAAATTTTCGAAACTATGCCTAACAGATTGGTGGGTTTAAACTTTCTCTACCTTGTCTGGTGCCTTGGCAAATGACATTTCAACGTCAACACGGACATCGCTTAATCAACTTATCTATGTATAAGGATCCAGAATATATATACTTTATGTTGTCGGAAATGAAAATTGTAGGAATTACACACGGAATGACAAACTTATATATACTCTTTCACCTGTGGTGATGGGTATAAAAAGAAGCCATGTATGTATGCATGTGTGCCCATAAGTTTCAAATCGAAGAAATATAACGTTATGAAGTTTCTATATTACTATATTTAAGCTAAATTAATTAAATATAATTTTTACGTTACGGCTTATTTAATTCCTAGTCGGCCTTAATTTCCTAGTCGTCAGTAAGCTGGGTCAAAAATTTTAAAATGATCGGTCTCACCATTTGGCTTTTTATAAGGTACAAAAAACTAAACAAATATACAAACACAGATTCAGTTATATTTAAATAAAATTAAAACAATTAGCAATTTTAATTAAAAGAACAATTAATTGTGTATAAACAGATGTTTCAAAGATGCCAACAACATAAACAATTTCGTAGCATGCTATCAAACTCTATAGATAAAAATATGATATCTGGGACCACTTCCATTTCAAAAAAACCTTATAAACGGTTTACTGAAAGGCTTTAAAGTTTTAAACAAATTTTCAAAATTTTCTTTGTACTTTTGTTTCTGTACTGGACTTATACGCAAAAACCGAATTTTTGACAAGAATTTGGCATCGGCGGGGTCCGAGACCACTCCCATTCGATTCTCTAGTAATGTTTTCCCCCGGG
Organism: Phasia obesa; assembly: GCA_949628195.1. Lineage (NCBI taxonomy): Eukaryota > Metazoa > Arthropoda > Insecta > Diptera > Tachinidae > Phasia > Phasia obesa. The sequence continues at coordinate 96,157,113 of OX451219.1, forward strand.
AGCACGCAATGCTAGGTAAATGGGGACGCCAGACCCCTGGATTTGTTTGAACCTGAATCTCGAAGAAAAGGTATGTTTATATAGGATCTCTCGAGTCCCCACCAGTGTAAAACGACTGGTACCATGGCAACCGGTAGTCCCCAAGTGAGTTGCCTAGGTCTGTGGACGGTTATTGGTATGGTCCCTTCAGGGTACACGAGGTGGTTGTGGTTGTGTCCAGCATTGATGAGATGGTGCAATGCTGGTCAAAGTGGACGTAAAACTTTATCCCTATGACTGTACGCGGTCACAAATGAAGTGTATTAGGTAAAAAAGTATACGGATAAAAACATCGTGTATTTATCTTGCAATATTGTCAAAAATATATTTCATAGGCCAAAAGAATCATTACAAATTGGAATCGTCAAAAACACCTGGTATTTATTAAAAGAGAAAGAAAGAAATAAATCTTATTTCTAAACAGTAATGCATTAAACACATAGGCAACATCATGGCTACACGACCACCGTTGTGGCTGTAGTTAACTAAGGTTAATTTGGAGAAGAAAATGTCACATAATTAAAAATTACAATTTCAATTACAATCAAAAGATTTTGAAGAAATATTTATTATTTTTTTAAAAAGTTATTTTATAATAGTAAAATATTTATTTCTACAACAATGTCAAAGTTTATGATGTAGCCGTCGTCTATACATATAATAAAATGGCAACTCATATCCTGTCTATCTGTCTTTCTTTTTTTGTGTTCGCATCACGTAAAAACTACTGGATGGATTTTAACACTATTGTGTGAGAAGGTACCTTAGTATCCTGGTTCCAATATAGGATACTGTTTTCCGCAAAATTATCATATTTCCAGGAGAAAGTGGAGAAAAGGTAGTGAAAGTATGCCGTTTGTTTGCCGATTTATAGGTACTGCATAATTTAATTTAATTTTGTTTTTAAAAGCGGTATATTTTAAACACGGTTGCGCAACAGATGGCGATCTTTTAAAATAATCACAGAAGGAATTGAAATCGAGATATTTTAAATACGGCTGCGCAATAGATGGCGCTTTTTTAAAATAATCACATAATATGAATAACTTACTGCCAAATAACTAATTGAATAAAATTTGTATTTGATTTGTATTTTTACTTTGTAGAATTACATTGTTATTGTAATATTTTAAACAATCTTTACAGAGCTTAACAGTAACTTTAAGAATTTTATATAAATTTCAGAATTTTATCCAGGAATGCATACCTTTATATAAAATATAAAATTTGGTGTGGAATACTTTCAAAGCAAAATCGAACAAAATATTGTCAGGACGCACACAACGTGTGTGGGTGGAGACTAGCTTTATAATACACACAATTCTGTTTTTACACAGTCTTTTTTTACAACATTTACAACATACAAGCATTTTTACTTGTTAGAGCAATTGAAATGTGTTAAAATGATCCATTTAGTAAAAAATCGAAGAGCACACCAAAACAAGACAAACCTTTTTATCTGTCAAAAACAAACTGACAATCCAAAATGGCTGATATTGTCAACATAAATAACAGACATGTGTACCAACATTAAAAAAAATGCGAAAATCGAACATACATACATACCTTACGAAAATTGAAAATAACGGTTATTTTTGGATCATACCGTATGTGTAAAAATAAACATGATTTCTTGTTCATAAAAAAATTCTCGGTTTTCACTAATTTTAATAGGTTTTAGAGATAAGGAACCTATCACCTATTTTTGTATATGATCAATGTCTTTTTTTACAGGGATTTTTTTGGAGCCAATCTACCGGGTAAAACCAGAATTAGGTGTAATTAATTAAGTAGCTGACTAGACGGCGACAATTGTAGCCAACGAAATTTGTAGTCATGTAGCTGTGTAGCCACTGTCGTCTATATATTTAAAGCATATTTATCTATTATTGTTAGAATAAATATTTTTTTTTTTTTCAAAACAAAAATATTTTTTTTTATTTTATTTTATTAGAATTATATAATACAGTGAATGATATCATATCATATACGAGCAACTGAGGCCTTCGACTCTAAGTATAATATAGATTTGGTTTGTAAATTTAAGTGATAAATTAAATCATATTTAATAATTTACATTTCTTAATAAAATTGTATATTGTTGTTATATTATGATGAGATGGGTCAGCAAGTAAAGAGCTAGGTGTAGGTGTAGATGTTCCGAAAACAAAAATATATTGATAATATTCAAAATTTTATGAAATAATTATAATTAAATTGTTCTGCTCCATTTTTAAATGTTTAGATCCATGCAGCAACGATAATATCTACTAATGAACAGAGGCTTTAACGTTTATTGACAAAATAAACACAAACAAAATAAAAAAATTATGGTCATAAAGTTAATAAAGAAATTATTTTAAACACATTTTCAAAAAGCTGGCTGGAATATTTTTTAAATAAATCCAGCATTCGGTTTTTTTCTTAGCAAGCGATTGTTAGTTAATTTGATATTTTTGAAAAACACAAAAAAAACAAGTTGGGGCTTCTTCTATCAAACATTTATAATTAAAAGACGAAAATCAAAGGTAAGTTAGACAAGCGCTTTAAGGTTCGTCACAAGATATTTTAATGTGCGTACATGAAATTGTTCAATGGTCGAACAAATCAATGGCTCGTCAAGACGTAGCATAATTTCGACTTGTTGTTTAAAAGATTATATTCATAAAATGCAAAAAGCTTCACGCTTTGAGATAACTTCCGAATATCACGTTATTAATTACTTAAAGGTTCTCGTAGACGTAATATTTTTTTACATACGAGTATACAACTTGTACATGGACATGTACATACTATGATGTAGTATTTATACTCCGAAAAGGCACACGTTTTATTTAAAGATAATTTTTAAATATTAAACATTTTTCTCTAAAAAATCAATATAAATTTAATAATTTCTATTAAAACAACATGTCAGATATATTAAGTTTATTTTTTATGGTTAAAATTTGTTAAACTCTGCTTTTAAGACTTCTTGTTTTAGACAAAAACAATTAAATAATTTAAAATTGTATAATGTTTAAGGCTGTTGACACTTAAGCTTCCCTTTCAAGTTAATATATTAATGACCAATATTAAATTAATTATATTTATTTGTTTCATTTTAATATTTTATTGTTTAAAATACTTACAGTATTTACGACCGGAGACATTAATTAATTGTATTGAAAAGATTATTATTAAATATATTTCACGAAATCGATAAAAAATTTTCATTGTTTTTTTTTAATATAAAATTTATTTTAGATACGTTTTATTTGTCCTTTTGCTGTTTGTTTATTTTAAAAACAATTTTAAACTTTTTCGTATGAGTTACAAACTTAAACTGATTTCAAATATTGTTTAAGCAATTTAAATAATGTGCAATTAATGCTGTGCTTTTTTGTTAGAAAGCAAAAAAAAAAATTATTTAATAAATATAACTGGTATTTTTTTGTTAAAACATCTAACAATGTAAAGAAAAAAAGTGTGTATTTAAAATCTGAATAAAGTTCTGTCCTTAAGATTCTCTGTTATGCGAGCATAATAATCTTAATTATACTGTTCGCGTTAAATCTATACGCATTTAGCATTTGATTAGTTTTTGTTGGAAAATAGAATTAATGATTTAATATAAAAAATTAAAAACTTTCAACTTGCATATTAAAATGTTTAAAAATAATTGGGTACAAAGTGTACTATCATGTCATCTTATGATAATATTCTAAAACTTTACAAAAGCATACAAAATTTTAAATTTTTTTCAAACAGAAAATTTATGCATTAAACACATAAACGACATCAGGCTACCGACTACAACCTGTAAAAACTAAAGTTTATATGAAGACGATTATATTAACGACATTATAGCCACATAAAGCCAACAACACCACCGTTATGCCTATAGCCTACTTAGGCTAATTTCTATTTTCGAATGCGAAATTTTTTTATTCAAGAGAACAGAATATAACAAAATATAAAATTAATAATTTATTTACAATCAGGAGATTTTGAGCAAATGCAATTACTTGTTTTGATATTTTTATAAAGAAGTTATTTTATTTTTATAAAAGTAAAATATGTATTTCCTCCACAATGTCAGAGTTTACGATGTAGACCGATGTGTTCAATATAATTACGTCGCGACAATGTAGCCGCTGTCGTCTATGTATTTAAAGCATTAGCATATATGTATGTTTATTATTAAAAAAAAATTATTAAATAATTTTCTTTAAGCTTTTATTCTTTGTGATATTCTTTAAGAAAGTTAGTTAGTAATTAAGTAGCTGGCTACATGTCGAATATTGTAGCCAACGGCCGCTATCGTCTATGTGTTTAAAGCATTAGCTATGTTTATTATTAAAATTATGTTTAAATAATTTTCTATAAGTTGTTATAATTTTTGTGATATTTTTTAAGAAAGTTATTTTATTTGTATAAAAGTGAAATATGTATGTATAAATATGTTCTTTAGCAAATGTCAGAGTTTAAGATGTAGATATCTTTTTCAATATAATTAAATAGCTGACTACATGTCGACAATCGTAGCCAAAGGCATTTGTAGTCGTGTAGCCGCTATCGTCTATGTGTTTAAAGCATTAGCTACGTTAATTAATAAAAATATTTTGAAATAATTTTCTATAAGTTTTTATAATTTGTTTTTTTAACCGAATTCAAAAATGGAGGAAGATTATCAATTCATCTGTTTTACGTAACTTACACCATGAAATCGCTTCATGAAATTTCTTCACATCTTCAATTCTTTTAAACTGCCCTTATTTTGTTTTCTTTCCTCTCTACACCTCTTGCCACCAGAAACTGGTTTCATGCAACTAATTTCATGAAAAATTTCATCGTGTAATTTAGCTATTTGTTTTATAGAACACAGTTTATTAAAATTAGAAATAAAAGAGAGCGGACGTAGTATAAGGACCTATTTTTTGAACCGTTATTGACAGACACTGTACTATATCCGCTATAAAAACAAGTAAAAAAAGTTAGAAATTAATAGGTGAACCACTAAAGACGTAATTATGGCATATATATGTATATACCTTTAAATTTTGAACCGTATTAGACAGATAGTTGAAAAAGTAATGAAAAATAAAATTAATAATTCTATTTGGTTGTGTAAAACTATATGACAACAGCTGTTTTCAGTGATATTAACTATTGTTTTCAAAAATCCCGCTCAGATATTTTTATCATGAAGTTAAGGAGTGTAAAGTTAACCAATATATTAATTCTATCTTTTGTTAGTAATCTAATGGTCGCAGATTTATATCGATACCTCATAGGTTAAAAAGTGATATCTATATACATATAATAAAATGGTAACTCGTTTCCTGCCTGTCTTTCTTTTTTTGTGTTCGCATCACGTAAAAACTACTAGATGGGTTTTAACAAAATTTTGTGAGGAGGTACCGTATTATCCAGGTTCCAATATAGGATCCTTTTTTTTTTTCTCAAAAATATCTTATTTCAAAGAGAAAGTGGAGAAAAAGCAGTGTAAGTAAGCCGATTTTTTTTACCGATTTAGAAGTAATGCATACTTTATGGCATCTTTTGTTTTTGAAAGCGTTATATTTTAAACACGGTTGCATAACAGATGGCGCTGCTTTAAAATAATCACAAAATGAATTGAAAGAGGGATATTTTAAACACGGTTGCGCAATAGATGGCGCTGTTTTAAAATAATCACTAAATATGAATTACTTACTGCCAAATAGCCAATTGAATATAATTTGGTTTTGATTTGTATTTTTACTTTGTGGAATACATTGGAATATTTTAAACACCTTTTACAGAGCTTTACAATAATTTTTATAATTTTATATAAATTTTAGAATTTTATCCAGGGATGGGTACCTTTATATAAAGTAAATACGTAAGAGCCTTAAAATTTGTTGTGGATCACTTTCAAAGAAAAATTTAACAAAATATTGTCAGGACGCACACAACGTGTGTGGGCACTAAACGTGAACATAAAACGTCTTGTTAGACTAACTTCATAATGTTCAATAATGAATTGGTCTCTTTTTTCTTGCACTTGATTTCATGTGTATACAAATATTGTTGTGCTCTTAAATAAAAACATACAATAGCATTTGCTCTTCTTTCAACCAACGCAATATTTGTTGTTGTTTGAAATTAAATGCAGTAGTGAATATTTTGTTTCAATAGTGTCTCTTGATATGAAATACTGTTATAGCAGACAACATGTATGTAAATGTATGATGTTAAAAGCAAGGGTTTGTACTTTGTATTTTAGTTATTTTATATTAATTTGCGCGTTGAGTGGTTGAAAATAGAAAACTGTAGTACATTGAATTTTTTTAACTTTTATTGATGAATAAAAAAATCTAATTAAATTTTTTCTCTCGAAAATCGGAGATTTTACTCTCAAGAAAATTTAAGTAAAATGAACTAGTGAACAATATGAAATGCTCAGCATATTTATTGCACTTGATAAAACTGTCCGGTCAAATCAGGTGCACTGATTTTTGCACTGTTTGCTCTCTTGTTCTCTGTATTTACTGTTTAGTAATATTCGACTACACATACAATCAATATTTGCGTTTCAAAAACATGCAATACTGTTTTTAACTTCTTGCGCTCACGTTTAGTGGGCACAGCTAGTTAATAATAAATGTATGCAATCTAATATACTTCCATATACATATATAAATCTATTTGCAATCTTGATTATTTGTATGTCAATCATGTCTAAACGTCTAAATCGAATTTGTGGTGAACTTTAAACCTAGACTGATCTTTATTTTTTGTCGGTTCAATGGGTTATATCTGTTTTCAAAACTAGGGCCAGAAGGTATAAGGGACATTTTTATGCGAATGAATCGATTTTAATAGAAGTTAAAAACACAAACTTGTACATTTATGAATAGTTTAAGAAAGACTGAATTAAATTAAAAATTTACTGTACTATAGTGTATTATTTTTTAAGACTTTAGGTAAAGTGTAATATCACCTTCTTTTTATACCCTTCACCACAGGTGGAAAGGGTATATATAAGTTTGTCATTCCGTGTGTAATTTCTACAATATTCATTTCCGACCCCATAAAGTACATATATTCTGGATCCTTATACATAGAGAAGTTGATTAAGCGATGTCCGTCTGTCCGTCTGTCCGTCTATCCGTCTGCCGTCTGTCCGTCCGTCCGTCTGTCCGTGTTAGTGTGGTAATGTCATTTGCCAAGGCACCAGAAGAGATACAAAAAATTTAAGCACACCAATCTGTCAGGCATAGTTTCGAAAATTTTGGTATGTGTCAATATGAGGAAATTTTTTTTTTGTAAGAATTTTTTTTTTGCTTTAGACTGACCATTCTAACGCAATATAGATTGGAGAAAGGTCCAAAATTAACCAAAAAAATTTCAATCAAATTTTAAAAAAAAAATTTTTTAAGAAAATTTTAAAATTTTTTTTCAAAAATATTTACAAAAAAATTTACAAAGCATTTTCAAAAAGATAATTTACAGAAAAATATTCGAAAAAAAATTTTTTAAAAATTTTCCAAAAAATTTTCGAATAAAATTTAACAAAAAATTTTTAAAAAAATATTTTTACAAAAAATTTTTACACACAATTTTCGAAAAATTAAAACAAAAATTTCAATATTTCTTTGAAAATGAAAATCATGACTGTAACATAATATATAAGAATATACATATGTATGTATGTGTGTATATAGAGTAACATATTTTTATACCCTTCACCACAGGTGGAAAGGGTATATATAAGTTTGTCATTCCGTGTGTAATTTCTACAATATTCATTTCCGACCCCATAAAGTACATATATTCTGGATCCTTATACATAGAGAAGTTGATTAAGCGATGTCCGTCTGTCCGTCTGTCCGTGTTATTGTGGTAATGTCATTTGCCAAGGCACCAGAAGAGATACAAAAAATTTAAGCACACCAATCTGTCAGGCATAGTTTCGAAAATTTTGGTATTGCAATTCAGCAACATCGAATCATTCCTTTGGAGGCTGCGGGCCAAAAACCACGACCACCTATATTTTTTCACGTTTTTTCAGGTTTTTTTAAATTTTTTTCGGCTTTAATGATTCTGTTTTGCCTTTTTTTGTCAAATAAATATTAGACTGCGACAGGTAGATCGCAAGGAGTACATATAGATCTCGGGGGATCAATAACCCCCTGCGAGGGGCGATTTTTGTTTGTTTTTAAATTGGTAGGGTTTTTCTGCTTTGATTTGTATTAGTGACCTTAATAGAAAGCAATACACATAGAGGTAGCCAATGGACCCACAGGGTACCCACTGATAAATAGGAGCAGTTAAAAGGACCCCCCATGTGTCAATATGAGGAAATTTTTTTTTGTAAGTATTTTTTTTTTGCTTTAGTCTGACCATTCTAACGCAATATAGATTGGAGAAAGGTCCAAAATTTAACAAAAAAATTTCAATCAAATTTTTAAAAAAAATTTTTTTAAAAAAATTTTAAAATTTTTTTTTCAAAAATATTTACAAAAAAATTTACAAAGCATTTTCAAAAAGATAATTTACAGAAAAATATTCGAAAAAATTTTTTTTTTAAAAATTTTCCAAAAAAATTTCGAATAAAATTTAACAAAAAATTTTTAAAAAAATATTTTTACACACAATTTTCGAAAAATTAAAGCAAAAATTTCAATATTTCTTTGAAAATGAAAATCATGACTGTAACATAATATATAAGAATATACATATGTATGTATGTGTGTATATAGAGTAACATATTTTTTTAAATGCGTTTGATTTTTATCTCTGTTTTAAAACCTAGGTGCATTAAACACATCAGGATACCGACTACAAACTGTCAAAAATAAAACGATTATTTTGAAGTCAGCAAAGCTACATGGCTACACGGCTACCGTTGTGGCTGTCGTCAACTTAGACTAATTTCTATTTTATTCAACAGAAGAAAATGTCACAAAATTGTAAATTACAAATTCATATTCAAACAAAAAGTATTGGAGGAAATATTTATAATTTTTTGAAAAAGTTATTTTATTTTATAAAAGCAAAATAAGTATTTCTACAACAATGTCAGAGTTTACGATGTAGCTGTCGGCTTCAATATCATTAAGTAGCTGACAACACGGCGACAATTGTAGCAAACGGAATTTGTCTTCTATTTCTTTAACTCATGAATAATGATTTTTTCTCATACGACTTTATTTAAGTAAAGAGTCAACAATATGGATAATGCTGTACATGTCTTTATAAATAAAATCACCGTGGTGAAGGGTATAGAAGATTCGGCACGGCCGAATATAGCACTTTTACTTGTTTATTGTAATAAGAATTATGATAAAACAAGACCTTATTCCTAACAAAAATAGTGAAAATAAATTGACATTAACAGCATTTAATAATAATATAGTTCAAATGTTATTAATTATTTCTTATTGTATTATTTATTATAATAATTTTTTGTTTTGATATGCATACATACATAATTTCTCTCTAATAAATTGATTTCTGTACTGTTGTATATGATTCTAAATGATAACACAAAAAAATTGATCTTTGTATAGTTGACTCACTAGCGGGTTTTGAATAAAATTAAGTGACGACAAAAATATGCAAAATTGCTTAATAACTTATTAAAACAAGTCCCAATAAGAATACTATTATTATTTTTATTATATATTCTAATAATTTAAAAAAATAATCCATTTCATTTTCGGGTTATTTTCTTAGAACCACACTTTGAAGACCAGCTGTTTAAAGTTTTTTTTTTCTTTTTTTTTTTTTTTTTTCGCCATTTTTATTTATTGTATCTTCAATATAATTGAACTATCAAAATTACTCATATCTTAAGTCTAAAAATATACTTGTTAAGTCCAACCAGTGCTGGACAAAAAAAAAAAAATGTATGTTTCACGGTTACTGTAATTTGTGGGTTATCCCTATGATGTACGGATGAGAGAAGCAGTGTCCCTCCTTCTTAGTCGAATGTAACCAGGTTCATTTAGTATGTTACGGGCCAGTGGATTCGGATGAGTTTCAAGCTTCTTTAAATACCTTATGGCAAGTTTCGCTATTTCTGCTTTAACTGATGGCACATTTAGATCTTTATGGATGTTCGAGTTTTTTATATACCAAGGAGCAGATGTAATTATACGAAGAATCTTATTTTGGCGCCTTTGAATTTTTTCTACGTTGGTAGCTGAGGCAGTGCCCCATAATTGAATGCCATAACACCATATTGGTTTTAGAATTGACTTGTATAATAAAAGTTTGCAATCTAGAGCTAGAGTAGAATTTCTGCCAATAAGCCAGTTTAGTTGGACTGCTTTTAACTTCATTTGTGTTAACTTTGTTTCTATGTGGCGTTTCCATGTAAGGCGCCGGTCAAGATGTATGCCGAGATATTTGACGTCTGAAAGCTGAGGTATCGTTTGGTTATTTATCCGAATAGGGGGGCAAGATTCTCTACGCAGTGTGAAGGTTATGTGAGTACATTTTTGTTCATTAACTTTTATTCTCCATTTCTTCAACCATTTTTCTAAATTAAATATGTGGTCTTGTAAATATCGTGATGCTACTTCGGGTCTTTCGTGAATGCTCAAAAAAGCTGTGTCGTCAGCAAATGTCGATTTGTGAACTCGGTTACTAGTTGGCATGTCTGAAGTATACAATAAGTATAAAAAGGGCCCCAATATACTACCTTGGGGAACTCCGGCTTCGATTGGCTGGGGTGAGCTCAAAAAATCTCCTTCTTTTACAATAAATTTTCGTTCGGTTAAATAACTATCTAGCAGCTTATATAGGTTTACGGGCAAGTTCAGTTTTAGCTTATATATTAGGCCTTCATGCCATACCTTATCAAATGCTTGAGAAACGTCGATGAAAAGCGCAGAGCAGTATTTTCTCTCTTCAAAAGTCTTCTTAACAACATTGACTAACCTGTGAGTTTGTTCGATCGTACTATGTTTTTTCCTGAAACCGAATTGATGGTTTGGAATACATCCTTTGTCGCTTAGAATAGGGTTAAGCTTAGTTATTAACATCCTCTCAATTAGTTTTGACATATTTGACAAAAGGCTTATTGGTCTGTATGATTCAATTTTTGTGTGGTCTTTTCCTGGTTTAGGAATCATGGTAACCAAGGACACCTTCCACTCTGTGGGAAAGTACTCAAGACGTAAAATGGCATTAAAAATAAAAAGAACGATTCTGCGAGCTATACGGGGCAACTCAATTAACATCTTGTTACTGGTTTTATCAACGCCAGGGGCTTTTTTGGTGTTTAAATCCGTTATTGCCTTTTCAAGATCACCAAATTCAAATCTTATCGGGACTTTTAAGTATTTTATTTTTTTGTCAACAACAAGAGGAGGGAGGAGGATAGCAATTTTGACAATCCATATGACTTGTACGCACAGTCTAAATATTTCTTAAGTGGATAATTTTTAATATTCTCTCTTGTTTTTGTTTTGGATAAAATTCAGAAATTTATATAAAATTCTAAAACTTATTGTAAAGCTCTGTAGAAGGTATTTAAAATAATTTAATAACAATGTAATTCCACAAAGTAAAAATACAAATTAAATACAAATTTTATTCAAATGGCTTTGGCTGTAAGTAATTCATATTTTGTCATTATTTTAAAATAGCGCCATTTGATGCGCAACCGTGTTTAAAATATCCTGTTTTCAATTCAGATTTTGTCATTATTTTAAAACAGCGCCATCTATTGCGCCCACGCGTTTTCAAATTTCCCTCTTTCATAAATAAAAGATGCCTTAAAGTATGCAGTACCTTGAAATCGGCAAAAAAAAATCGGTGAAATCAGTGAAATCGTATATTGCCCTTTCTCCACTTTCTCTTGGAAATAAGATATTTTTGCGAAACAAAGGTATAATTTATTGGAATCAGGATACTAAGGTACCTCCTCACCAAATCCATCCAGTAGTTTTTACGCAGACAGACATGAAATAAGTTACTGTTTTATTATATGTATAGATTGTGCGAAATTTAACAGCAGCGTCGCTTATCGGGTTTTAAAGTTTTACATATTGAATATAAAACTTTAAACCCAAATCTTTATACTTTTTAATAAAAAAACATTAAGAAAAAACAAGCCAATTTTAAATATTACTTAAATATAATTAAATATAACTTATATTGTTATTAATATTGTGTTATTAAAATCAATGATTAAAATATTAGAATAAATTACAAATCAAATAGTCTTCTTAAAGAAAATATACAATTCGGCCTTTCCGGCCGATAAATTTAATTGTATGTAAGTACATATATATGTACATATACATACATATATTTGTATAATTGCTATTAGTTTATAAAGTATAAATAACAAAAAATTCAAAAAACGTGGCTTATTTAGCACCAGTTCATTTTACTAAGTTCTACCACCACAATACGTTTTTAAAAAAGTTTACAAGAAGTTTATGCAATAAAGAAAATATCTCAGTACTCATTGATTGGAAATTGGAAAAACACCAGAAGAGCTCTTGCTTGGTGGTTTTGATATATATTTGACAGCGCACAAAGAAAGGGGACCGCTTTTTTTTGTTTATTAGGAGTAAAATTTACTGAGGAATCGAATAACAGTGGTTCCGGACCCCCTCGATGCCTAATTTGTCACGAAGATTTGGTTGCATGTAAATCGAGTAAAGAAAAAAATCATAACAATCATTAAAAGGTAATTTTTTTAATAAAACTTAAGTTAGATTTACACGATTGAAGGTTTCAAAAATTTGATCAAAATATTCTTTCAATATATTTCAAAATCTTTTGTTAATAATTTTATCAAAATTTGTTGAAGCTAATTTACACTATTGGTAAACTTTATATTGAAAATATTGACTTTGATCAGCTGTTTTGCTTCTTTTGTGAAATAATTTATTATTATAAAAAATAATTTATTATTATAAAAAAAAACAATTAATAAGTATGGACGACGACTCAATCATCATAGCATCAACATTTTTAATATTGGAGGAAGAAGTAGCTGATAATATTGCAAAAAAAAAAGAAGAAAACAAAAGGAACATTGGGTTCGACCTTTTCTTTTGGAAGGTAATGGTATTGACATATGTATGTCTCTTTTAGGGAGCGATTGAAAAGAAATGATCCCGACCTATACAAAAACTTTGTGCGAATGTCACCGTACGATTTTGATTATTTGCTTAATCTCGTCACCCCATCAATAGAAAAGGCCAATACTAATATGCGGGATTCTATATGCCCCGGAGAACGGCTGGCAATTATTTTGAGATTTTTACCGACTGGGGATAGTTAAGCAAGTCTGATGTTCTTATTTAAAAGATCAAGATCATCGATATGCAATATTGTGCCTGAAGTCTGCGCTGCATTATATAAAGTATTAAAAGATGAATTTTGAAAGATAAAACCTAATTTATAAAAAAAAGAACATATCAAAAATAATATATATTGGAACAGTTGCCAGCAACAGAGGAGGAATGGGAGAATATTTCCCAAAGTATAAATAAATCGTGGAATTTTCCCAATTCAATCGGGGCATTATTAAATATTATTAAACCATATAGTTTTCGGAATCAAAACACGAAGGAAAGAATTCTCAATTACAAATTGTCCAGATTTATGCGTGTTTTAGAAAATTCAGAAAACGTGTTTGGAATAATATCAGCCCTATTTCGAGTTGTCAGAAAAACAATAGAACTTTCCCCACCAAATATTGTCAAAGTTGTTCTCGCAGTATGTGTATTGAATCAAAAGAATGAACATGCTGTCAAATTATTTATAGTTATCAATATTGCCAGATGCGATTTTGGTGCTTATTTACACGGCATCAATAAAATCTTCAAAACTTTTTTCAATAAATTTTGATGTTTACACGAGTTTAATGCATTTTGAAGAAAATTTCAATCGTATAAATTTAGCTTTATAACCGTAACGGATCCTTAAAAAAATCATAACATTTTTTAAATTTTTTTTTTCAAAACTTTGAAGTCTTTCAGTGTGGCGTTATAAGGGTTAACCTTTTTTAATGGGTGTAAAATTTAGTGAGAAATCAAATAGAAGTAGTCTTAGACCCTTAGTCTTAGACCGAAGTGTTTCTAAGGTCTAAAAAGTGGGGTTTCAGAGTCTTATTTGAGTACGGGGAAAAAAAGAAAAAATTTTCATAATCGGTAATTACGGAGTCATAACAAATATGTTTACAGCATTTACACTTGTAAAAAAAACGTTGAAAGAGGCTAAACTTTAAACGGCTCTCCTGTTAAAATTGACTTTATTTGCGCGATCCGATTGGCTGAAATTGTGATTTAAATTTTAATTGTAGGGTTGCCAAATTTGGGCTCATAATTTCCTCTGCTGCATAAGCAATTTTAATAATACATATTTTTCTTTTGTGTTCCCTTGGTCACAGACTTGATAAGTGGCGCTGTTGTTGAGATTTAATGAAATGTTTTATCTGTGAAACTTATTTGATTTCAAAACAAGTTCTCCTGTGTTGATAGCGGTGAAAAAAAGCTGTAAAGGGTTATTAATTTCTCCAGTATTACGAAAATCATAAGAGTTTGCTAAGGCTCATAACTAAGCCCCGTCCAGACATTGAAACTTTTGTTTTGTAACTCTTGAGTTTGTTAAGTAGAGGGGAAAGGCAAATGGCAGCGTATAAAATGTCTTATGTACCTGCGACTTTCTATTGTTGTTGTTCGATCTTTTCGAATTCAAAAACAACAATTTTAAATATGTGGGCACGAATGTAATTTCAAAAGAGAATTTAAGCAAATTGCAGAAACACATATTGCATATCGGAACGGGGACTAAATTGAAGGCAGTAATTTCAAAAACTCTTTTACTTTATGAAATGTTTTTATTTTTTTTTTTTTATTTTATTTCGTGCTTTGCATTAAGTTAAAACTTTTTTAATTTCAAATTCTTTTTTAATTAATATTTTATGTTATTTTCTAGAGCTTTTTTCTTGGGACCATGTCTTCAACAATATTATTCTTCAGCTGTACAATTCTACAAATTCTTTTAATTTTTTCAACCCTCTGTAAAGGTCGAATTAACAGTAAGTATCACAATTCCGACAACTACTAATAACTAAATATTTTTTTGTAATTTCTCATCCACCCAGTAACCGAATATTTACGCGTGCCGGCTTTATATAAATACGACAACTATCATGACTGTATGAATCGTGACGAAATCGAACCCAAGTATTCGGCTAAATATTGTATGATATTTGTGCAAATACAACCGGATAATGAATCTACAGTGTGGCAACAAATAGAGTTAATGAACGGCGAAAAATATAATTACCGTCACGATTATCTCTATAGAGGAGTGTGTATGAGAAAATGTAAAGAATTTTTAAATAAAACTGAACCTCATGAAAATTTTAGCAATGGCTTGTTGGTAAATGAGGTTAGAACTAGATCCATAAGAGAGTTACTGTGTAGTTAAAAGATTTTAACACTTATTTTTATTTTACTTTTTTAAAGCAAACTCAAATGTTTCAACGATTTTACAATAATACATTAGACCGTGTTATGCGTTATTATCAGAAGGAAATCCATGATTGCGTTAATCGTGAATATGTGCAGGAGTATAATTTAAGTACCAAAACGTTTGTAAACTATTGCATAAATCCTAAACAGAGCAGAGAAAGAGGTAAGAATATTTATATTTATTTTAATATTTACATACGTAATGTATACATTCTATAAAGTGGGTCATACAAGTATAGACATTAGTAAGTATAGTGGGTGGCATTTTTATTAGTTACTAAGCATCTGAGGAAACACAGTGGGAGATTTTGGAGAAAAAAATCTGAAATTTTTAAAAACTTGTAGTCTTTTGTGATAACTATGAAAGAGATATACTTATATGACAGAGATATACTTATACGACAGAGATATACTTATACGATAACCAACACATCAATGAAATAGTGGATATTGCAAAGAACCGAAAAACTTTTGCTTTAATAACAAAAATAAGATATTTAACTTGATTTGAGGCAATGTAGCCCTTAAACAGTGTTGAAATTTTTTTATCTGTTTGGAAAATACACATTAATATCCAATTCTTTTTTCCAAATCCCCCTATGCGAACTATTAATCAAATTACACTTCGTTTTATTTAATTGCGAACAAAATCAAAATTTGTACATTTATTATAATTTAAAAATTTCAAGTTTTCACATTTTGAATAAAATTTTTTACCACCACCATTTTCTCTAAAACTACTAAAAAACAACATTAAAAAATAATGTTAGTTTGACTTAACACTTTCATGTTTTTGACGAATATATTCGACATTATATTTATTTTGTATGCGTTCATTTTTACATTTAAAGAATTAACAGTTATTCCAATTTTTGTTGTTGTTAAAAAACGGACACTTTGGATATCGATAGTTCTTATCGGTAGCAAGAGCTTCTGTTATGAAGCGGTTGTTAGAAGGTTTGATCTACTATTTTTTCGAGATATTTGGGTATGTTCTGTAATCCGAAACCGAGTGAAATTGAATCCGAATGAAATTTTAAATTGTCATAACTTTTAAATCTTACAATATTTTGATATTATTTTTTATACATTTGATTAAAGACCATTCACATAACTTCTTGATTGCTAATGTTTTAAAATAATAGTCGCAACTAAGTTATAGTTTTCTTTAAAATTAATAAATTAATTATTTAGGCTTAAGTTCTTAATTATAAAGAGATAAAGAAAAATTAGATACCAGCAAAGCAGAATGCATTTTCTAGACAGCTACGTCCGTCATCAGTACTCTTTGTATCAATCTACCCGGTAGTTTCAAATGTTATTAATTTTCTATTTGAACAAACTTATCAAAGAAATAGAATCTGAGAAATTTTAATTTTATATTATATTTCATAGAAGATAGAGCTTTTTGAAATTGTTTTACACTTGTAAACTCTATTTATTTTTCATATTATACTACCAAGCAAACATTTTTCTTTATTTTAATTCTATCTTCTATGAAATATAATGTAAAATTAAAATTTCTCAGATTCTATTTCTTTGATAAGTTTGTTATACATGCAAATCACACCACTGTCGGAACACCCTTTAATTTTTAGATTTATTTTTTTATACTTCTTTATAAAGCGAACTGAATTTTAATTACTGTTTTTATATCTTGACTCCATGCCTCTTACAGTTCAAGACATAAACACTTATTCGTGAATAACACCTCTCTATCGCAACACCCTATAAGTTTTAGTATTTGTTACTATAGCGGCAAGTTTCAAGCGTCTACCTGTTATGGTTCAAAACTTAGGCCTTATACATGCAAATCACGCCACTATTGGAACACCCTTTAATTTTTAGGTCTATTTTTTAGACTTGTTTATATAGCGAACTAAGTTTTAATTACTGCTTGCATATTTTTAATGTATTCATCCCACAGTTCAAGAAATAAGCACATATTCGTGAATAAAACCTCTCTATCGGAACACCCTATAAGTTTTAGAATTTGCTAATATAGCGGCCACAGTTGTACACCTTCTGTGAAAATTTCAAGCGTCTACCTATTATGGTTCACTATTTAGGTCTTATACATGCAAATTACACCAATATCGGAACACCCTTTAATTTTTAGGTTTATTTTTTATACTTGTTTATATATCGAACTCAGTTAATAATTACTGTTTTTAAATTTTGAGTCTATGCCTCCTACAGTTCACGAAATAGGCACATATTCGTGAATAACACCTCTCAATCGGAACACCCTATAAGTTTTAATATTTGTTGCTATAGCGGCAACAGCTATACATCATCTGTGAAAATTTCAAGAGTCTACCAATTACCGTTCCAGAGATAAAAGGCGCTGACAGACGGACAGACATTGTAGCGAAAACAATAGGGTTACGTTTTTACACTTTGTGTACGGAACCCTAAAAATATATATCCTATTAAAAACAGCTATTTAAATGGTTCTAATCATCTTATGGAGAGTGTATAGAGCTCAAAGTGTGTTTGTAAGAAAGCTATAGCTGCCTAGACCAGTGGACCGTTCTTTCTTAAAATTTCCAAAGTGTTACTAGCCATCTGGTGGGTGAACTAAAATATATATTTTTGTTATCGTGTTACTTGGGAACTATAATAGGTAGCATCTTCAGATCTTCTGCTTTTAACTCACTTGGTAATTTGTAAGGTTTCGCATAAAGCTGGCTGAATAGTACCTCTCATCTTTATATATAAAGCACAAAATGTGTTTGTTTGTATGTTTGTTTGTCGGAAAGCTATAGCTATAGTGAACCGATCTTTATAAAATTTTCACAGTTTGTTATTGGATACACGAATGGTAAAATAGGGTACTTATGTTTTTGATATTCGACGTAGGCGTGGTACGTCCCATACGTACTAATTATTTAACATCGTGTTGCTTGGTAACAGTAGTTGGTAGCGCCTTGAAATTTTGCAACAGTAACCTCTATATTAAAAAGCATAGTTTAGAGAAAAATAGACTAGATTAGAATAGTGGGCGTGGTACCTCCCATACAAAGTGAAAAATTATTATCGTGTATCTGGAGAACTAAAACATACAGAGGCTTGAATCTTTGCTTGAGTAACCCCAGTGCAAATGTACACAGTCCACCAAAATACAAAATTAATTGGGACAGTGGGCGTGGTACTTCCCATATAAAACGAGAAATTATTATCCTGTATCTAGAGAACTGCAATAGGTAACGCCTTCGAATTTCGCAAAAGTAACCACCATATTAACATACGTAGTTAAGCTAAACACAGACTGAATTGGAATAGAAGGCGTGGTACCTCCCATACAAGGTGAAAAATTATTATCGTATCCTAGCGAACTGCAATAGATAGCGCCTTGAAACTTTGCATGAGTAACCCCTGTGCAAATGCGTATAATATACTAAATTACAGAAAGAATTGCGACAGTGGGGTACCTCCCATATAAAGCGAAAAATTACTATCGTGTACGTAGAGTACTATAATAGGTATGGTCGAAGGTACAAGTAACCATCGTACCCATGCGTACACTCTAGAAAAAGGTAGGGCGGATTGAGACAGTGATCGTAGCACTCCCTGTACAAAGTAAAAAATTATTATACTGTATCTAGAAAACTGCAATAGGTAGCGTCTTTGAATTTTGCATCAGGAACCCCCATACGAAGATACATTATGTAGAGAAACACAGACTGAATTGAAATGGTGGGCGTCGTACCTTCTATACAATTATTATCGTGCACCTAGAAAACTGCAATCGATAGAGCCTTGAGGCTTTGCACGAGTAACCCCTATGATAATGCACATAGTCTACCAATACACAAACTGGATTTGAGCAGTCGGCGTGGTACCTCCTATACAAAGTCAAAAATTATTATCGTGTACCTGGAGAACTACAATAGATGGAGCCTTGAAACTTTACACAAGTAACCCTCAGAATAATGTGCATAGTCAAGTGCAAGCAAAATACAAGCAGGATAAGAATAGTGGGAGTGGTACCTCCCATAAAAAGTAAAAAATCATTATCATATTAATATGTGTAGTCAAGCGAAAACAAATTGGTCGGGAAAAGTAGGCGTCGTACCTTGCATATAAACAAAAACATTTTTGATGAGAGAATAACGTGCTTTTCGAGTTAAAGTTTGGCCATACTTTTCTTCAAAGTGTTTATTGTATTTTTTTGTGTATGGGTGTAGCGAAGCGCACCGGGGATAGCTAGTACACTATATTATAGACAGAGTATTTAAATTATACATTATATTTGAGCAAAAAACCGGTTAGCTAGGAAATGGATCGTGGTACCTCACATACAAAGTTAAAAATGATTGGCCTTAACCTAGGGGACTAACTATAAAGGTAGAGTGTTGAAGTTTTGTACTCTATTTTCCAATATATATATAAAAACGTGCTTGTTCGAGTTAAAGTTTGGCCACACTTACAAATGTTTATTTTGTGATGATAGGGGTATCTAGTAATTTCTAAATAAACAAATCGATTTATTTAATATTTTTTTTATTTAATTTAATTCTATTTTATTTTTTTTTGTTTACAGATATATATTTTTATTTAACTATACTTTTGATCATCTGCTTCTTGCTACTGAATATAATTTCCTCTATATATGATGCAAAATTAAAATCTCAACTAATAAAGCCAGATGATAAGAATAGTTATTATGAAGTAAAACATAACGATCAAGGTATTTTAATAAACCACCTATAATTTAATCGATTTGTACATACGACCGTATTTCCAGTTAATAGATATCTGACATCTTTTTCCATCTATCGCAATTACAATCGTTTGGGTTTGTCGAACGAAAGTGACATTGGTCGTGACTTAAGTTTCCTAGACGGATTTCGTGCAATTCTATGTCTTTTAATTGTATGCGAACATGTACTTTTGTTGCAATATTTCCATATTGAGAATACGGAATTCATAGAGGTTCTTTGGAGTCAATTAGTTCCAAGAATAATTATGCATGCTTTGATATGGTTGGAACTATTTTTCGTTTTGAGTGGCCTTTTGATGTATGTGAAATTTGACAGAACGCAGTATATAACGCCCAAATCATCTTTTATAGATTGTGTCAATGTGTTCGTGCGTTTATTAGTCTCGCGGTACTTCAGGTAATATTATTTTTATAAATTTAATTTCTGGTTGAATTAAACAAATTAGTGAAATGATTACTTAAATTTTTGGTTTTCCAACAAGAACGTGTCTAAATTGAAAACCTTCTGCTGCCTTTGGCGCTGTACATCCAATCTGTCGTTTAGTTGCACGTCCGAAACAGAAAACGTAAATATAAAGTTAAAAAAATTTTACCGAAAAACTATCGTTATCGGCAAAGATTTGGAAGTAAGAATTGCTGTACCAGGCGGCAACTTATTCACAAAAAACTTACTGTCAATATCGACTCGCCCTTTGTGGAAAAACCATAGACATGATTTTAATAACAAACTAATTTTTAAACGTTTATTTGCAGATATTTACCATCGTTGATATTTGTTATAATGTTTTTTGCTAATACAACTTGCTATCATGCAAATGATTACTTGTCCAGAAATATCATTGATGGGAATTGCTTGGCATGTCGTGATTCGTGGTGGCAAAATATTTTAATGATTAATAATTATTATATGGAAAATTCGGTACGTTTGTTGATATAAAATTTAAGAAAATTCAATTACAAATAATACTAGTTTTATAATAAAAGAATTTCGGCTAGTTTTTCTTTAACTTGTACGTGGCCCTCAAGCCACACTTAATCGAATGCTTGAAAAACGTGGATGAAAAGCGCTAAACAATATTTATTTTTCATGAAAGGCCTTTACTACTTTGTATGTTCAGTACGATTTTCCATCCGATTAAATATTCGGAATACATCTCTTTTTACTTAGAATTGGGTACAGTTTAGTTATTAAGACTTTCTCAAATAGTTTGACAGGTTTGATAACAGGCTTGAGGATCTACATGATTCTGTCTTTGTATTATCTGGCATAGAAAAGAAACCTTAAATTTTAAGCGAAGTACTCAATATTTATGGGTAGCTTCAACAGCATCTCGTTACTACTCGTAGGTTTATCCAGGTTTAAATCAGCAATTTCTAAAATTTCTGAAATTACCAAAAATTGCCAAAATCAATAACAACAGGTATCTTTTGTCACAACCTTTCGAAGTAAATAGTCGCGACTACCAAAATATGTATTTAGCATTGTAGCTGCTACGAAATTGGGACCTAGTGATTTATAGAAGCCACGCACTAAAGTTTCGATATTAAAAATTTAGGAGAGGAATAAGTTGGAGAAGTAACTGAGTTTCGATCAAAGACTTTGAGACAGATATTTGTTACCCGAAATGAACACGCAGTAAATACTGTTTGAAACGCGTGTTTATCCGAATTACTGAGTCATTACATGCTCTACCATGTGAGTCATTAGTATCATATGAGTGGGTCTCTCAGATATTACTTCAATTTGTTAATCCGTAAGGTAGTATTTGGAGTCATTTTTACGTTAAAGTATGCCGTTTTGCGTGCCACAAACCAATTTTTAAACGTTCATGGTTTACTAAGTACTGTACAAGATTTTTTTGTAACAAAATGGCGTCAATTCACATGTTTAAGGTAAAACAGACCCTGAAACACTTCTATGCATAGGTAATTATCGGTATTTGTTGTCGTCTAAGATCGTTACTTTCAAAAATACTCAAACTGTTGGATTAAGTTTTTACCGCTAAAAAATTGTGGATTCTTAGCGGATATATGTATGCTTTGTCGCTGAACAAATTTTTTGGGTTTAAACAAATTTTAAATACAATTTTTATTTTCGAAGCTGATTCTGGTCCATCTAACTTTCCTTTTTAAAGAAGCTGCATTCGAAAAAAATTTTAAAATTATCCACTTAGTATTTCTCCCCTGTATTGAGGCTACCTGATAAATGTGTTTTCAGAAGAACAATAAATAATTAGGGTTAAAGTTTTTAAGGTTCCTCTCCCAAATGGTGGTAACAGGACCCTTTAAATATCGCTATGATAACTCTCTGTATCAGTTTGTTGCCTTGGGACTAATTGTAAGGTGTTAAAGTTTTTTAAGGTTCCGCACCCAAAAGATGATAACAGGATCGCTTGAAATATCGCTATGATATCTCTACATCTCTTACACGGCTATATTTCTTGAACTGTAATAGGTAGATACCTTATTTTTATGGAAGGTGTGTTTTTACAAATAAATATAATATAATTCTTGCAAAAAAAAACCGACTTCAAAACAGACAAACTTAAAAGCATGTTTCTTTAAGACGGTAACTATTGCGACACCCTGTAATTTCCGAATTCAAATTTTATACTAGTTATAGCGATCGTAGCAATACAGGTTCGTTGTAAATTTCAACCTTCTGTCTGTAACGTTTTAAAAGTTTGGTCATATACATCAAATTACATAAACTATTGCGACACCCTGTAATTTATAATTTTAAATAATTATACTTATTATAACAGATATAGTAATGGACATTCTGTCTAATTGTTAAGTGTTTATCAATAACTGTTTAAAAGATAGGGTCATATATATCAAATGACGTCACCTATTGGGACACCCTTTAAATTCAAATTTTAATATAAATACTTTTTAAAGCACACTTTGTAATACAGATTCTTTTTAAATTTTAACTTTGTGTCCATCAACTATTGGGACACCCTATAATTTCCAATTTTAAATATTTATACTTGTTGTTATTCGAGACATAGTAGTGAACATTTTGTCTATTTTTCAAATGTTTGTCTATAACGGTTCCAAAGATGAGGACATAATGGTCAAATAACATCAATAATGGGGACACCCTTTAATTTATAGATCCAAGTTTTATACTTGTTTTAATAGCGGACTAAGCAATATAGGTTCTTTGTAAATTTCAACTGTCTATCTATAACAGTTGAAAAGTTTGGCCATATATATTACTTTTACATTAACTATTGGGACACCCTTTAATTTCCAAATTCATATTTTACACTTGTTATTTTAGCGGACTTAGCAATACAAGTACTTTGTAAATTTCAACTGTCTGTCTATAAAGGTTCAAAAGTTTGGCAATATATATATCAAAATAAACCAACTAATGGGACACCCTTTAATTTCTAATTTTAAATATTTATACTTATTATAACAGACATAGTATCGAACATTCTGTGCAACTTTCAAGTGTTTGTCTATAACGGTTCAAAAGATAGGAGAATAAAGGTGAAATTAAGTCACCTATGGGGTCACCCTTTAATTTTTAATTTTATTTTTTAATTACTTTTTGTTGTTGGGAGCTACTGTGATACGCACTTTTTTTTAATTTTAAATTGGTGACCTATAATGTTCATAATACACGTAAAAAACATGTATGTTGTATGGGGACACCCTTTAATTTTTAAAATTTTGAACTTCTTTTAAAATGGGACCAATCTGTAGCCATAACCTTTCTAATAGTGCAAAATTTTTAAAATCGGTTCAGAAATGACTGAGTTCTGCGGGCACAAACATAAAAAAAAAAAGCAACATTCAGACGAATTGATAACTTCCTTCTTTTTTTGAAGTCGGTTAAAAAAGCTTAAAAGTACTAGTACTATCCCCAAAAACCATAATTAATTTTTTTTAACAAATTTTAAATAAATCCTAAAAGTATGCTTCTAATAATATGCTTGAAATCATATAAATTCATATTTAAAGTTGCTATATAAATGCAGTAAACAATCGTCAAATTATGCCAAAAAAGATGTTAAATTGCAAAATATTCTCAGCGTATTTTGAACAGATTATAAAACATGACGTCTTTTATAGTGCAGAAACCCTCAACATAGCCTATTTACTTTAATAGATCTTTTTTGTTGGATATATTGCTGAAGTACGTTTTAAGGTTATACTGTTACAATGTTTGATCGATTGGCTGGTGGAGATCCTTTAAAATTCAGAAGAATACTGGTGGGGAAAAAAACTCTTGGAGTAGATTTCAGGAGATCCTAATTATACAGATATAGAAAATGTAGCTTTTAATAAGATAGCCAAAGAAATCCAAGTTAAAAAAGCCAAAATCAATACTTTGGTAGGTTAGCACAATTCGAAACTACATAGATTGAGTATGTACTTGAAATTCGTATAATAAATATTAAATAATTTATAAAGATCAAGTTTTTATGATTGTATTTTTATTATAATTTATAGTGCCTGATGCATACTTGGTATATTGCAGCTGATTTTCAACTTTACGGCGTTTTTCTAATAATTTTAATTATAATGGCAAAGTAAGTAAGCTAGCTATTAATTGAAGTTCTAAGTATTTATTAGTTTTTCATTGACTATGGTTGTGAACAAGGCGAATTGAATACTAGGCAATCGCAATGTTACAACAATAACAACCACAGGCAATTTTGTTTTCAAAAACCCAAAGAAAAATTCAAAAGAAGGAAATTTGTTAGACAAAATACAAAATATTTTGCAAAATATATTATAATATTAAGGCCCATTATTATAACTTTAGCTAAAGTTAGGATTTTGGTGAAACGATAAGCAGGGTTCCCAGATTTTTTTCCAGCCACAACCCCAATTTTAAAATTTTCATCCCCGAAATTCCCCAAAAAATATTTCAACTATCCCTAAAATTCCCCGCTAAAAAGGATACTGTTTTCATTGAAATTAACACATGAATATTCTATTTGTTTTCTAGTTAACTTTATTTAAAAATATATTGTTCACTTTTTTGTATATTAGACTGATTGGTAGCGCGCTAGTTTATCAATCTAGGGGTTGCAGGTTCGATTCACGCCAAAGACTGGGTATTTTTGCAGAAAGATACTGATGGATTAACAGATATAAAACCAATTTTAGTATTTTTAAAATGTATATTAATTGTCAACAAAGATTTGAGTAACTAGTTCTGCAATTTATTTCTTATTTAAGATTTTGTTGTACCGAAAAATATTTATATGTATAAGCAATTCTAGTTGATATGTAAAATAACTTTGCCAGGTCTAGAAACAAGGTTATTTCAGCTGCGTCTTGATATTTATAAAGTTTTCCCCAAAATACGGTTAAGTTACTCCACTTTTTTATTGCCATTTTTCTTTTTTTTTTTATTTATAAATGTCTTTTAAAACGTTGTTATTTACTGGTGCTAACTCAGGCGGCCGCCTTATTTATTTTCTTTATTTTAGTTCTCTACAACCCCCGATACAATTTTTAAGATTTAAGCCTGCAGTTCTTTCTTAAAATCGTAACGAAGATACAAAAGAGTAAGTGCATTAAATCAAGTTTTATTGCTCGAATTATTTTCGGTACGTTTATTATCTTATTTTACCTGTTTAAATTTTAAATAAACATTTTGTTGTCACATTGTATGAGAACCAATCAATTTTTTGAGTTATTCCTATTCAAATTTTCTGGACAATTTTTTCAATTGGAATATAGAAACATCATATTAAAAAAAGCAATTATTTAATAATAAAATTACAATATGTAATCGAAAAAGTAATCCCCAAAAAATCCCTAAAACATTGAAACTATCCTCAACGAAATCCACAATCCCCAAACCGAATTTTTTATCCCCATAAGTAAATAAAAATCCCCGATTTGGGGATAAATCCCCTAATCTGACAACACTGGCGATAAGTAGTTTTTCGTTATAATAATGAGGATAATGCTCATTGTTATAACTTGTCCTTATAGTACGTAATAGTTAAAAGTGATTTTTAGCTTACTTTTAATAACGAAAACCTATTTATCGCGCCAACAAAATCCTGACTTTAGCTAAAGGCAAGTTATAATAATGGGCCTTAAAGTAAAAAGTGAAAAAACGTGAAAAATAAAATTAAAAGAACATAATCTTAGAGTGATATAAATTTTTATTTTAAAATTTTACTTATTAAAATGTGTCGCAAAGAAAATGTAAAAATTTTGACATAAGAGGGTAAAAAACACATATAGAAGAAGATGTTCACCTGGGCTATCAGTTTTACCTAGTATTCAATTTGCATTGGTTGTGAAAAATATTTGAAATTTAACTTACAGATATCCAAAGTCAAAAATCTTATTAATAGGAATAGCACTTATGGCTGCTGTCATTAATTTTGGTCTTAATTATGTGCTTAAACTGGATTCAATATTTATGATGCTGCCAGAGTAAGTAAATTTTAAATATACAGGGTGGTATAGTTTTTGTAGATAATCTGTTATTTTACAAAAACATAATTTTTTATCTTATGTGCCACACAAGTAGGAAATTTTTTTAAACTATTTTAAATTCAACCTATAGCAAGTGCGAATTAAAGAAAAATTGGGTAATAAATTGTAACGGTTCTCCCTCAAACCTCAAAACAAAGCTAATTTTGAAACAAAGTTTATGATTTGCTGTAAAATTCCTCGGAGTGCAAACCATCAATTGAAGAAAAATTAATCAAATTTTTAAAGCCCCATCTTTTGGCTACATATTTAAAAAAAAAATGGTTGCCCCTTAATTAACAAAGGCAGGGTAGCGAATTTTATAAAAAAATAAACAATTATTTGAACATATTTTTACCGTTTTAGGAATTCAGAAGTTAATATCTTAGTCCGTTCAGAAGTTGTATCAATTCAAATTCTATACATTATTTCTCAAACGATTTATCGTAAGTTTTCCAGCTTTAAAGGCAAATAACATTTGAGAAAAGCAGCGCTATCAAAATTTTTTATAAAACATTAATCTAGAAGTCATTCATTTTTCTTTGATATCAGTTATTTGTATAAAAGGTATATATTTAAGCTGCAGGAGGTCCACAAACCTTGCCTATTATTGAATTTTTTTTTGTCATTTTCTATGTAAAAATGCAAAATGTGTTTACATGTCTTTAATGTTTTATGAGCTACCGAATTATTTACAAAATAAAATGTTTTTAAACCACTGTGCAGCATAATAATGCTCAATTAATAAATAAGTTTCATCTCTTCACATCTATAGTTAAATAAAACTGGAGTGGCCTACACTCAACTTTATCATACCAAATAGAAACAGATATTTTTATAGATATATTACATAAAAAATAAAATTTGACAGTATATTCGAATCAAAAACTAATTATTTTCGGTTTTCGGTGTTTTGGTAAACTACCCCTTGCCCTCTCCCGATTATGGCCAAAATTTATACAGCTCTAAATCTCCATAAACCAAAGGTACATAACAAATTTCATTTTGATATATCATACAGTATGACCTGTAGAGCGTTTACAAAATTTGGGAGTAAGTAAACTTACCCTTGCCCCTTCCCGATTATGCCCAAAATTTATACAGCTCCTTATCTCCACATAACAAAGGCACATTCTAAATTTCATTTTGATATGTTAAACGGTATGACAAACTCCACAAAAATAGTGGCATAGACACCCACAGACATCATCGCGAAAATAGCTAAAATGGATTCAGGAGACCTCTAAACGTATAAATCCGTCGAAATCCCGACCTCGATCATGATTACTATACTTTACCTTATACTACGTATGGTAAAGTAAAAAACTAAGTTTTTGGGCTTCTTAATATCTAAAAAATTTTATGAATCTGAACCTAATGATGTTGAAAAGGCTATACTGGAAACAGGAAAAATGTCGATTACACCCATTTTGATTTAATATGCCAGCGACCATGTAAAAGCAAAGCGAAAGTTCTATTTTTAATTTTAACGGCCTTATGTATTAAACACATAGGCGACAGCAGGCTACCGACTACAACCTGTAAAAACTAAAACATACACGTTTATATGAAGACGATTATTTTGATGACATCATAGCACACGATCACTCTTGTGGCTGTAGTCAACTTAGCCTAATTTCTATTTTTGCATGCGACCCTTTTATTGCATTCAAAAGAAGAGAATATCACTAAATTAAGAATTTATGTAGAATTAGGAGGTTTTGAGCAAATAAATTTGTTTTGACATGATAAAAGTATTTTTTGAAAAGTCATTTTATTATAAAAAAATTAAAACAGGTACATACTTTTACAACAATAGCAAGACCTGTAACAAGACCATTTCAGTATATGAAATACATTTTGAAAATTTTGTTGTTAGTGAAATTCGTAATCGAAATTTAATACAAAACAGCTATTTTAAGAATCTTTGTCTGTCTAACAGTCTGTCTGTGTTCCCATCAAATAAAAACTACTGAATGAATTTTAATAATTTTGTGATGAGGTTCCGCAAAAATGACTTATTTCCAAGAAAAAATAGATAAAAGGTAGTAAAAGTACACAATTTTACCGATTCAAATGTACTGCAAAGTCGACAATACCTTTTATTTTTAAAAGCGGGATATATAAAATACTATATACAGAAGCCTACAATAATATTAGAGCTTTATATAAATATTGAATTATATTCAGGGATGGGTACCTCCATATAGAGAAAATATATAAACCATATGTATATAACTATAGCCCTATGAAAGTAAGAGTCTTAAAATTTGGTGTTGACTACTTTAACAACAAAATCGAACAAAATATTGTCAGGACGGCAACGACATAGCGGGCATATTTGTTTTTCTTCTGTGTGGATAACCTCTGTATTAAAGTGTAGCAATATTTATTGTTTAATTTACATATATATCAGCTCCTAATATTCTACATATTTTTTCTGATTTAAATGTTAGATCCTATCAATTCTATTATTTTCGACACATCGAAACTGTCAAACATTTGTATTTTTCATCTTATACAAATATAAATCCTTTTCTGTTGGGCATTGTTTGTGGTCTAATTTATATGAAGTACCTGAGAAAAAATCCCGAAAATAAAAAGTTTTTAGGAAAACTATTGCAAAATTCTCCTTGCATTGGATGGATTTGCATTATTGGCATCCTTTACTTAGGAACAACAATAATGATGCATAAGGAGACTACAATATGGACAGCATCATATGGTTTAATACATCGTCACGTAGGCATATCAATTGTGGTAGTTATAATTATATTGAGAGGCATGTGTAATGGGGGAGGTGGGTACTCTTAAATAAATAGATATTTATATTCATTATTATTTACAATTACTTTCATACAATGTTCTTTTAAGGATTTCTTACATCTTCATTCTTCCGTTATTTGGCCCGTATATCGTTCCAAGTGTACTTGTGGCAAATAGTGGTATTATTAAATTTACTTGTATATTTCAATGAACCGATTCATCTTAATTACTTACTGTTGGTAAGTAATAAAATTTATTAGAGTGCACAGTGGGAGATTAGGACAAAATTAATAGAATTAAGTCTGTAAATATTTCAACGGGTAGATGAGAAGCACTGTTCTTTGTAGTACTCAAATGGGAAAATTTGAAAAAAATAAAAATTTTGAATACAGTTAAGAAATTCTCATCATCTGTCAAGGATGATAGAAGACAAGGTTACGCCATGCCGAAAATAAAATTAAATTTTTCTGCACATGTCGGCCTAATGACGTCACGAAAAAGTCTTCCTATTGGCTAATAATTGTGACTGCGAGTATATGTACATATGTATATAAATTATGAGAGATTTTAATATAAATTATGAGTTTATTCACAGGGTTGCCAATTTTTAACCATTACTTAGATTTATTTGTACGTATATATTTATTTGATGTAATTCGTTGATTATATACTTGGCAGCCTTACATTGACCGAACAACGTCATCTAACAGGAAAATGTGCGCATGGTGTAATCTTCTATCATTCTTGGTAGCGTCATAGCAAAAAATCTTTATATGAAGTTTTAAAGTAATCAGACTGGCTACAGATTTATTTCCATTTCGTTTGCCAAATCCCAGATCTGGGCAGTCTTAAACCCCTGTCTTTATCCCCCGTCTTCATTTGGTATCAACATGTCTTAATAAAAGTCATACTTCATATAAAAAAAAAAAAAACAGTATTAAAAATATTGTTTTTTTATATGAAGTTTGACTTTTGTTAAGACATGTTAATGTCTAATGGAGACGGGGGGTAATTATTAGTAAAATGCATATATTACTCTGTTTTTTATTTTTTAGTTTATCGTTTGTATATGTCTTTACGTTTGTACTAATTTTGTTGCGTTGGCGGTTGCTTTATGTGTGGAATATCCAATTGCTGAAATTATAGCTATAATTGATATCGAAAGTAAGTGTTTTTAAGTAAGAAGCTTTTAATTAATATCGGAATTTTACAGTTGATTTGAAGTGGTATTTTTTTTGAGTTTCTGCATTAGAAAAAGAAGAAATTTATATTTCTTTTAATTTGATTTTGGACAATTTTTATAACAGTGCCTGCGGTAACCAAATAAAAGGTGACGCTATGGCGTCACGACCTTTAATGGTATCTCAGAAAGCCTTTGATGACTTTGAAAATTCCTTTTCAACTGGAAGAGGAAAAATTTCAAAGGCTGAAAAAAGCAGAAGGAAAAAATTGACAAAATGAGAAGAACTTTAGCAAATTTTAATCCAGAATTACTTGTCAAATCATCAAATCCAAAAAATTCTAACACAACAAATGGTAAAAAAGACATTAACACAAATATGAATTTTAAAATGGTGGACACGAATATTTTTGTGAATAACAGTATGGCGCCTACGTTGGAAAGCTCAACTAAATTTTCCAATACAGTGGAAATGTCAGGTGACAACAGCAATAGTACTGAAACTGGAGGTATAATGAAAACTGATAATGATTACAACGGCACTGCAAAACTGGATGAACTAGATGTTCGTAAGAATAATACTAACAATGTTAATTCCAATCACAATGATAAAGCACAACAAATATCAACTGTTTTTTATCCAAGTGAGTATACTGGTGACATTTTTGTTCTGGTTGATACATCCAAATTGAAAGTAAATGGCAACAAAAAAATTAGAAATGGTCTCTTCCTGTGGGAAAAAATACGCAACATGAAAATTTCGGGCATCAAAACGATTAAAGCCATAGGTATCACGCTTTATAAAGTAATGTTTGATAATGTGAAAAATGCAAATGATTTTTAAAAAAACAATGATTTAAAAACGAAAAATATGCGCGCCTTTGTTCCCAATAGTTTTCTAGAAACTTATGGCGTAATTCGTAATATTCCAACTTTTTTATCCGATGAAGAAATTAAAGAAAATATTCAATCACCATGTGAAGTAAAATCAATATGGCGTTTTAGAAAACGATTTATGAATGAGAAAAATGAGAAATCTTTTGAACCAACATTTTCAGTTAAAATAGGCTTTGCTGGCAATGAATTACCTAATGAGGTAATTCTAAATTACACTGTTCTGAAGGTGGATCAATACTACCCACCTATCCGTCAGTGCAGAAACTGTGGCAGACTAGGTCATACTCAAAATGGCTGCAGATCTGCCAAAAGATGTTTATTATGTAGCAAAACTGGTGTATGTAATCCAAGCTGTGGAATATTTAAATGTATTCTCTGCAATGGAGCTGATCATCAATCACACGAAAAGGGCAAATGTATGAAATGGATGGAAGAGCAAGATTTAAAGAAAATAATGACAATTAAGAAAATTTCACGCAGAGAAGTTATGGAGAAATATAAAGGTCAATACAATAGATTTAGTATATTAGAAAACTACGATAATGATTTCCCGGTATTATATAGTCCTGAAAACATAAGAAATAAAGATGAGGAAGTTAACAATATACTAATAAAAAAGAAATTTAACAAAATTGTACGTCGAACAAATGAAAAAAGACAATCTCAACCATTGAATGAAGCTTATGATTATATTCCAAGAATTAATAAAACTAAACAACCCACCATACCTGTATACAATAAGACTAATTACCATTATGTAAGTGAACTTGAAAAAACTGTTTTTGAACTAACCAAACTTTGTAAAGATATTTTTGTCAAAATTGAGGATGCCATAACTGCTATCGATCACTTAAGTAAAAGGATAAATAATCAGTTTAAATTATTTAACGACCCCAATCAGCTAGATTCCAATATGGACTCCCCTACAACATCCCAAACTTTTAACAATGATAAAAATCTGTCAGTACAATTGTCAGTCATTGAGGAGTAATTCCAGTAGCATAGAATATTTTTTAAACAACAATAACATTGACTTTTGCTGCCTTAGTGAGATTTTCTCACATGAAGGCTGTAATCATAAACTTTTGAACTACAATATTTTAGAAAGAAAACCCGTTCCAATGATCGCTATGGTGGTGTAGCCATATGGTATCGAAAATTTATTAAAATGAAGAAAATTAAGCATAACCTTTCATCGGAAATAGTTATTGCAGAGACGATCAATCTGGATACCAACATTGTTTTATGTTCTGCTTACTTTAAGCCAGATATGCGAGATAGTGATTTTTTTGATGAAATAACTAAACTTTTTGATTTTTTGGAGATCTACAATAATGTGATACTGTGCGGTGATTTTAATGCCAGAAGCAGTTTATGGGACGATTCTTTTGAAAATAGCAAGGGAACCAAGTTAAAGCAAAAGTTTTTATCTTCTATTTTTCGGTGTCTTAATGATGGTTCAATAACCTTCAAACAAAACAATGATTATTATGGTTCGGTGTTGGATTTAACGTTTACAAACTCTTTGCTAAATTTGTCTTGGAAAGTCATTCCTCTCAGTCTTGGTGGCAGTCATCATTTACCTATAATAATTTAATGTGACAAGGTTGGTCCTGTTTCGGGAAAATTTATATCCAAAAATAAATTGTTGACTTCGCTATCTAAAATAAAGATCGATTCAAACGCCTGTGAAATAAATGATAGGTTCAAAAAGGAAATCGAAAAGTCAACTTTCAATTGTAATGGAAAGTTCAAATCGAAAACATGGTGGCATGATGGCTTAAAAGTTCTATTTAGACGTTTAAATGCTGCTACAAAGAGCGCTTTCACTCACCCAAGTCCAACAAAGTTTGATGAACTTATTGAAGCCAAGAAATTATGGCAAAAAGAGGTTCGAGCTGCCAAAAGAAATAACTACAAAAATAAACTTGAAGAACTGAATAAAGAACCTAATACCAAAATGTCCTATGACAGTCTATGGAATTCTGAGGATAATTTACTTTATCTTCAGTTTCTGAAATCGCAAGTGTTAAATATCTCTACGGACGTTGGACTGTATGTTAATTCTGATATCAACTCACACGTAAACTTTTCTATCTGCGAAATGAATCACATACTTGCAAGTAAGAACAAATCCTCAGCAGGAGGTCATGATAAAGTTTCTTATGAAATGATTAAAGCTCTTAATACCAATGCAAAACATAGTTTGCTAGAGATGTTTAATAAGTGTTTTTCTAATTGTTATGTATCTGATTATTGGCGTATTATAAAGATTGTGCCCATACCTAAAAAAGGTAAAGATTTATCCGACTACAAAAATTTTAGACCTATATCCTTGCTAACAGTATTCTTGAAATGTTTGAACCTCATGATAAAAGAAAGACTTTGCAATTTTATTGAGCAGAATAGAGTCTTACCGGAAAGAACCTTTGCATACAGGAAAAATAGATCAGCAGCAATGTGCATTAACGACCTAATTTTTATGGTATCCCTACTAAAACAACAAAATTTCAAGGTTATAATTTTTGTCTTAGATATAAACAACGCGTATAATTGTGTTGATATCAATTTGTTACATAAGGATATGAAAGCTTTTGGTGTTGATGGAAACATTGTTAATTGGATAACCAACATTTTTTCCAGACGTATTCTCAAAATAGGCAAAGAAAAAATTGAGATTCAAAACGGTATTCCACAGGGAAGTTGTCTATCTCCTATTTTGTTTGTACTGGAAAACTTCATGAAATAGAAGATCAAAACACAAGAATTTATCAGTTTGCAGATGATTTTATTATTATGTCTTGGGATGATGATTTTATGTGCGCTGCAACAAATTTACAACAGAAAATTATACTTTTCAATACAGAATGTGTAAAACGTAATCTTTTCTTTAATATGTCCAAAACGAAGTGTATGTATGTCGCTAAGGGAATTAGAAAAAAAGTTGAGTTAAACATTAATGGTGTATCTACCGAACAAGCTAAAAGCATCAAAATTCTAGGCAGAACTATTTCCAATAGTTTATCTATTCGAGAACATTGTGAACACATTTTAAAAGAATCTAAAAACAATACAAATTTAATAAAATTACTTACACCAATTAAAACTGGCCTTCATCCTCATGTTGCATTAAATATTTATAAGGCTTGCATAAGATCAAAATTTAAATATGCTATAACCACTTTCGCAAATGCACCAGCTTCTATAAATAATCTTCTTAAATCCTATCAGAATGCATCCTTAAGACGATGTTTGGGCTTAACTCCATCCACTCCTGTACATGTTATATATACTATTGCTGGAGAATAAATTCTTGAGAAAAGAGCAAAGCTCCTTGCATTTAAAGAACTTTTGAAAATTAAAAAATATTATCCTGATTTTTATCAAATCATCATAAGTGCTGTGAACAACAAATCCAGTTATGGCGTTATTGCTGCGAAATTTCGGAGTCAATTAGAAAACACTAATTTTTCCATCAACTTTGCCCATCATTCAAAGCTGACAATTAGGAAAACTGAGTTACACGATAAAAAAGAAAATATACCCAATATTCAGCACTATTTGGAAAAACTTGACTATTACCGTAAGAATAATTACATGATTTTTGCTACTGATGCATCAGTAAGTCATAATGTAGCTGGCTGTGGTATTTTTAATGTCACCAATAACGAAAAATTTTATTTCAAAATTAAATTTAAAACCTCATCTCTTTTTGCTGAAATTATTGCAATATATCATGCCATCAAAATAGCTATAGAGGATGGAAAAACAAACATTGTTGTATTTACTGACAGCTTGAGCAGCTGTCAACTACTTCAGTCAAATAGCCAAGATTATTTTTATATTTCGAAAATACATAATTTAATTGCAAACTCCTCTTTAAGAGCGATTGATATAGTTTGGACACCAAGTCATGTTGGTATCAGTTTTAATGAGATTGTTGATGAGATGGCCAAAACTGCGTGCGAAATTGGTGCTGTAATAGAAGTTAATTTGAGCCCGCTGGAAGCGATACGTAGTGTAAAGGAAGTACTATACAATAAACAGAAGAATGAATTTGAGATTCTCTTTACACAAAAAGGAAAATGGTTTCATGAACTTGACACCTGCATTTCTCCAAAAGAATTTTATAAAAAAAAGTAATTTAACTCCTGAAAATGTCAAAACTATGAACAGACTTTTTGCTGGGCACTCATATAACAAAATATATCTACAGCTAATAAATGTTAACAGCACAGCTGAATGTAATATCTGTAAAGTACCTGAAACAACTGATCATATAATTTTCAAATGTCCACTTCTTGAGCCTTCAAGACACAATTTTAATTTTTTCAATATACATGACAATATTAAAGATATCTTAAAGTCTAAAGACTTCAAATTTTATAAAGAATTATGCACATTTATCAGAAACACCAAGATAACACTTTAATCACAATCAACATCAACATTTTCCAATCATTTTTATTTCTCAACAATCAACATCCTTTTCTCTTATAAACATTTTTTCATCAATCAACTTTATAATTTTTTGTTTCTCATCAATCAACATTTTAAGTTTTTCCTCAACAATCAACATTAATTTTATGTTCATTATTCAACTAAATTTATTAATAGTCAACTTTAATATTTAGCAGGACGTTTACCCTGGAAATATAAGCCTTTCAGGCTTCTCCAACTTCTTTTTAGATCTTTATGGTCTTTTAAATTAAATAAATAAATAAAATAATATTATTGCTGTCTGAAACAAATATATTTTAAGCTGTAAGTATAACAATAATTTTGAGTTTGAATATTAATTAAAAATATTTGATATAAAAGGAAAATTGTTGAGCAAGTCTTTGTTTTTTTAATGCTGACCAATTGCGCCTGGTTTCAAATAAAGATAACTAATTTAATAAGTCTGTAGATTTTAGTTCTATTACACCAAGTTTAATATTTTATATTTAATTTAACAAGATACAAATACTTATTTTATAACAGCTAAGTACCCAACCTTGTTCAGATAGTTGATATAAAGTTCTGGGATAGTTATAATCAAATAGTCAACTTTAATATATAATATATAACCATACTATTCCCGAACTTTTCAGAACATTCCGGGCTATTATGAAATATTGTGGAGCGCTCTCGAATATTCTGAACTTTTATATCTCCTTATATCATCAAAAGCACTTCTTTCAGGTAAAAAACGGGAACCTGATTCATTCATATGGGACGCTATCGAACGTTATGGAATGTTCTTACAATTTTTAGAGGAGGAAACTTCTAGCCCTAATATTTTTTTCATATTATTTATTTATTGTATCTTTAAATTAAATGAACTAACAATATGTTAGTGCTCAATTCTCAGGACCCAGCCCTTATATCTTCAGAAATCGTATCGCAACTCGTTTTTGGATTGTAGTGGCAAAAACATTGTACTCACATCTTTATAATATTTATATATCGATTAGAAACACTTGTCAACTTATAGAAAGATAACTCTTTCTATGCGTGATATGAAACTGCTCTCGAGTATAAATAAAATTATCAGAATTTTTATTGAAAAAGAGTGTAAAAAGGAAATCAGAGTGTAAAAAGGAAATAATTTTTCTATTTAGAAAAATTGCAGTAATTGTTGCTATTTTTGCGAATGAACAAATTGGTGCTTCTGCTGTCCCCGTAAGGAATCATTAAATTTACTGGTGTATGTTCTATATTTGTAACTGCGTAACTGGACTAAGAACGCAAATACATTTTGTGAAGTACTTGAACATAATTTAGTTTCTCATTTATGAAAAAAGATGGTCGCCCCTGATAATATGTACCAAAAAGATAATGATCCTTTTCATGTCTTGTGAATGTTTTTGATCAGCCGTTATTGCCTTCTAATCTGAACATCAAAAAAAATTATTAGGGATTTAAATCGGAAAGTTAAGAAATCTGTCTAACCAAATAAATTTTTTTTTTTTTTTTTTTTTTTAATAAAAGTCTTTATTTACAAGTTTAAAATATAAAAGGTACAGAGGTATGAGATTTTACTATAAGTACTACAACAATAAGAGTCTTATAATTAAATTTACAAAACTAATAACAATAAATATACAGCCTTAAGGAAAATAGCTCACAAAAACCTTTTTGATCTCTATGGAAGTTATAAAGAAATTTGTTTGGATAATCGCTAATACATTCATTCTTAACGAACGAATCTTAGTGATTACCTTGTAAATTCCTTATTGATTCAAAGTTTGATAGTCTGCATTTTTCATTAAATGTCAGTGTCAGTTCTCTAGTGAAATCGTTTATCATCTTGTGTCCAAAGTTACTGTGAAGTAAATTTGTCGGATACCTACGAGGAAGATTATGAATTATTTTCAAATTCTTGTTTTGTATAATCTGAAGCTTTTTGGTATGAGTTTTCGCAGTTTTATGAAACCATACTTGACAGCTGTAACTCATAATTGGTCGAATGCACATTTTATATAACAATATTTTGTTTTTCATATTCAATTTAGATCTTCTGTTGAGTATGGGAAACAATGCCCGACCACACTTTATAGCTTTTTCACAAATTTGGTTGACATGTTGCTTAAATGTTAGTTTTTTATCCATTATAATGCCCAAATACTTGATTTCTGACTTTATAGGTATAACATTCCCACGGCACAACATAGATTGAGAAGGTATGCGTTTTGGCGACTTATTATATGGAAAAATAATGGCCTGTGTTTTATCATCATTGACCTTTATTTTCCATTTATTAAAATATTTTTGGCTTGAATTTAAGCTCTCTTGCATTTTCCTAACTAATGAATTAGATACCTTACCGCTGCAAATGAAAGCACTATCGTCTGCATAAAATGCTGCTTCCTGATTCCTGCGTAGAGTGATATCTGACGTATATAACGAATAAAGCGTAGGTGACAAAACGGAACCTTGCGGTAGACCTGCGAGTATATGTTTTTCATCTGATGAGATGCGCTCCACGAAAACTACAAATGAACGTTGGTCTAAAAAGCTTTGTATGATTTTTTGTAAATATAAAGGAAAACTAAAAGAGTTAAGTTTATACAATAGGCCATTATGCCATACTGTATCGAAAGCCTTTTCAATGTCAAGAAATATAATACCTGTACTTCTACGATTTCTTTTATTATTCTCAATAATATTAACCACTCGTTTGATTTGATGTACCGTAGAGTGCTCTCTTCGGAATCCAAACTGCTGCTGATGTATAATGTTATTCTGTTCTGAGAACTCTACGATTCTTTTGTGGATTATTTTTTCAAAGACTTTATCCAACAAGCTCAAAATGCTTATTGGCCTATAGCTGGAAGGCAATTTAGGATCTTTTCCAGTTTTGAAAATAGGTATAACTCTGGCCTTTTTAAATATCATGGGGAAATGACCATTTCTCAAGCAGTAATTAAATAGTTTGCTCAAAGTTTCAAAAAAGTAATCGGGCATATTTTTTAAAATAATGCTGTTAATTCCGTCTAAACCTGGGGCTTTGTTATTTTTTAAACAAAAAACAAATGTCTTTACCTCTACTGCATCTGTGAATTCAAAATTGTCACTGTCAGCGAGATTTACATTGTTAAGTTCCTGCACATAATTTAGAACCACATTATCTAAAGGTGATGAATTGTTGTTGGTGATATTATTATTGCATCTAAAAACTTCCGCAATGACATTTGCTTTTGCTTCACCGGTACTTAAAAATTCCCCATTTATATTTAGATCGGGGATTGCAGAATTTCTACCTTTTAAAGCTTTTGTTAGTTTCCAAAACTTTTTAGAGCCGGAAGGCAGTTTGGAAATGAATTTAGCCCACGCTTCATTTCTATCCCTTTTCAAATGAAAATCAATTAAGTGATTCAACTGTTTTAAAATGCTGATTAGTTGAGTTCTTTAACTAGGATCTCTACATATTTTAAGTTTACGGTTATACTTGTTCCTCTGAGTAATCAGCATTTTAGATGTATTTGAAATTTCCCTCTGCCAAGGATTTTTCTGGCCAATTGGAATCTTGGAAAAGGCTTCTTTAACTATACTAACTAATTTATTTAATGACGAATCTAGGTTTATATTGTTAAGCTCTATTTGTCCGATATTATGATTCTTAATTTCATTCTCGACCCAGTATTTAATTGCTGGCCAATCAGCCTGATTATACAACGGAACTGTAACAAAGTGATTTTGTGGTGTTCCAAAAATATAACAAGATATTGGGGTGTGATCAGACTGTAAAATATTTGGATGTGACTGTAACTGCGAAAATGAAATGTTAGAGTTAGTAAGTAAAATATCAACCGTGGATGGTTGGACTGGAATTATATTTTGGACGAATCTAGTATGTGTATCCGGATGATATACATAATAACTTGAACTTAAGTGATGTCTGTACAGTTCTTTGCCAGCTGAATTGTTTGAAATACAATTCCAACTCACATGTTGTGCATTCAAATCACCAAAAATAAAATAGTCACTAAACGAATTGGTAAGAAGTTCTAAGTCAGTTTTAAAATTAGAAGTGTAAACAGGATTATAAGCAGAGATAAAACTTACGGGACGTCCACTTATTTTAACTTCCACAGAGATATTTTCTATGGTTATTGTTTTAATCTTTGGTAACAACTTATGATCTATGTAATTTTTAACCGCTATAAGCACACCCCCACCATGTGTTTGACGGTCTTCTCTGTATATTTTGTAGCCTCCAAATTTTAACCTATGATACGGCTTCAGGAACGTTTCGTTAAGAAGTAAAATATCAATATTTTTCTCATGGAGAACTTTTTCGAGCTGTGCAGCTGCTGACTCAGTTGTTATGCCTTGAGCATTCCAGTGAATAACGTATACATTTTGACTACCCATAATTTTATATAGCATGCTTGAGCATCATGCCAAGCACTCTTAATTTGTCAAATTTATTTCGACATTTTTCTAGTGCATCCACAGCACTAAAGAAGATTTCTAACAGTCTCTCGTTAGATAAGTCATCATCGTTGTTGCTGTCGCGGGGTCTGTTTTTCGAAACCTCAGAGTACAAACTTTTCCTTTGGAAGGTGTGCTCTCGTGAATCAGTTGGTTGACTCTGACTTGACAGGTGTGGGAACTCAGTCTCATCATACACATGATTAATTCTCGACTTGTTGAAATTAGGTCTAGACTTAGAAGTTAATCGTAGGCGCATTTCTAAATAATCTTTACGGCAAGGGCATTTAGGATCGTCGGACCTGTGATTCGAGTTTCTTAAGTTCTTTTGGCTACAGTTGTGGCATTTATAAACAACATTACTCCCTTGAGTGTTTTTGGCCAATACACACTCAGTCTGGTCGTGATTGCCAGCACAAACTGCGCAGACGATAACTCTATTGCAGTTTTTAGCTCCATGTCCGTACATAGAGCACTTCGTACATTGCGTAAGCCCTTTATTCCCTTTAAGAGGTCTTCTCCAGTAAACAGCAATATTGCAAAAGTACTTTATTTTCATAATATCATTTTTTGACACTTCTTGTTTGTTAGCGTCATCAGCTGTAGTTCTTTTGGTTACGATTTCTTTGACACTTACTGGGTTTATGTTGTGCATTTTAACCAATTCCTCCTTTAAAAGCTTTGCGTCTGTTCTTGGCAAACCAAATAACACTAACTTAAAGTGCTTTACGTCTTTAACTTCGTGTGTATAAAAACTGTACTTCAGTTCACTCAGCTTTTTTAACGCAGCTTCATACAGGACCATTGTATTGCATGTAACCTTAGCTCCAATTGTCATTCTCTTGAAGAAATACTCCTCACCAAGTATTTTCCAAACTTTTGAGAAACTGTGACACGAGTCTACCACTATTGGTGGAACCCTTTCTTTGACGGCTCTTGCCTCTTCTTCTTCTTCATTTGCTAGCAAATGAAACCTGTTACTAGGGCCAGGATCAATCCTTATCGTCTTAAATTTGGGACTATTCCCAAAGTATTCTCGCTTCTGGCTTCTAACCAAATAAATAATATTTGAAATTAGAAGGAAAGAAAATATTCGACATAGAATCAAACAATGATGATGCTCTTGCTTTTTTAATTTAGAAACCTAGACCAAAATCTTAAGAAGTTTTTTTAAATACGTATCTACCTAATGTTTTGTTAAGGAATAGACTATATCAGTTAACCCCGTCTCCAAAAAACATTATTTTTAATAGTGGTTTTTTGTATGAATTTTGACTTTTGTTAAGACATGTTAATAACTAATGTAGACGGGGTTTTAATGTTTAAACTAATTTACTATTTTTTTTTCTTTTTAGAAAAGATTAAACCCGTTAAACCATCATAGCGTAGGCAAATGATTTGGAACTGTGGCGGAATATATTAATTATTATCTATTAGCCTCACAATTAATATATTTTTATAGTAAATAAACACATTCTTGTTATAACTTAAGTACATTCATAAAAAATTGTTTTTTTTTATAAATTTCACATCTGAGTTTAATTATTTATATATATGTAAATCTATACATATAATAAAAATGTAACAGGTCAAATTCTGTACATGAAATCTATTTTTGAAAAATTTGTTTGCTGGTGCAGAAAGTAATCGAAATGAAACGCTAAACAGCAATTCTTGGAATTTTTGTCTGTCGGTCTGTAACGTAAAACCTGGAGGATGAATTTTAATCAAATTTTGGGAGGAGGTTTAAATATATCATATATGTTTTTTAGCAAAAATATATTTTCCAAGAGAAAATAAAGAAAAAGTAGTAAAAGTATGTACTTTTACCAATTTAAAAGTACTGCAAACCTGGCAGCACAAATAACCAACCAGATTGATGTAAGGAAATTGCCTAAACATTTATTTTAGTTTCCGTTATAGAAAAATCTACATTTTTTGTGATAACATCCCTGTGGTAGTCTAAAATTTCGTTAAGTTTTCTTTTTAGCTGCGTACACCAAAGACCCCTAAAAATTTTCAAACCTGAATTTCAGGCTGTTTTGTTTAAGGCCATGATTAACTATCATACTCAGTCGT
Organism: Phasia obesa; assembly: GCA_949628195.1. NCBI lineage: Eukaryota > Metazoa > Arthropoda > Insecta > Diptera > Tachinidae > Phasia > Phasia obesa. The sequence continues at coordinate 96,199,657 of OX451219.1, forward strand.
ACGATTTGTCAAAAACAGCATGTGTGCTAAAAAAAGTATGATAGTGTGGATTAGAAATTTATGTTTGTGACAGACTTTTTGACAGTCTGTACGATTTGATATTCTTTTGAAAAAAATCATATAATAGTATTTTTCCATGCGATCAGAGTTGCAAAATCTTGTTTTGTATGATAGTGTGGCATCTACAACGCCATTTTTAAACGATTTTTTAAGTGGGACAGATTTTTTTTTATTAAATCGTATGATTGTGAAGGATAGTGAATCCTAGCCTTAAAAATAATGCCGTCATTTGGTTCCCTGACAATTAAGTTATCACATCATATGAATACCACAAATACTCCATCACAAAGAAGAAGCAAAAAATGCATTTTTAGACCATAAGAAAATTATGATTGGAAAACAAATACAAAAATTTCTTGAATAAAATAACAAAAAATACATTAAATATATTTTAATTATTTAACACAGTGCGTAAAGCTTAACAATGAAACTCAAGTAAAAGAGTGATGATTCATCTTAAAAATAAAAAACGGTGCGAAAATTCATTGACATAATATAATTCGCTTTAACAAAAAAGGGCGTCTTCGTAAAACCAAATTGTAAAAACTGATATCAATTTCACGTCAATAAAAAAATACATATAAACATTTTTAGTAGCAAGTGTGGGAAATACTGAGATTTTTTCGACACATTTGCTAACGTGTTTCTATAAAAAATCGTCAAAATTGCTACTCTAATTCCATTTGCGAGCACACGCAACGCCCAAGACAGCGTTTGCAAAGGCTCGAACACAACTAAGCCAAACCAGGAAGAAGCTAGCTCCAGCAATTCTGTACAGGTTAAAACAGAACAATCGACGTCGTCAGGTTTATTTTCAAGTGGTAGTACAAGTAATACTACTTGTTTATTGGCTGTTACGCGTGCCATCGAGGGTAAATTACAATTAACTGCCAGTCCTTGTGACGATTTGGTTTTGGTGACCACTTCTAAAATGTCAGGAGATCAAAAGACTTTAATAAAGGGTCATAGTTCGCAGTATGTTAAACTGAATGTGGGTGGACGTTTGTATTACACCACAATTGGAACGTTGACCAAACACAATGATACAATGCTAAGCGCTATGTTCAGTGGGCGCATGGAGGTATTAACAGACTCAGAAGGTAGGTCAAATGTTAATCAGTTTATTTTATTACGCTGTATTGCCTTTATTAATTTGTTTTTATTCATACATTTTTTAGGATGGATTCTAATTGATCGTTGCGGTCAACATTTTGGTACAATTCTAAATTATCTACGCGATGGTACTGTTCCTCTGCCAGAATCTCATCGAGAAATTGCCGAACTACTAGCCGAAGCAAAATACTATTGCATCACTGAGCTGGCAATGTCCTGTGAGCGTGCTCTCGTAGCCCACCAAGAACCCAAACCCATCTGTCGCATTCCCCTTATAACATCACAGAAGGAGGAGCAAATGCTAATAAGTTCGTCTTCGAAGCCAGCTGTGATTTTAGTGGTCCAACGGCAAAATAATAAATATTCATACACTAGTAACTCAGACGATAATCTTTTGAAAAATATTGAACTGTTCGATAAACTCTCATTACGTTTTAATGAGCGTATATTGTTTATAAAAGATGTCATTGGTCCAAGTGAAATATGCTGCTGGTCATTCTATGGACACGGAAAAAAGGTAGCCGAAGTTTGTTGCACTTCGATAGTATATGCTACCGATCGTAAACATACTAAAGTAGAATTTCCCGAAGCCCGAATATATGAGGAAACCTTGCAAGTTCTGTTATACGAAAATCGCAATGCTCCCGACCAGGAGCTATTACAGGCTACCTCTTCGGTACGCAATCCTTCAGGTGGTGGTTCGTCATCTGGAGCCTCGGGTGCGGGATCTAGTGGTATGCATCAGTATACAAGTGATGAAGAGGAAGAACGTACTGGTCTGGCTCGTTTGCGTTCGAATAAACGCAATAATCCTACATGATTTGTAACCCATTATGTGGTACGACCGCGAACCATACTTCCCTAACTATGGCGTACCAGTGGTAGTGATAGTGCTTAAATTAAAGCTACTTCAAATTATAGATTAAATGAAAAGGGGTTTCAGTTCAAATAAACCTAACTGCAGACAACAAGCTAAATCCATAAATATTTAAACAAAATATCAATTAAAAGAACGCAATACGAATAGATCTGTCGATTGATTGTGGAAACCTCATCCGAGAGAACAAAAAATTAAAAAACGGTCTCTTTATCCACAAAAGAAAATGATACAGTTTAAAAATTACTTTCATTATTTATTTGTTATTTTCACTTTAAAATAACATAAAATGTTTATTAAATTTTTTTTTGTATTTTTTCACCTTTTGTTAATTTTGATATTAAAATAATAATAACATGTTAGTGAAGATTCTCACTTGTAAATTGTTAAATTGGAACATTTAATAAACTGTTAAATAAAAAAATAAACGAATAAATACTGTGTTAAAAATCAGTTTAGAAATAACCTGAGTAGGGCAAATTAATTTTATTAACATATAATCAATTATTAAAAATTTCTTTTTTTTTAATGCTTTATTTTTTTTCTTAAATAAAAAAGAAAGAATCCAGCTCTGCTATTCAAATTGTAAATTGAATTAATTTTATTCTGGCAACTCCGATCGCAAAGTTTGTGTTATCATTCCCAAGTAATTGACTCTAACAGCTGTGGTTTGTATTTTTTCAACTCGGTTTTTCTTGTTATATTAACAAAATAAAAGATTTAAAATAAATGAGCAATATGGCTAAAAAAGATAAAGAAGGTATGATCAGCTCCAAGAGATGTGATATTTTTTTTCTTAATTTAAATATATTCCTAGAACATTCTAAGGAAAAACACAGGAAAAAACATAGAAATCAAAAGGCTCCCAAAAACAAATTGGACAACTCAGGAAAGTCTAGGTCTACAAATTTACAACAAGATAATGAAGATATTAATGTGGATGATGATAGAAAAGACACACCAAATAGTATAAATCAAAGTAAAGAATCCATTATTAATGATGAAGAAAATGTTGATGTTGAAGTCGAGGAAGAACCAATAGATGACACCATGGAATCTCAAGTCGAAGATAAAACTTCTAATTTACCCTTAATAAAAATGGAACCGCCTACAAGCTCTAAAAAATCTGGTAAACAGATTGAAACCCCAGAAGCTTTAAACGTAAAAACTTCAGTCACACCACCTTCTTCAAATCCCAAGAAAAACAAAAGACGACGAGACAGTAATACCTCTAGCGAAGAAGAGCGTTGGCTGACTGCAGTAGAATCTGGAAAACTAGAAGAAATAGAAGACGTGGAATTGCGAAAAATGAAAGATCCCAAATTAATGACTGCCCGACAACGAGCCATGTATGATCGTAATAATGATACAGAATCTGCGCCAGGTTTTTCAGAAACCTTAATGGCTCTACCAACAGGTTACAAAGAAAAAGAGAAACCGCAAACTGCCGAAGAATTACAAAAAGCAGCTTTAAAAATACTCAGACGCAAACAACAGGCTGATGAAAAACGAGAAAAAGATAAAAAGAAAACCATGGATCGTTTGCTTAAAAAACAAGAAAGCAAACATAGGTCGGGCAATAAACCAAAATCCACTAAAGAAGTAATACCAATGATTAGTTATAAAAACACTTTAGAAGGTGCAGTTATACAACTGCCAATTGGCGTCGAATTTCCGTTGGCGGCACAAACAGCCAAAGAACCACCCAAACAGCAATTGTGTGGCATATCTGGTTGCGGTAATCCCAAAGTTTATAATTGTTCCAAAACCAACTTACCTTTGTGTAGCTTTGCTTGTTATCGTAAAAATGTACAATCTCTTAAGGAAATTATATGCTAAGTTAGATTGTTATTTTCATACATATTCCTTTTTATTATAAATCATCTTAGGTTTCTATTGATTCATTAAAAAATTATTTATTAGTTCTAGTTGTTCCGATTCAATACGCTGCAAATATTGATATTCACTTTTTAAACGATCCAATTCCAAATTCTTCTCGTGAATTTTACTCTATAATGTAAAAATGGAAAATGGTAAAACATTTATTAAACAAAGAAAAATATACAACCTGATATAACTGCTGCTCTGCTTGCCTTTGCTTGGCCATAGTTTTCAGTTTGTTTTGGGTACCTATTGCCCTTAATTTTTCCTTTTCCACATCTTTACCATAGTTGTTAACAATTTTATGAAATTCTATGGCCAACTTCTTAAATTCTTCCAATTTGTTGGCATATTCCAAACATTCCTCTCTCAGATCGGTGGTTTCGGATGCTATGCGGGGATCTTGTACCCGTAATCTATAAATGTCATCTATAAAAAGTCCAGCCTTTTGTAATTCGTCGGACATGTTTAAAACACCTACAATTTTGATTTATCTTTAATGAAAAGTTAACTTTTAGTGTAGTTCTTTTGCTTTTCTTTTGGGGTTACTATGGTTACATCGACATACATACAATTGTATTTAGTTTTATGTTTTTGGCAATAATTTTGTTACATTTTAAAAGTTAAATAATTTTTTTCTAATTTTAAGTTAAGAAATAAAAAATTAACATATTAAAAAATTAATTTTTTTAAATTTATATAATTTTTTAATTACATAAACAAAATCCGTCAAGTGCGAGTCAGACTCACACACGTAGGGTTCCGTACTATGTCCATTACTACTTTAAAAATACAAGTTGTTAATTTTTAGCATGTCTATTGCGTTTCAAAAAGTAAGGCAATATAAGTGAAAAACATGTTATTGCGGAACACCCTTTAATTGGTATAGCGGCGATGGCAACACATTTACTGTAAAAATTTCAAGAGTCTACCTATTACGGTTAAAGAAATAAGGTCATATACGTCCAAATCATATCACTGTCAGGACACCCTTTAATTTTATTATTTGTTATAGCGATCAATTCTCTTTCTATATACATACAGTGGTGTTCCATAAAATAGAGCCACCTTTTACTACATATTTCGAAAAAGGAAAAAACATAAAAAAATTACAAGCTTTTTATTTTTATGAGACCCAACAACTGTCTTACTAAATTACTATAGACCTGTTTTGATAAAAAACTTAAAATAAAGTAAAAACATTCGATATTCACGATTTTAGTTGTGAAAAATTATCTAAAAAACACAAAATTCCAAGAGATGAATAAAATAATACAAAAAAATAATATACTTTAATAACCTTTATCATTTATTATTTCAGTACTTAGTGGAATATAATTTATTTTTGATAACGGCTGAGCACCGTTTTGGCATAGGGTCAACAAGTTTTTGGCATGTGTTAATGGGAAGGAATATTACTCCATGCTTCTTTTACTAATGCCCACAAGTGATCTTTATTTGTTGCATGTTTTCCCTTAAGAGCTAATTTAACAATTCGCCACAAGTTCTCAATGGGTTTAAGACTGACAACTGAGCATTTTTTTAAACTCGCCCAGTTGTAAAGTGTCTCCGGGTGGATAAACAATGCGTTTGTGGCCTTGTCATTTATTAAGGGGAAGATTTTGTTTTCCGGCGGCCTTCTTAATCAAGCATAGGCTGCTTGGTCTGCCTCGAACAGCTGTATGACAATACAGTTGTTAGTGAGTAAACCAGGTGCGTATGTTTTATAATCATATGTATATTATTACATCTATAGCTTTTAAGGGTGGAGTACCAATTAAAACTCGATTTAAGTAAATTAAAATAAATCGATCAGTCAGACTCATTCATGCAGGGTTGCGTACTATGTTCAATACAACATATTTATTTATATTGCATGTCCTTTAAATTAGTTCTAAACTAAATTTGTGCCAATTACGGTTCAAAAATAGGTCACCACCCTATAGTTTTTTTATATTTCTTGTCATATCAGATACAATTTTACATGCTCAGTATAAATTGAAAGTATCTATCTATTATGGGTAAAAAATAAGGCCACATACTTAAAAATGACGTAACTATCAGAATACCCTTTAGTTTTAAGTAATTGTTATATTGGCTATTGCAATACACCTTCTATGATAACTTTAAGAGGCTACCTATTATAGTTACCTATACATGTAAAACACGGTTTACAGATATTATTTTATTTATTTTGTAATATAATGTCTAAACGGGGACAAAATAACAACATTACACAGGTATTATGCCTGAGATCATATTATACACATGTATGAAAAAAAATTCAAATCAATATCAAGGCATATTCATAAGGGGAAATATTAAGGAGAAAAGTTTAAATTTTTTTTTTATATGCAGTTTGATACTTCAACTTCCATTTAAGGGAAAAAATTGTAAGTTTAACTGTCAAAATACATATACAAAAAATTTATTATTTTCGCCTTAATATTTCCACTCAGTAGTGAGGCTACCTGATTAATATGCCTTGATTAATATTTTATATAGCCCAAGGCGAATTCATACCAGGTGTGAGCAGTAGAGCAACAACTACAACAAAACAACAACTTTGACATTAGATTAGCAGATATGAAACAATGTATTTTTGAGAAGACATTAGCAAAAACACGAGAGCGAACAACAATCAGCTGGGCTATCAACTCCACCTGGTATGAATTCGTCTTGATATAGCCACAGCAAAAAAAGAAAAAAAAACATAATTTTACGTAAATTACAAGTGCCTGCTTAAGGGCGGTTTACATTATACTACAAGTAATACGACATGTCAAATTTTTATGTAGAAGAGTACCAGTACTATCGTCTAAACATAATATGTAATGAAACTGTCCGACATTGAGAGAAAATACGGATGGAAATTTGAGTCTTACGGCTCTCTTTATGTTTTGAAATTTTTCAAAAACTATTCTACTTCATTAGATCAGGGTTGCGTTTTTCTTATTAATGCTAACTTTTCAAAGGCAAAACTCGTCAAAATAGCAGAAAACCGCTGAATATAGTGCAAAATAGATCCAATTGGCATCACAAATAAGTTTGTAAACAATAAAAAACTTGAAAAGGAACGTGAAACATTTTTAATTTTGTTTTAGTTGTTGGTTTCCAGTTTTTTTTTTATTATGGCAATGGCTAGTACAACACCAAGAACCTTTTCCTTGTTACTTTTTTAAAATTTGGCATATTTTTTACAAGAATGCGCACTATTTATTTGTTTACACTTTTTTTTATTTTAACAACAGCTGTTTCAATTTTACTTCATTTTATTCAACACCAACGGTGTAAACGTAAGAAAAAAACCATACGATTTTTAATCTCTATATTTTCATACGGATGGATTTTCATTTTATTTTCTCTTAGATTTTACGTACGTAAAGTCTTACTGTCTAAACTGCCCTTTAAGGGCTTTTCACATTTCTTCTTCTTCTTCTTCTGGTTTTTAACGACCTTTAACTTGAGGCTTGGCAACAACGGAACACCGTTTTTGTACCCTTATGACCACTGACTGACTAACTTTAAGTTCTTTTGCAATTTCCCGGGTAGCACAGCCTCTTTCAGTCATGGCCCCGATGCTCTCCTCGGTAGATTTTGAAAGTTTGTTCATTATTTGTTATTATGTATATATTATATTTAAATTTTAAATTGCACATTGTTTTTACCACACGCGATTTAAATAATGTCGATCTTATTTCTTCTTAAAAAGCAAAAAGATTGAAAAATAGCGGTACTTTTAATTTCTTTTTTTCAAATTCTTCATAAAATGCAGATGTGCAAAGTGGAGTAAATAAGAGTTATTTTGGTTTTTTTCGGTTTTTCTTGGTGCCTGATGCATTTTCTTACAAATTTTATTATTTATTATAATTTTATTTTATTATAAGTACTAGATACTTAATAAACGACAATAAAAAATTTTAGATTTGCTTGATTACTTTTATATTTATAAAACAAAAAGTGCTCAAAGTACAAACATGTACTCATTTGTGCAACCCACTGTATTTATAAGTATGTATGTATATGTAAAATCACTTTGCCATCGAAACACCCTTGAATTTAGAAATATGACTTCTGTAAAAATTTCAAGAATCTACCTATTACGGTTTCAGAGATAAAAGACCTAACAGGCATTGTAGCGAAAGCAATAGGGTAACGTTTTTACTATTTGGGTAAGGAAACCTAAAAAAACTAAATTTGGGAATTATTACTTTCTATAAGAAATTATACGTGGGTAGGGTTGCAAATCCTGGAGGTGGGGAAGATGTTTGCTTGAAAGCAACACCATACTAATTTTATATAAAGCATATGAATGTTATTTATTGCTCCGACGCGTCGCGACGTTAGAGAAACTTTCGCAACTTTTACAAATAATGAAATTATTAATGTTAAAAACTAAAGAATTTTTCTATATCGAATGTCTCTGTAGCGTAGACGTACAAACTCGTACGTGTTCACGTACCAGAGCTGTAAACGAATAATTATTTTTTGAATGAAACTACAAATCATTGATGCGATGAACTGATATTTTATGAATGCATTCGTTTTGCTCAAAATATGTATTGAAACAAAAAATATGAACGAATTTATCAAAAACGTAAAACTCTCAAATGCATTCATTTCGAATGTGAATTCGAATTTGAATAAATTTAACATGAATTAAATTTTTTTACCATAAAAAAATTAAATAAATTTTGAATGACTCTTTTTAATATCTGGCAACTACTTTAAAGACAAAAGATGTACTCAAGGTACATTTATCAGGATATTTTCAGGTAGCCTCACTACGGAAGGGTTATATTAAGACGAACATTTATCAATTGTTTTTATATGGAGTTTGACAGTTAAACTACCATTTAGGGGAAAAAAATGTAAGTTTAAATGTCAAAATTATATAAAAAAACTAAAAAATGTCTACTTTTATATTTTCTCACCTAGTGAGGCTACCTGATAAATGTGCCTTGGAACGTACTCTAGCAAAAAGAAGCTGAATAGGAGTGGTGGGAGGGTTCCCTAAAACAAAGTATTTGTCAAATATCGTACATACATACTCGTATATATATATGTTTATATATGTATGTATGTAAATCTCTATTTTATTAAAATACGATGTAGGTATCCATGCCACCGAGTGTAGCTAGTTTATTTAATAATTTCATGAATTAAAAACTATTATTATTAGTATTAATGTAGGGGGAATAACAAAGCAGACCACTACTATATGGGTCCCTTTTCGACCCCCTTCCGTCCTCAATAACTATAGACAACCGACATAACTTGCGGCAATCTTACTATCATTGAGTCTCGTGCTATAACCAGCCTTTAATCTAGACTCTAGTGATTTCAGAGTGTCGACTGGGAATTATCGGCATTCTTTCTCATCACGGTGTCTGTAGTGATTGCTAGCATTTGTCTAAGACTTAGTTCCCCCATGGCATCCACATTTAACAAGCTTCTGCCCGTGGTCCTAAGTCTTACGCTAGCCAGTGCTGGACGTTCACACACAATGTGCGCTACCGTCTCAGCGTCTTCCAGGTATAGTCTGCAAGTATCATCTTCTTCTATTTTCATCTTGGCTAGATGATACTTGAAGTTTCCATGACCTGTCATTAACGCAGTTATCCAGCTTAAGGTACCTTTATTGTATCTAAGAACCTTGCTGGCTCTCCTGCCAAGGGGCTCTTTGAGCACCTTCGAGCCTGTCTACATGTAGTAGCCTCCCTCCACCTTTTCAGGTTTAGTGAGTTCAGCCATTGTAGGACTTTTGCTCGTATTAGGCCAGTGATACTCTGGGTTCTGGTCCACAGAAATTTTCAGCAGATCCCCTTTTTGCTAGTTGGTCTGCTGCTTCATTCCCAGCAGTGCCAATGTGTCCTTTAACCCACATCAATGTTACCTTGTTAACCGAGGAACATCTGTTAAGCTTTAAAACACATTCCAGCACTAGTTTGGAGTACACGTCCACCTGCTTCATGCGTTTTATAACCGATTGGTTGTCAAGTGCAATAAGAACCTTTCTTCCCTGCCCCCAACATTCCAGCAGGTGATCCAACGCATGTAGCAGCCCAATCAATTCTGGCTGGTAAATGTAGACGTACTCCCCCAAACGGAGACTACAGGACAAGTTTAGCTCAACTGAGTGTACACCTGCTCCTGCTCTACCGTCCATAAGAGAACCATCAGTGAAAATGCTGATGTCATTCTCCATACACTCATTGTTTATAACGCCGTCCGCGATTGAATTAAAAACCATGGTATGGACCCTTAAGTGCACTTGGCCGATTTGTTTTATTTTAAAAGCAGACACTCTCGATAGTTTCAAATAAAGGGACAAATGTGAGTTTCCTTTCCCGGTTTGGACATTATTTTTACATAAAAAACTTGCACCGAAACCAAAATAAACACTATGGGGTATCAATACGATGTGGAACCTTCACCCTGAAGTTTTATGGTTAAAACGTAGTTTACTGAGTTCCATTTGTTTGCACCAGTACAAATTAATACCAAAAATTCATTACACCAGGGGTAGTCCATAAAATACATGTAGTAATTTTGGACGTACTGAGGCTATAGGCATCTTAACCGAGCTGGTAAATGAGATTTTAAATATTTTGTCGCGGTTTATGAGCAGACAGATTTCTGGCAGGGACATAAAAATATAAATAATTTTTTTTTTGTATTCTAAAATTTAGGTAATGCAGAGGTACAAAACCAAAGCGCCAGGGTATGATATTCTTAGCTACGGCAAAAATCTGCTTCGCACCTATATCTTTGTATTGGAAGTGAGACTCCAAATTCAGCTAGATAAAGTTAAAATAAGTTTAATAGTGCTCCTCCAGTACAAACTTGAGTTTATTGTTATTTTTCCAGTGTAAAACTTGAGTTGAATGGTGCTCCTCGACAGACCGACTGTGATTTATTTATTTTTTTAAAAAAACAACATAAGGAAACAATCTTCTATATAAATAAAATAAATATCGTTCGTTGGTAATCGCATCACTTAAGAATGGGTGCTTTTTTTTCATCATAACCCAACTTAGGTTTTAACTAAAAGAATAATTAGCCACGCCCACTTTTTAAGTATCTAGAAAACTATAATAGGTAGATCTTTGAAAATTAGCACCAGTGACTTCCTTTCTAATATACATAGTTTAGCGAAACATAGACTGGATTGAAATAGTGGGCGTGGTATCTCCCATACAAAGTGAATAATTATTTTCGTCTACTTAGAGATCTGCAATATGTAGAGGTTTGAAATTTTGCACAAGTAATCCTCATACTAATGTGCATAGTCTAACAAAATACAGACTGGATTAGGGTAGTGAGCATGGTACCTCCCATACAAAGTAAAAAAATATTGTGTACCTAGAGAACTACTATAGGTAGAGTCTTGAAACTTTGCACAATTAACCCTCATACTAATGTGCATAGTCTAGCAAAATACAGGCTGGATTAGGGTAGTGGGCATGGTACCTCCCATACAAAGTTATTATAGTATACCTAGAGAATTATGTAGAGTCTTGAAACTTTGAACAAGTAGCTCACACACCAATGTGCATAGTCTAGCAAAATTTACACTAGATTGGGAGAATGAGCGTGGTAGCGGCCATACAAAATGAAAAATTATTATTGTATAAATACAGAACTACAATAAGTATGTGTATAGCCTAGCAAAATACAGACTGGATTAGGATAGTGGGAGTGGTACCTCCTATAATAAGGACAATATTATTATCGTGTTATTACGCATAGTCAAGCAAAAAATAGATTGCATGGGAACAGTGGGCATTGCACCTTGCTTATAAACTGAAACAGTTTTGGCGTGAGAATAGCATGCGCTAAAGGTAAGCCATACTTTTCTTCTAAGTGTTTATTGTATTTCTTGTGGATGGGTGTAGCGGAGCGCAGCTCCGAATGGCTAATTTTCCAAAATAAAATTACACAGTTTAAAAAAGAATGAATAGTTTATTTTACTAAATCTAAAATAAAATGTACACTGAGAGAATAATTTATTCAAATTTTAATGTTTACAATCTTTTACCCTTTCTTTTATAACTTTGTTGTTCTTTCTTAGAATTATTTATTTTTTTTTATTATTTTTACAATATACATTCATATGTACATAATAGTTAATTTTTTTTTTTAATTACAAACAATAACAAAACGACATACATATTTTATTAACATAAATAATAACTTTTTGAGATGTTTGTTTCATCTGCGTTATTAATTAAAAACAGTTTTTTTTTTGTATTTAAATTTGAAATAACTATTTACTCATATTTATTATATTAAACAAAAACAATTCAATGTTTTAATGTAACGTTATGGGCGGTACATAATTGCCACATTTGGGAAAATTATCTGGTACTGGTGGCCAATCCTCTTTCGTGCCCACTTGAAACAACAAATTCATGCCAATGACAATGTGATACTGAAAATGGCAATGAAACATCCAAACTCCAGGATTATCAGCCCGAAATCTTATCACCGTATAACCATTATTGGGCACGGCCACCGTATCTCTTAAGGATGGCATTAGAAATTTTCTATCCAAGATACCACGTCTATCTAAATCCAGGGCTAGTTTCAAACTCATACGTTGTGTCTCCTCATCCGGTGAACGACCCATGCCGATCACATAAAATGGTATACCATGCAAATGAAATGGATGGCTGATGTTGATTTGTTGTACTTCATCGATGAGAACCACTTCTACAACAGCATTGAGTGGTAAATCTATTTTGTGGACGCATTCACAGTTCTCTCCACAATCAGCAGGACGATTGTCGCCATTACAAAAATAACTCTTGGGTATGTCGTCGAATTGTGAGAGCACTGGCGACGGTGGGGGTATGTAAGAAACTTCATCAATTAACGATGTCAAATGATCTGCATCAGAGGCAACTGTTTGGAATGAGAATTTTAAAAGCAATATTAGTATTTATTTAATATAGAGTTTAGTGGAAGTGTGAATAAGTTAGAGTTCGAATGGTCCAGTTTATATCAAGTCTTTAGATGTTTACTTCTTTTCATTCAAATATTCTAAGTACTTTTTTTCATATAAACTGATAATAAGAACCTATTTGAGAAAAATAATCTTCTTGATACTACTTTATGATATAATGTATGTACATATCTTTCTGATTAAAAGTACATTTCTAAAAAAATCTGTTTTGAAAGAATAGTCCCACTTTAATAAAAAGCAGATCCTTATAAAAAAATATATTATTAATAACATTTCTGATACTTTTAAAATAAAAAAGTAACTATGCCGATCAAAAGTGTATGTCATTTTTATAAAAATTAACTTTTTTTTATGAATAGTGCTTGTTTTAAATCAGCTGCTTTTTGATTGGAAGTATATAACTTTTTGAGCAAAAACACAAAAGCTTTTGGAAAAAAATACCTTTTGATAAAAATTTTATTTTGTTAAAATGTATTTTTTAAAGTAAATTTCAGATAAAAAGTACCTTTGTAATAAACAAAACGTTTAATACCTTTTAAACAAAAGGTACTTTTTAACAAAAATTACTTTTTTTTTAACAAGAGTACCTTTTTAATCACAAGAAAATTTTTAGTAACAATGAATTTTTTCACTTAAAGGGTCCTTTGGAATAGAATTTTTAAAATAAACTAAAACTGTTTGTTAATTTTTTTTTTGTTAAAAGGACCATTTGCGATAAAAAAAACTTTTTGATAAAAATATGCATTTGGATAAAAAGTACTTTTTGTAAAAAGCTTATTTTTTGTGATAAAGCACGATTATTTGGTAATATAATAATTTAATAAAAAGTACTTTTTGAAAAGAAATGATCCTTTTTTGAAAAAAATATTTGTTTATAAAAAACTTCTGACAAAAACTATCTTTTTGATGAAAATGCACCTTTTTGATAAAAAGTATGTTTTTGATTATAATTTCTTTTTCGTACCAATTACTTTGTTGTATCAGTACTTTGTCACTTTTTGTCAAAAAATTAAAAAGTTACTTTAAATCAAATAAGTACTTTTTATAAAAATTATTATTTTTGATTAAAAGGTACTTTTTCTCAAAGAGGCACTTTTTTAATATAAAATATGGGTACTAATTTTTAAACCAAAAAAGAAGTTTTATACAAAGACTGCCTTTTTAATAATAAGTACCTTTTAGTCAAGAGATATCCTTTTGATAAAAAGTACTTATTTAAAGCGAAGTACATTTTTAACAAAAAAAAAAAAATACAGTTTTTACAAAAAGTGTAAAACGCATTCTTGGAGTAAAGCCACATTATAGGTTTTTAAGTTTGGATTGGAAAAAAAATATAAAAGACCATAGATAAGATTGGTAGGTTGGTGCAGATAGAATGGCTCTTATTCTTGGATACCCAGGTCTATTGTGATTCCTAACAATTAAATAATCCCAGATCGCTCTTTTTGATTCGTGTTAACTATCGCTTAGACACCGATCAAATCTTCTAGTTTGTACCCAGATATGCCGCTTAGCACATCGTGAACTATTCTGCCTACCGATCTCAGCCTGTGCCTTCGTAATACCGTTCAGTGACACATAATCTGCTTATAATGGAGTTACCTATTTGTCTTCCCAAATAATACAAAAGTCTTATGTAACCCGTTAACCAATCTAATGCTTCTTGTCCTAATGACGCAGTGATCACATTTACAGTCAGCAAGGTCTTTTCGACCCACCACCGCCAGACTGATAGAGGGTCACATTATTTACTAGGCTACCCGGGATTTATAAAATACTATACCGATTTTTTCTTTAGAATGACTAATTTTGGATCGACATCATTGTAATACTTTTGTTTTGTTTTAACAACATAGAGACAATTTCTGGGATTTTTAATTTTCATTTGATTTTCGACTATGTACGGTGGGTTCAACGACATCGGTCTGAGGGCGACGTATACGCTGTGTTCTCAGATGGTCAGACGGTCCAACGAGTCGACTTGCTTGACTGCGATAACGATCTGCCCTTCACTGGATCAGAAGAAAACGGCTGTTAAAAGAGTAGCTATTTGCCTTAATATCAATAGTCAATGGACATGGCCTATTTGAAACCCATGCGATAATGATGGGCCTCCTATAAAATTAATTTTGCAGGAGCTGCCAAGATGAGGAATAGGAGAAAACAGTCGAACACCTTCTCTGCCTGTACCCTGCACTGGAATGCCGACATCTTCAGCAGGAACAATTAATTTTTGAGGAGTTGCGGTCAGTTTTCTGGCCTACTCTCAGTTGGCGAGACATAACTACTTAACTGATTGTATGTCTCGCCCACTAAGCCTTCTATGGCAGCTTTCCTTTTTCATTTGTCTGTACATCCGCCGCATAGCTGTTTCTCTATTATTTGAACCGTCTTTCTTTATTCGAAATCTTCTCCTTCTACTTTCTTTCCGCAGGTAATACAAAGGGCCCACGTAAGCTGTGTGTGTACACGGCTACCTGCCTAACCTACATATGTACGGTGGGTTTAATATTTGAAATGAATTACATTTTTAAAGTTCCTTAAAAAACTCTTAATGGGCTTTGTCCATAGCTGATAAAGTTTTCGGAGTATGTGATCTTACTGAAGTTTTAAAAAATTTTATTTTGATGGGACCATTAAGTAAATACTGTTTTATCATAGGTATTTATCTTATGCATATTCAATCAAGTTCGACCAAGTGCTGGTTAAGAAATGTTGTTTTACTCTATATTGGATTTATTTTAAGGATTATTATTGGATTTATTGTTGAGGATTATTAAGAGCTTTTCATGTATTTTTGCTATTTCTGTTAAATTTATCTATCATGATTAAGAGCCCCCACCACAATCTCACAAAGAGAACAAAACATGTAAAAATTTCAAATCACGAGCATACCCGCTTTCAACAATGTAGGTTTGTGTCACTTTGCTAAATATTTAGCAAACCAATGCATTATCATTTTAACCACTTTTTTTGGTTGGGGGCCTTTGATCATGATCAATGATATTGCAGTTAGTCAATTATTTGAGTCTTATCAATATCAGGTTGATGTCTGGGATATTGTCTGTGCTAGTGTTAAGGTGTTTTAATGTTAGTAATGTAGTATTGATACCATAGGCTTGTTTGTTTGTTGGTACTAAAATAGTATGAAATGTAACAGTTTATAATACTGCTAGTTTACAAGATAATACTTGATAGTTTACAAGATAAAATAAAATCAAACTTACCCTTAGATCAGTATAGGGTTTTGGCAGTTTTTTTGTAGTTTTTTTTTTTTTTTTTAATAAAAATAAAGTTTATATAAAATAGTTTTTTTTTATATATAAACAATTTATTATAAATTTAGTTACGTAAATAAAAAAAAATAAAAACTAAAAACATTTAAACAAAATTATAAATTAAACAAATATTGACTTAATTGTTATTGACATTAGAAATATCACTACATAATTATAGATAAAATAGAATAAAAATGAAATTAGATACATTCATGATAATATGTAAATATTTATATATAAAAGTTAAATAAATTATTTTCTAATTAAAGAGAAATGTTAGTTACATAATATTTTAGAACATAGTTTTGTTTTAGTATTTTATTTTTAGAATAAATGAGTAAGTGGATGATGAATAATGATTAGTTAACATAATTTGGTGTGAGCCTGCTTAATAACTTCCGAATAATATTATATTATTTTTAAAAGTTTTATTAAATATGTATATACAAAACATGGCCCGTTTCTTTAACTTGCTTCTAACTGACTTAAAATTTTTTTTATATAAAATATACCGAAATTATCCATGGCATAACGATTGCTTCTATACTTTCTCTTTTCTAGTTCTAGTAGTTTCTTCTTTTTATTTTAATTTTAAAACTAAATAAAAAATAAATTTATAATTTAAGTTTAAACAGCAACCTCTACCTCTAAAGGCCTTAAGAGAGAGGCTTAAAATATAGAAACCGGCGGCCTGTGATCGCCGCATGTGGGAAACTTTTCGGGAATAGGCGGTAAATCTGAATGGGTGCCGATATGAAAGACCAGATTCATGCCTATAACTATGTGAAATAGAAAATGACAATGGAACATCCAATAGCCAGGATTATCAGCACGAAATCTCATTACAGCATAACCATTGTTCGGCACAGCGATGGTATCCTTTAGAGGCGGATGTTTAAAGTCACGTTCAATCATGCCCATACGATCCAATTCCAGGGCGTGTTTTAAATTTATTTTCTTGATAGACTTGTCGGGAGAACGACCCAAACCCACCAAATAAAAAGCCGTACCGTGTAAATGAAATGGATGACTGAGGTTTGCCTGTTGTGCCTCATCGACTAACACCACTTCCACAACCGCTCCTAATGGTATATCAATTTTGTGAACACATTCACAAATGGGACCACATACTGGTGGCCGATTATCACCATTACAGAAAAGCTCTGGCGGTATGTCATGTATTTGCGAGAGCATTGGTGATGGTGGGGAGACATAAGAAATTTCATCAACTAATGATGTCAAATGATCACCACTAGGAACCACTACGAACATGCATTTGAATATAAGTACATATGTATATAGTCCATAAATAAAATGAAAAAAGAAAATATGTAAATGTATAAGATTAACTTACACACTGTGTAATTTTTTAAGTCATGGCAAAATAACCATATACGGACATCACTACGTCATAAAAGACCAAAAAAAAAAAGACCCCTGTCTCCCAGTTTTGCCCAAAGTCCTCCAGGTTTTTTTTTGGGCCCTCAAAGATGTGGGGCCTCGATGTCATTTTTGCAAAAAATGATCATTTCCTCAAGCTCATATTTTGCAAACCGTTTGAAATTTTGATATACTCTCTGAGGCAAAGTTGTAGCTCTTGCCATAAAGAACAAAAATTGTGAACATATAAAATCAAAAAACTTCATCTTCAAGGTCAAAATCGCAAAAAACTTTAAAAAATTCAATTTTTTACCTTTTTTCCCCTGTTCAGGTCCATAGGTAGCAAACCCTTCAAAATTAAAGGAAACAATCAACTACAAAAATGAACCTAAGATCTCAATAAACAACTTTCTAGAACATATGAACTTCCTAGGAATGATTCTTAACACCGTTTAGGTAGCGCTTAGGTAGCTAAAAAATTTTCGGGAAATTTTTCACTTTTGCGGCTACCTAAGTTTTTTTGATTTTATATGTTCACAATTTTTGTTCTTTATGACAAGAGCTACAACTTTGCCTCAGAGAATATATCAAAATTTCAAACGGTTTGCAAAATATGAGCTTGAGGAAATGATAATTTTTTGCAAAAATGACATCGAGGCCCCACATCTTTGAGGGCCCATAAAAAAAAACCGGGAGGACTTTGGGCAAAACTGGGAGACAGGGGTCTTTTGTTTTTTGGTCTTTTATCACGTAGTGGTGTCCGTATATGGTTATTTTTTTCCGTGTTGCACTGTGTTATGAACTAAAAAAAGTAAAGGAATCATCAACGTTTTCAACGTTAGGTCAGTTAAGCTTTAAACGTTTAACCCTTTTTGGAGGGTTTTAAGTTCCTTTACATTTTTTTGGCATATAAAATATTTTAATACAAAAAACATAAAATTTACAAATTAATAACAAACAGAAAACAAAATACAACGAAAAAACTTAATTAAAATTTGCGTTAAAACTTACCCAGATATCTGTTGTATGTATTGGGTATAAAAAGATTTTTTGGTTCGTATACATAAAAACGGAATGGTAGAAAGATTTTTACATCGGGTCTCTCAATCAGTACACTTTTGTCCACTGCTTTGGCATTTTTTAAATTTGAAACGCATATAGCATCGGAACGAGTACGGTCGCAGATTGCATCTAGAGGATTAAGAACCTGTGGGACACAATTGTAAAGCATTAAAAATTTTTCAATAATTTCTATGTTGTTAATATTTGAACTGTAATACAGACTAGGTAGCACTTACTTGTATGGTTTGTGGACTTACAGAAGTTTTGATTACATTCGGGTGCTTTTTATTTACATTGGAATTAGAGGTTGTTTGGATATAAAACTTTTCGTATTTTACAAATGTGTTCTTTCCTATTAAGGATCTTAAAAATAAAAGAGAAAGAATTTGGTTTGGCATTTATGGCCCTATTATGCTGTTTATAGGAACAACAGGAATTATTATACATCATTCTGTTAAGGGTGGCAACACTAAAAATTGTTTTTAATACAAATCAGGTTAAAAACACAAAAAATAATTACATAATTTTTTTCTGAACACCCGGAATTATAAATATTATTTTTACAAGATCTTTAAATATTCATGCCGAAATAGCACAATATGAAACTTTAATACGGGAGTTTCATAGTTCTGAGACTTTTTGTATTTTTGGCGCAGTAACGTTTAATGCAACACTGCCCCCGTTAAAGGCCATCCTATACAATGGTACGATTCAATCACCAAAAAATCAGACAGAAAATCGTTTCTGTTGCATAAAAGATCATCAAATCGTACGGACCTGTCACATGTTACTGTCACTTCTAATCCGCACTAACATACTTTATTAGCATCCATGCTATATTTGATAGATCGAACAACTGAGTATGATAGTGTATCATGGTCTTCACTGTATCTATTTCTAGACTTTTTTCTAATTTTTAAGAAAGTTTGCTTTTGACAGTCATTGAAAACAGACAACCTCTTTGGTTTTAACGAAAATGGAAAAAAGTGACTTTCGTAAGAACACCATCATCGAAAAATTCTAAGGCACCGTGCACCATCAATTGTTTATTAAGTTCTGTTGTCGTCGTACCAACACGAATGGAGGTCTTTACGCCAGAAATAATCGAAAAAATCTACGATGAGCGATTCGAAAATAAAATCCAAGCGTATTTTTGCACGAATATACGGAAAAAGTTAAACGCGCGATTTTTGTTGCCGCAATGAAAACAATGCACGTGTGCACCACATGTGAGTAGTCACTATTGCAAAAATTCATGAATTACACATTATCCTGATTTAGTTCCTTGTGATTGTTTCCTAATTTGAATTAATGGTTAGGTGAAGAGGTCATCATTAAAACAAACGCCTACTTTGGGAGCCTTAAGAGATATAATTATTTTAAATAGAAAGACGGTTGTCTTAATTTATCGTTCTTAAAGGAGACAATGTTGAGAAAGAAAATAACTTTTTGCCAAAAAAATATCTTTTATACGAATTGCTCTCGTATATGTAAAGGCTTTTTCAAAAATTTTAAAAATATACTGAGATTACGTAATTTCAAAAAAGCCGTCGGCTTCCAGACGCAAGAGTATGGCTTGTCTTAACTGTAAAGCAGATTATAAGCTGCTAGTTAGGGCTTGTTGCTGTGGCAGGTTGTCTTAACAGGAAGAATAACACTGTACCTGAATGTCCGGCTAGCATAAGGCTTAGGAGCACAGACAGAAACTTGTTAAATGTGGATGCCATTGGGGGCAAATGTTGGTAACTACTAGAGACTCAGTCGACAGTCTGATATTACTAAAGTAAAGCTTAAAGGCTTGTGGTAGCACGTGAGTCAATGAAATAAGGATGCCGTAAATTACAAATCGTTTGCCTATAATCATTGAGAATGGAAAGACCCATTAAGGAAGCGGACACTCCTGTGAATGCTTTGGAAAACCTTTGCCTTAGACAAATGTTAGCTATTTCGATAGACTCAGTATTAAAGATGAGGTCGACAATTTCCAGTCGACAGTCTGGAGTCACTACAGTCGGGTGTAAAGGCTAGTGACGCCACAAGACTTAATAGAATAGTAAGATAGTGCCTCGATAGACTGATTGGTAGTGCGCTAGTCTATCAATCTAGAGGCTGCGGGTTCGATTCCCGTCAAAGACTCTGGGTGTTTTCTGCAGATAAGCAAAAAGTTTGGAAGAGGTAGTGTTGTCTTATAAAAAATAATCAATTGGGTAAAAGAAATCAGAAAATAAGGGGGTCTTGGAAGAGGTAATGTTATCTTAAAAAAACAAAAAAAAAATAAAATAATCAATTGGGTAACAGAAAATAAAGGCACCCATAAAGTTTGTGATCTGCATCAGTATCGATCGCCCCACAAATAAATAATATAATGCTTGTGTGCTAACTTGTTCAGTTTTTATGCCAAAAATAAACGATATGAGAGTCAAATTGATGCTGCATTCATCTTATTTATTCTCCACATCTAGCTTTCAACCTGTAAGAGTTGGTTCTGCAGAAAAAGGAACTACTAAAACTTTATATTGCGGATAGGCTCACAAAGTTTAAGAGTTGCTGGAAGAAGTGCAATTTGCCTTTAATTTGCCAAATTTTAATTTTTATAGGTTTATACATATACTTATTTACTTTGAATACAGGTATCCATCTCTGGGTCATTACTGAGAAAGTTGCAACTTCCTAGAGTTCTGTAAAAATTTTCTAAGATTTTCCGTTTACAAAAGTAAAAGGTGATGCCAAGTTTTCAGTATTATTTTATTTTTCAAACGGGATATTGAACCGAGGTACTAAGGTATTGGTATTGGTGTTCTTTTTAACTTAAAAAAACCTTCCAGTCTCCACTAGCCATCAATTTAAACAAAACATTAACACGACGCCGACAGAGCAACTGAATAATTTGTACATGTTGTTATAGGTGGCGAATAGGTGTTTATGTCATTGTCTGTGTAGACATAATTTTCTGTTTTTCAACAATATTCTTTGAATGATTATTCCACAGCAGATAGTAGAAGTACGGTTGAGCAACAGATGTCGCTGTTTGAAAATATAAATATAACAAGAGTCGTAAAGCAGCTGCGGTTTGATAAACAACTCTATCGTCGTTGTCATTATTTTTTAAGGGCGATCAGGCCTAATTCTGTTTAATTCACCACCAGAGTTTTGCGTCTCACTCTTGCATTGACTAATGGTGTGCCTCAACTAACTGTATCGAGTTACAGTTTTTGGTAGTTTTTTCCATTAACCACATGCCTTCGAATATAACTGTTAATTGTAAATAAAAAAGAATTATAAAATAATATACAAGATTTAAGAACCACAACTTGGTGAGAAGATAAACATTTTTTAAAAAATGGATGAAAGAACCTGGTGGAGACCTAATAAAAACTTGAAAATTACTAGATTTAAGGTGGCAAGAAGTAACTACTTTATTGGATAAAAGAACCTGGTGGAGAACCAAATTAAAACGCACAAGTGAGGATTGTAACCTCACTTTTTGACGTGGTGCAGTACCAGCAAAAATAACTAAGATTGATACAGGTGAAGACCAATAATACTCTAGGAGTGGACTCTGGTGAGCCCACTTCCAGTGCAGAGGTGTAGGTCGGCTGGATTTTCCGGAAGAAAGATCCTAATTTTTGATACATCCTGGCAATATAACCTTTAAGTGTTAGCAATTTAAACATTAAACCCCCCCCCCCCCCCCCAAAAAAAAAAAATATATATAACAACAACATTGCCATGTTGTAAAACAGCTATTATAACAAATGTTAGGACGTGGAAAAAACATTAACACGGGCAGTCTACACTTAACAATAACATGATATTAGTGTTAAAGTTTATCGTTTTATGTCTAATATAGACGGGGGGTTATTCCTCTCATTGTTTATCCTGATACAAAAATTACTATTTTAGCAACCTTGAAATATAGTTTATTATATGCAGGGCTGGGTACCATTTATCTAATTCAATATTTAACTAAACAACTGTTGTGATATTTGTATTTACAATTAACAATAATTGTTGTGCAAACTTAAAAGTCCAGGTGAAAAGTCTTTTATTTTTTTTAATATAACTTATCATGTTTTTATTTTATTTTAAAAGTAATTAAATTTAATATTAACGGCAGTTATGGTCGTATAAAAATATAACATTTAATATTTTACATGTCTTTATACAATTTTTTTTTTCATTATTTTGTTCTTAATTTTTCAAAAATTCTTTAAAAAAGAATATATGAAAAAACAAGCAATAATAAAAATTTACATTTAAATAATAAACTGTGCAAATTAAAAAAAAAAAAAAACAAAAAATAAAAATATTAACATTAGGGGTATAAGGCAAAAGAGAGTAAGTAGTAATTTACCAGTTACATTTTTAAATATTTTTTACAAAAAGTAAAAAACTTAAAAACAATAGAAAATAAAAAAATAATAAACTATTGCAGTTCTGTGTTTAAAAATTAATATAATAAAATATACACTAAGAGAAAAATACAAGTAAAAATTACTTAACATTTTCTATAAAAGATAAGGAAAAGGAAAGTGGTAGTGGTAGTGAAAGGGAGTTAAAATAAAATTTCGGAATTTTTACATAAATTTATACATTTAAACAATTCGACAGTGGGTGTATGATAGCAAAATGAAGTTAACATTTTTTTTAATTTACAAACAAAACAATGGAAACTATTAAACAAAGTTACAAGGAAAAGTTTAAAGGGTTTAAACAAAATTAACTACATTTCTGGTAAAGTTTACGCAAACGAAAAGAAGAAAAGAAAAAATAATTTTTATAAATAAATCATAGTTTTATATGACTATTGCGGCAGGAAAAATATATGTATGTATGTATATTTAAAATTTTTCCTACAAACAATAACGCTTTAAAGTTTGTTGAAATTATAAGCTCCATTAAAAACATTAAAGCTTTAGAATCTTAAATACAAGCAGCTTTTATAGAAATTAATAACTATATTATATGGCTTTTAACAAGTGTAATAGTTGCTTATATTTAAGCTAAAAGCTTCACAGACTTCGAAAGGAATTTAAACAGCAGATAATAAAATGATTAAAATCATTTCAATTTCATAACTGTTTCAACAGTAAATGCTTCTTTTATCTCAAATTTATACAAATAAGTGCATGCGTTATTGTAATATTTTAATAAAGAAAGCTTTAAGCTTAAGCAAGCTTTAAAGCTTCTTTATGAAAGTGCTAGTTCATAAGTAATATTTTTTATACACTTTTTCTTGTTGTGTTAAAGTTTTTGTTGTTTATATTACATTTGAAATTTGTTGTCTGTGTCTTGTAAAACTTTGTACATGTGTTTTGCAGAAAACGATGACATTTTCGTTGTAAGGAAATATACATATGTATATTTTTTTCTTTGTTTTGTTATTATCATTATCATTTTCCCGAACACCTTCTAGTTCTGGTCTCTGAATTAGTATATTTTTGTGTTGTGCGTTTGTGTTGGTTTTTCTTTCTTCTTAATATTTTTCTTTGTTTTTAATTGATAGTGTTAATTAGTTTAAGAAATGATTTTAATTAATTGGTATAGGTGGCGTATGATCGCCACATGTGGGAAAACCTGGTGGCACTGGTGGCAAATCGGCATTTGTACCCACTTGCAAAATCAAATTCATACCAATTACAATATGGAACAAGAAATGACAATGGAATAGCCAGAAACCTGCAAACAAAAATAAAAACAAAATCCGTTTAATGCAAAATCTTCTTTGTTAATTTGATTTTTACTTACCGGGATTATCAGCTCTAAATCTTAGCACCACATAACCATTATTTGGCACTGCAATGGTATCTTTGGTGGGCGGCAAGTTGTATTGTCTGTGCAAGAGGCCACGTCTATCCAAATCCAAGGCATGTTTCAAATTAATCTTTTTCACATTTGTGTCGGGTGAGCGGCCAATACCCACTACACTGAAGCCGTAGCCGTGCAAATGGAAGGGATGCGACAAATTGGGTTGTTGGACTGAAAGTTGGTAAATTTTAAAGGTAATAAGCTTTTAAGTACTGAATAATGTTTTTGTTATAAACTTGTAAACTTTTTTTCTTTTAATAAAAATTTAAAATGGCTACATCAGTTAGTCGTTTTATTATCAACTGCAGCGATAACTCTGACATCAAATAAGTTAAAAATATAACAAAATTTCTATCAAATTTTTAACCCCCCACTACATTTGTTATCCTAGTGTCTACACCTGACAAATATTTATCTTGATAAAATTGAAACTTCATATCAAAAAAAAATTATTTTTAATACTGGATTTTTTTATGAAGTTTGAAATTTATCAAGACAAATTTTTGTCAGGTATAGACACTAGGTATAAAATAAAAAATATTAACACTAATGATATTATTGTTAAGTGTTGACTTCCCATGTTAATGCTTTCTTCACGTCTTAACCAACCAACGTCTTAACCAACCGTCTACATTAGCAATCAAAATACATGAATACCTAATGTAGACGGGGGTAATATGAATGTTAAAAAATTCGTTATAAAAGCTCTTTAATTACCCCCGTCTTCATTAGCCATCAACATGTCTTAACAAAAGTAAAATTTCATATAAATAATGTTTTTTTTATATGAAGTTTGCTTATGTTAAGACAAATTAATGTAGACGGCGTAACATGGCTGTTAAAACATTTGTTATAAAAGCTCTTTTATTACCCCCTGTCTTCATTAGCAACCAACATATCTTAACAAAAGTCAAACTTGATATAAGAAGATATTATTAAATTCAATCCCAGAGAGAATTTTGTTATATGAAGACTTTAATTGGAGTGCCATAAAATTCACACACACAATACACATGTTGATGGCTAGTGAAGGCGGCCTCTTACATGCCAATGACGTTTTAGCTTAACAGTTTTATTTAAAAACAGCACCAGCTCAACAGTAGTAGTAATAATCTCTGTTTTGCTATAAGTATTCAAAACGCCGATGGAAAATATAAAGTTTTGGTCAATCACAACATAACATAAAGACCAATTCGCCACCGTTATGTTTATGCACCGTTCAGATTGATTGCTAGCGAAGACGGAGTGTGATGTCTTAAGGCTATGATTCACTATCATACCCAGTCGCACGATCTGTTAAGAACAGCATGTGTGCCAAAAAAGTATGATAGTGTGGTTTAGAAATGTATGTGTGACAGACATTTTGACAGGTCTGTACGGTTATATAATTATAAAAAAAATTCATAAAGTAGTATTTTTCCAGACTTAGGCTCTAGGAACCCTAGCGTCTGGTGCCCCTATTTTCCCCGAGTGAACCGCGTCAAAGCATTTGCCATATTCCTGCAGTGACAATTGGAACCCCCGGGGGTAATAAAAAAAGGGGGTCGATTGTTATAAAAGCATAGTGAATCAGTTTCTCTTTTCATAACAACTCTGTAATTGGAATTAAGGTTTATTTTTAGAACAGTGTTTCAAGTGCCGCTGGTATTAAGTGGACGAAAAAATTTTAAAGGAAGACAGTTTATTTCCGAAATAGCAATAAAAGATAAGCCATACGGTGGAGTTTTGTCTCCGGTGCTATGGAATGTGGCAATTAATAGGACTCCACGTACTTCAAGATTGTCGCCTATGCAGACGATGAGATACTATAACACAAATATTGGAGACGGCACTCAAGTCGATCTGTATCTGGAGGCACAGAATGGACTAAGTGTCAATCCAACCAAAACCGAATTTGTATTATTCTCTAGGAAATACCAGCTTCCATCCTTTAGAATATCCACATTGAGTGGAATATCACTCACTCTATATGATAGTGCAAATACCTAGGCATTATGATAGAATGTAAATTGACCTGGAAATTGAACATACAGGCTAGAGGGTCTAAATTTCTATTACGGCAAAATACGTATGCAGGAAATCCACAGGCGCGACATTATTACTCTATGGAGTCTGGTGGAAGGCACTGGATACTGGGGAAACATCTGACATTCTTTTAACTGGAGTCATCAGGTCAACGTCAGCGAAGGCATTTTCTGCCATGCTTAACTTGTTACCAGTAGAACTACTGGTCAGGAAGCTGATACTAAGAACAGCTGTTAGACTGAACGTCATAGGTCATGGAACCACAGGCTATAGGGAAAACATACAAGATGACACAAAGTTCTCCCATAATACTCAAGAAAAGCGTTTACATTGAGCGATAAACTCATGAGCTTTCAAATTCCCCATAATATCGGGTTTATATGTTTTCAACAGGTTTGAGTTTTTGTTGTAGCATTCAATCTTTTTTCTGTTACAAGGTTTATGCATTTATACCATGCAGAGGTGTATTTAGTTTTCTTGACGTTTGTATTTCTTTTTGCTATGAAGTGTAAACATGTCTGACATTTAAAAATGAACCATTATCTGTACATAGAATAGTAACTCATTTCCTGTCTGTCTTTCTTTTTTTGTGTTCGCATCACGTAAAAACTACTGGATGGATTTTAACAAAATTTTGTGATGAGTTATCTTGGTATCCTGATTCCACAATGTAGGATACTTTTTTTTCGCAAAAATTTCTTATTTCCATGAGAAAGTGTAGAAAAAGCAGTGAAAGTACTCCGAGTATATTTTAACGATTTAAAGATGCTGCATACTTTAAGGCATCTTTCATTTTTGAAAGTGGGATATTTTAAACACGGTTGCGCAATAGATGGCCCTGTTTTAGAATAATCACAAAATGAATTGAAAGCGGGATATTTTTAAAAAGGTTGCGCAATAGACGGCGCTGTTTTCAAATAATCACAAAATATAAATTGACAGTTAAATAAAATTTGTATTTGATTTGTATTTTTACTTTGTGGAATTACATTGTCATTAAAAAATATTTTAAAAACTTTTTACAGAGCTTTACAATAATTTTTAGAATTTTATAATTTTATCTAGGGATAGGTATTTATATAGAGTAAATACATAAGAGTCTTAAAATTGTGTGAGGACAATGCGTGTGGCATACATGGGACTAATTAATTAGATTGAGTAATTAATTGACAATTTCATTAGCATTGAATTCTAAATAATGCTAACAAATTGTTTTTCATTACCATTGTTTTCATCAATGGTAATGGTTTTTAATGAAAAAGTTTCATTAGTAATTATTTAAAAAAACAAAACATTACCATTAATCAATGATTAAATTATAAAAAAGCATTATCATTATAAAATAAACAAACATGAGAAAAAATATAAAAATTTTCTGAGTATTAAATATCTATGAAAAATTTTTAAGCCGTTAGAGAATGTGTAGTACCGATTTTCAAAACTATAGTGAAGGCAATAGTAGTGCCTCACCAAATTAAATAAAAAGTTATAGATTTAGAAAAAGTATAACCAGTCATAAATTTTATACTTTCTTCATAGTTATTAGTTATTAAAACATACTGCGATAATAAATTTGTGTATAATAAAACAATGATTTTTTCATCAATTATAATTTGTAATTATACAATTTCATTACATTTCCATTACCATTGGCAAAATCAATTGTAATTAAAAATAAAACATTAGCATTAAATGGTAGTTAAATTTTTTTTTCATTGTAAATATTTGAAATAATGTGCCAATGAAAATTCAATGCTAATGAAAAGATCCCAAGCTACTTTAATATAAATTTGAAAAGCTTAACTTCTTGTCTTTCAAATAAATATAAAAATTTTAGTTAAATTTTAAATATATATGCAGTTTAAAGATTTTTTAATTCTTGAAAAAAAAAACACCCGTTTTTTTCTACCCAAACTAAAATCTTTTCCCATTCAACTGTTCGTTTGAAATAAAACTAAGATAAACTTAAATTCTCTCACCCTACCCAATAATAAATTTTTTGTATTGCTTGAACTTAAAACCAAAGTTGGAGAAATAAAAGTGGGTGTGGTTTTAAACCAACAAACAAACAATATTCAAAAATAGTTCGGATTTTGATTTTTTTTGCAAATCGATTAACTAGAGCATTTTGGAAGTAGTATTTAGTGTATTTAGTCATGTAATTTTATTAAAGTTTTATTTGATTTTATTCATGGAAATTATAAGATTTTTTTATCTTTCAGTCAGTAACAAACCAACAAAAAAAAACTTTTCTTCATTAACAAATCCAGTCATACAAAATAATCATGGATTTAAATTATAGACATTAGAAAAAATGTTTGTGTACTTTTGTACTTTTGGCTATTTGTTCCTTTTGTTTTGTCAGTACTCTGTGATTATTTCTTCAAGTGTTTGACTGTTGTAATTTTTAACGCGAAAATTTATTTTATTATTAAAAATTTATAACATTAATAAAAATCAGCTTAACAATGCGTTGGAGTATTTTTGCTGCAGTTTGGTTGTTGTATTTTTTATGGCAACGGAAACGTTTAAAATTTGTATCTTTTTCACAGATACGATCAAGTACAAATTTACGTGGTTGTAATTACGTACAATTGTTTTGTTAATTTTTGTTTTATTGTTTTAGTTTTATTTCCTTAAACGGCAAGAGTATATAGTGCAATAGGTGATGAAGTGAAGTAAATTGTTTTGCAACAAATCAAAATATCATGAGGTGCTATACGCTAGTGTTGGCGTTTGTAATAATCATAATATTGTTGATAATGACAAGAGATTTATTTTTTTTTTGCGAAAAATGTATAAAACAACTCCAAAGTTGAAATTATCGCAAGTTTTATTTGCAGAAGTGGCCATTTTACTAGAAAGCTTACAACAGTTTCGATCATAAAGTAGCCTTTTAAAAGTGCTTCACTGTCGCCATTGTCAAGAAACAAAAATATAATAAAATAAATGAAACACTTGTAAGAAAAGTATGGCCAATCTTTCACTCGAAAATGCATGTTTTTCTCAGAAAAGTAGCCTATGTGAAATTTAGAGTGTGGTGTCACTATTGCAGTTCTCTAGATATAAGATAAAAAAACTTTGCATGGTGGGTAACTGGCCACGTTATTTTCAGAGTCAAAATTTCAACACTCTACCTATTCTGGTTTCCAATAAAAATTTTTCACTTTGTATCAGAAGTAGCGCGCCCACTGTTCCACTCCAAGCAGTTATTTGCACGACTATGCATATAAATAAAAGGTTGCTTGTACATAGTTTTAAGATTCTACCTAGTATAGTTCTGCAGCTACACGACAATATTTTTTCATTTTGTATCGGAGGTACCATGCCCACTGTGTCAATTTTGCATGTGTTTCGCCAGACTATGCATTTGGAAGATATATGGAAGATACTTGTGCAAAATTTGAAGACTCTACCTATTACTTTTCTCTAAGTACACGATAATACTTTACCACTTTGTAAGGGAGGTAGCACGCCCACTGTTTCACTCCAGCCATTATTTTGCTAAACTATGCATATAAGAGTCATTTTTACTCAAGATTCCACCTGATATCGGGAAATGCGGTACTGAGTACTTCGATTCGTGAGAGATAATTAACATCCCCTTGAGGTAAAAGGGAAATTTCATTCTACGAGACTCCAAGACAGGACTCGCACAAAGTATCTGCTCTGAAGTTTCATCAGGCAGCTTTCAGAACCTGCAATGTCTGAATGTTACTTTTTTATGTATGTAACCGCAGAACTCAGCCATTTCTGAACCGATTTTAAAATTTTTTTTTATCTGAAAGGTTATGCTTTCAGGTTGGTCCCATTTCAATGTCCCCATACAAAACACATGTTTTTTACGTGTATTAATTAATTTTAAAAAATTGCGTGTCGCTATAGCTCCCAACAGCAGAAATTAATAAAAAAATAAATTTAAAATTTAAAGGGTGTCCCCATAGGTGACGTAATTTGACCTATTTGAGCCTATCTTTTGAACCATTATAGGCAAAACCTTGAAAATTTGACAGAATGTCGATTACTCTGACCGTCATAATAAAATGTTTAAATATCCAAAATTTTAAAGGGTGCTCCAATAGTTCATTTAATTTGATGTATATGGCCATACTTTTGAACAGTTATACACAGACTGCTGAAATTTACAAAGAACCTGTATTGCTAAGTCCGCTATGACAAAAAGTGTAAAATTTGAATTTGGAAATAAAAGGGTGTCCCAATAGTTAATGTAATTCTATGTGAGTGACCAAACTTTTGAACTGTTAGAGACAGACAGCTGAAATTTACAAGGAACCTGTATTGTAAAGTCCACTATAGTAAGTATACAATTTGAATTAAGAAACTAAAGGGTGTCCCCATAAATTATGTAATTTGATCTATATGGCCCTATCTTTTGAACCGTTAAACACAAACACTTGAAATTAGGCAAAATATCCACTACTTTCTCTGGTATGATAACAAGTATAAATATTTGGAATTATAATGTAAAGGATGTCCCAATAGTTCATGTAATTTGATATATATGGTTAAACTTTTTAACCGCTATATACATATAGTTGAAATTTACAAAGAATCTTTGTGACCAAGTCCTCTATAACAACAGGCCTTTAATTTAAAATTGTAAATTAAAGGGTGTCCGAATAGGTGATGTTATTTGATCTATGTGACCCCATCTTTGAAACCGTTATAGACAGAGGCTTGAATGGTGTCCCCATAAAATACGGATGCTGACATTCCATAGTCTTTACTTTTTTTCGCTAATTTTGGCGCATCTATTATTTGGTTTAAATCTAATTCTTACAGATTACTTCTTAGATTTTTAGTTTATAATTGGTGCCCTTCTATCTGTTTTGAAGTCGGTTTTTTTGCAAAAATTATTTTATCTTTCCTATTGGGGTTTTAACTGCATACTTCTGAGTGAACAGAGTAAAGAAATTTATTTTGCTCCATTGGCTCAGTTAACTACTTGCGACTTTCCATATTTCCAACCAGTGATTCCATCATCTTTAATCTGAGCAAAATATTGGTTCTTCGAACCGGAAAGTTTTATGACATCTTTTAATGCAAATACCCAACAATAAGTTTATACACTAACTCAATTGATACGACAATACGAGGGAGTTGTGAATTGAACAAATATTAAAGCCATATACTTATTTTTACAATAAGAACTTTTAGTAACATCCGTATCAAAAAGCTGTTTAATAAAAAGCTTTTAAGGCAGAAAATTGTCCGAGAATAAGTAGTTACCCAAATATTACCAAATATACCCAAATATTAAAGTTGAATAACAAATGTTTAGTATTAGATAGTATTAGACTCAGCAGGAAGCAACTCAACTTACCTTCATCTACAAGAACAACCTCCACAACAGCATTTAATGGAATATCGATTTTATGAGTGCACATACAATTGGGGCCACAATCAGCTGGTCTATTATCACCATTGCAAAACTGTTCCGGATTAATTTCATTGTACTGTGAAGTCAAGGGAGCCGGAGCCGAAAGATAAGAGATTTCATCGATCAGAGAAATCACATGATCACCAGTAGGAGCAACTAAAATTAATTGTCAACAATAAATGTTATAGATATTTCCATGCCATTAGCATTTCTTGAACTTACCCAAAAATCTGTTGTAAGTATTGGGCTGGAACAATTCTTCAGGTCTGTACAAATAGAAACGGAAGGGTAAAAAGATCTTAACATCGGGCTTCTCTGCCAAAATGCCGCGATCAATTTCCAAAGCACTCTTAAGTTGACTGACACAAATGGCATCGTTACGCTGACGATTACATTGGGCATCCAAAGGATTCATAACCTTTTTTTTTTGTTTTTTTATTTTATTTTATTGTTTTTTTTTTTTTTTTTGTATAAAGTGTTTGTACAGTGGTGCAATTAGCAATTTTGTTTTATTTTTTTAAACAATTTTTGTTACAAAAAAAAAGCATGGTGCATATTTACATTTTTACATTTTTTTTTTAAATTTAAACAAAACAGCCGTTTTGCAGGTGTTGTGGTTTTTGTTTTTTATATGTTTATTTTTTTATTTTACAGGTGGTAATTTAAGGTGGATTTTGTTTGGTTTTTAATTTACAAAAGGGTTAAAGGTTTGTTTTTTTAATTTTTTGGTGGTGGTTTTATTTTACATGGAATTAAAGAAAAAAAAAATAAATATGTTTAAAATTTTAAATAATTAAATAATGTTTTTTATTTTTTTACACACTGTGTATATACATAGATTATTTTTTTTGCAAATTATTCACAAAGGAATTATTCAGTTATAATGTAGAAAAGGACAGATAATGTAAATATTCGGAAACAAATAAATTTTTTTAGTATTCTTTTTTTATTAAAAATGGCTTCATACAAAATTTGTATGATGACTTTTAATTGAGATATTTTTTTATTAAAACCATTCTTGCAAAAAAGCTCTATATAAAAAACTTTTTTAAAATATTGAAACTTTAAGAAAAAATTTTAAAAACCAAAAATATCTTTTTTTAACAAATTAATAATTCAATGAAGTGAAATCTTTATTGCAAGTAAATCTAAAGCTAAACAAGTAAGAGTGCAATATTCGGTAGTGCCGAATCTGATATACCACCCTTCACCATGGTGATGTTAGATATTACCTTACGCTGTTATGTCTCCAATTTTACATTCGTATAAATAAAATCGAAATACATAAGAGTAAAAACCAAAGATATAGGATTTTTACTTATACATTTCATTTTCATTTGTACAATTATAATATAAATAAAGCACACACCTAGGGTTCCGTACTATGTTCAATACAACTTAAAAAGTACAAAGGGTCGCATGACCCCTTTAATATTTACTTTCATGTTGTTATTATTTGATTTTTAAAAAGTTAAAATTAAAATGTTTACTTGTTGTTGGAAAACCCTCTTATTTTTAGTAATAGTTATTATAACGGCATAGTAATACACGTTTTCTGAAGAGAAATGAGGTTATATACATTAAAATCATGTCACTATCGGAACACCCTTTAGTTGTTAACTTTATTTTTTTTAGTTATTAATTTAGCGGTAATTTCAAATTACTGTATATTACGGTTCCAAAAATATCCACATAATTAATATACACTTCACTATTAGAACACCCTTTCATTTTTTCTATTTTTTTATAGCGATCATAGTAATACACCTGTGCGAATTTCAAAAGTCTCTCTTAACGATTCAAAAATAAGGTCATATAGGTGAAAATCTGGTCACTAGCTGCTCACCCTTTAATTTTTAGTTTTATTTTTTACAGTTAGTTAGCGATTTAATTACACTGTGTAAATTTAAAGTCTGCCTATTACGGTTCAATAACTAATGCCATATATGCAAATATCTCGGTCCTATCGGAACACCCATTTGACGGATTTATACGTTTTGAGGTCTACTGAATTCATTAGGCTATTTTCCCGATGAGGTCTGTGGGTGGGTGGTTGTGTACAGGTCAGGTCGTTTTACATATCAAAATGAAATTTAGTATGTGTCTTTGGTATATGGTGATAAAGATCTGTATAGTTTTTGCGCATAATCGGTAGGGGGCAAGGGGTAGTTTCCCTACCCCCAAATATTGTCAACGCTCTACAGGTCATACCCTATGACATATTAGAACGCAATTTATGTATGTTCCTTTGGTATATGGAGATGAAGAGTTATGCAAATTTTGGGCATAATGGGGAAGGGGCAAGGGGTAGTCTACTTACTCCCAAATTTTGTAAACGTTTTACAGGTCATACCGTATGACATATTAAAATGGAATTCAGCATGTGGCTTTGATTTATGGAGATGAAGAGCTGTATACATTTTGGGAATAATCGGGAAGGGAAAAGGGGTAGTTTATATACTTTGAAGTTATATTCTTTATGTAATATATCCAGAAAAATAACTCTTTCCATTGGGTATGGTAAAGTTGAGTGTAGGCCACCTCAGATTGTTTTGAATAATTTTAAATATTTTTGTTAAATTTTGGTGAAAATCTGGTGGTTTTTAGCGATTTTTTATTGTTTTGTGAAATTAAAGTGATATAGAGATTCTCTTGCTGAATTTTCGGCTTTCAGTACAACACAGCAAAAACAATGATAACGAACAAAAATCAACGACAATTTGGAAAAAAACGTTTGGAAAATAGAGGCGCTCACTTTTTTAACCATAGCTCCTCCATTTATGGACCAATGTTGCAAGATTCCAATAGCAAATCTTTCGAAACTATTCCTGACACATTGGTGTATTTAGCTTTTCTGTAAGTTTTTTGGGGCCTTGGCAAAATTGATTTCAACTCGAATATAGACAGACGACTATATGTCCCAGAGTCACAAATCAATATTGCAAAAATTTAAAACCTAATGACCTGTGGTGAAAGGTGATATAACTCATGAAATTGCTGCTAAAACAAGAGAATTTTTTAATTATTTTCCAAAAACAAGCTTTTATATACCCTTTTGATCGACAAGGCTGATTAAATCAGTTAAAATTTCACAATTTCCAAGTTGTTTTTACTACTGCAGCTCTGGCTTAGCGGATGCTTTTGAAAGGCCAAGATTCACTATCATACACAATCGTACGATTCAATCACAAAAACATCTGACAGAATTCTGTCCTACTCAAAAAATCGCTTCAAAATGGCATTGTTGATGCCCCATTATAATACAAAATAAGTTTTTGCAACTCTGATCGCATGGAAATATACTGATATCATGAATTTTTTCAAAAGATTATAAAATCGTACAGATCTGTCTGTACAAGTCTGTCACACACATACACTTTTAATCCACACTTTTATACTTTTTGAGCTTACATGGAATTTTTGACAAATCGTACGACTGAGTATGATAGTGAATTATGCCCTTAAGTATTTAGAGCAAAGTTGCTATTTGAAATTATTTTCGATATCAATTAATATTGATAATGACAAAGAAGAGCACTGTAATACAAGGGAAATGGGCTGGAAATATAAAAACAGTTTTTACTTTTTTCTTGTATACACATTTTACCTGTTAAGCTGAAAGTCCATACTACGCGTTCTATGCGCACACGCTTAAAGCAGCATGGCCACACATCAAACTGCTGCTTCAAACTCGCTCTTTTGTGATTGTGTTAGTAAAAAAATACTCATACGTATAGGTGAGAGTGAGTTTGAAGAAAATCTAAATACTTTTGATTTTCACTACCGTCGTCATAGAAATTTGAAGCCAGTTTGATGTGTGTGCGCGTAACTACTTCAAATTTCATTTTTACATAATTTTCAAAGCGACAACATCTACTACTTTTTTCGACGCGGTATAATCAAAATGGAGGAGAAAAATTTTATTTTAGAGTTAATTGAAGTTTATATCGATTTTCCTACTTTATGGCAAATAAAAAGTGAAGAATACAGTAATGGAACTGATAAATCATTTATTTTGCTTATTTTTAACCATAAAATTAAAAAAATTTTAAAAGATTTTGCATTTAAAAATTGTCCCTTTGCAAATCAACTTTAAAATGAAGTTTGATGGAATGAGTTTGATGTGTGGCTGTGCTAAGCAAAATGAAATATTACAAATACATACACAAATTTGAAGCATAAGTTTGATGTGTGGCCATGGTGCTTAACACGCGTCTGTCAAAAAAGTAAGATCAGTGTAATTGTATGAGGCAAGTTACAAGCACATCGCATAGAACGCTTAAGACGCATAGAACGCATGAAGTAGGTTTACTTTCTACTTTTCTACGCTTCGCAAGCGCCATGAAAAAATGTCAGCTGTTTTCATAGCCAAGGATGGTAAATTATATTCTATTTACAATACTATCGATAAATATGTTTATGTCTTTGATTACTTTTTTATGTATTTTTGTTTTAAAAAGGTTTTTTTTCTTAAAAAAAGCATTTTGTAATAAAGTTTACAAATATCTTAAAGAATAAAATTCATTAAAATAAATTTTTACAACAATTCTTTCATCAAACAAATTTTCATTTTAGTTGTCGATTACTTTTACGTACTTAGTCTCATCTCTGTTATGTTTATTTAATTATATCAATTTATTAAACAACTATAATACAGAAGCTAATTAATGATTTTTGTACAAAAAGAAATGAAAAAATGTCCATGAAATACACACTCTACCTCTTCAACCCCTTGCCTAAAAATCTCGTCTGTCTGCCCTGTTTCTGTCTACTGTGAAAGGGGATTTACTAATATATGTACCTATTAATAATATAATATACATAATAATATACATTGGACTTATGACATTTGTCATAACATTGATGTCGTAATTCCGATGATATTTGACGTTAAACTGACAATGAATATTTTTATCAGATTGCAGGTCATAAAAAAGAATACTACTTATCTAAACCAAGTAAGTTAGTTATATTCATCTGTCTCCCTAACCTAATCTTTTTATTTAAAGCCCTTTATTTTATTAAAACCTAAATTGGCTGGAAAACTTTAAAGGCGATTCAAAGTTATGTTTCCTTATTGAGAAGCAAGAACTAAGAAACTTCAAAAATTATTTTATTTCCAAAAAAATTTACATTATCTGTTTCCTTTAGCATGACTTAAAGCTATAAATTAATTTAAATAAGTACTTACCTTTAAACAACAGTTTAAAGTGATTTCGAATAAAAACAACAAAAAAATATTCAATACAATACTGATGTGGGTGTCTAATTTTATAGGCTCTAGTATTAGTGTTAATCATCACTAAAACTGAAAACTGATCTGAACAGTTTTATTGACAATAAAGCACTTCTAATTCAAACACATTATTTAAAGTTTATAGGTTTTTTTGCCTGTTTTTTTTTTTTTTTAATTTAAAAAACGTTAAAAAAATTATCAACAATTTAAGCCCACATTTTCGAAGCTTTAGATAATTCTGTTGTAAATGTGTGTACAAATGAAAAATTTTATATATTTAACAGGATGATTTTTTTTGTTTTTGTTTTTTAAGTTAAAAAACTACGAAATTTTTAAAATTAAAAAGTTATGCGGCAAGTGCTCGAAATTTCTACTACTTTCAATTACTTGATAATTCTCGATATTTTTCAATTGGATACTTAGTAGTACTTAATACTTCCATTTAGATAATGGCAACGGACATTTATCGTCATACTCGTCAAATATTATATTCAGTTTATTTCTAAAAGTATTAACCGAAAAGTATCGATTAACATCTTTTGTGTAGTGAGTACCCGAGTAGGGTACTCGGTATCCACTAATCAAAACTTTGTCAGCACTAGAGGCTATACAAATAAACAGGCTCTAAAGGTGCTCAGAAAGCCCCTTGGCATTAAGAGCAGTAAGAGGCTCATATATAAGAGAAGTACCTTAAGCTGGATAACTGCGTTGGTGACAAATCATGGAAACTTCAAGTGTCATCTAGCCAAGATGAAAATCGAAAAAGTTGGTACTTGCATAGTGTGCTTGGCAGAGGCTGAAATGTAATGCACATTCTGTGTAAATGTCCAGCACTGGCTAACATAAGGTTAAGGACCAAGCAAGGGCAGAAACTTGTTTATTATTAATCCCATGGGGAATCTAAGCCTTCGACGATTGCTAGCAATAACCAGAGTCGATAGTATGAAATTACTAAATACTGGCGGTAGCACGTTACTCAATGAAAAAAGGTTGCCCTAAATTACAAATCGGTTGCCTATAGTCATAGAGGATGGTAGGGGGTCACTTTATTTGGCATTATTGCCAATTGAAAATTAAATTTTGGGCATTAAATTATATCCCTACGAGAAATTAGTATTCCCATCGTACTCGCCCATGACATGTCAATTTAGAAGTGGTGCGAAAAGTTATAACTCGTGACTGATGAAAAAGGACCTATGACTTAAAAGTCCCAGCAAAATGTTTATGTTGCGATTAATTAATTGCACGTCTATTGTCCACGATTTTTTGTGCATTTTATATGCACTTATATAAATACTCGTATGTACATGGACATAAAGAAATACTCGTTGCCCTTATGGGATATAAGTATATTTTTTCTATATATAAATATTTTTAAAACTGAATTTTATAAATGACATCATAGTTTTTAACCCATCAGGGAATTTAAAAAATTTTAGTTAATTAATAAAAATATTTTCCTCGACATGTCACTGGATAAATGAACAGTGGCAATTGACCCTCTCCTAGGCCAACCCCCTATATAAAGTGACAGGTCCCTTTCATATAAAGTGTTAGAACTCGAACTGGTCCCTATCACTTTAGAACTGGTGCGTGACAAGTCATGGGTTAGTTCCATTCCCCCTAGGGATATTATAAATTATTTGTATGAATAAATTATGTTACAACCGTGAAAATACACCCTGTCTTCACTAGCCATAGATTTGAACAAAATATAAAAATAACAACGGGAGAGCATCGGTATAAATATGTTCAAATCGTGTGAATGCTTATAGCAAAGCAGAGAGTATTAATTTGTACGATTGATCAACAGATAGCGCTGTTTAAAAATAAAACTGTCAAACTAAATACAACAACAACTTTGTCTGCTTTTAAAACAACAACATTGTCAGCATGTTTTAACAACCATGTTTAGACGTGGAAAAACATTTACATAGGCAGTCTACACTTTACAATATAACATGATGTTAATATTAACGTTAATGTTAGTCATTTCATGTCTTATATAAACGGGGTGT
Organism: Phasia obesa; assembly: GCA_949628195.1. Taxonomy (NCBI): domain Eukaryota; kingdom Metazoa; phylum Arthropoda; class Insecta; order Diptera; family Tachinidae; genus Phasia; species Phasia obesa. Next base: position 96,238,764 of record OX451219.1, read on the forward strand.
TAAAGTACTTTTTATTAAATACGAATATAAGATAATATCAGGAAATATTATTTACCCTGTATAATTACGGACGACCATTTTATTCGTATACCATGCAGAATAAAATGATCAATTATTAAATAATATAAAATAATTTTGGGAAACTGTGTTCCGTTACGTGCATAAAAATTATATCTAGTATTGAGACGAATAAAGGACATTTTCGGGTAGTTCTATATACGACTATCGAATATTAAAAAAGCCTTTGATAAGAATTAACTTTTAGACTCCGGTAGGTAACTGACTGTAGTTCATAAGGCGGACGTTACTGTACATATGACTATACCATAAGGATTTCTTATATTATTTCAGTCATAAATTGACTGAGAATTATAACAGAATGTTTTTGATTATTCAGTTGCATTAATGCCAACTGGTGTATTACTAAAACATATCCAATAAAACATTAATTTTGAAATGAGTCCACACTTTAAAAACCAAACCGTAAAAAATCATCCTGTATTAATATAAGTTTTGTTTTTTGCTACAACAATAAAGAAAAAGAAAAAACAATTAAGTTATTATCAAGCATTTTTTGCTGCTTTGCTTTTAAAACTTTAAACTTTTTTTGTTAACAACAACAGTATTGGTAATTTAAATATTTATTGGTTTAACAATTATCTACATCCACAAAAAAAGCTTTTTGGAATGTTTTATTGTTAATTTTATTAGCGCAATTATGTTTTTGCTTTTGTACTTACCACACCCTGTGGTATACCAACATCATAAGTTGGTGGCGGTGATGCTGGCTGATAGGGACCGCGTGCATAACGCAATATGGCCAATTGTTGGGCACGTCTTATACCACATTCGCCCAAACCTCTAAGTTGAATCCAGTAAGCATTGACTGGCTGATCGGCTGTTATAATGAAATCATAACGTTCACCTGTAATTGTTTTTAAAATGGAAAATAATATAAAATTATTATTGATTATTTCGTAGTAAATTAAAGTTGAGTGGCGAGAATATTTATATTTTTTAAACATGCGACACAAATGACATCTAAACTTGCAGCAATTTTCATATATTATTTACCGTAAAAAGAAAACAACAAGAAAACCCTGACTTTCCAGCTCACTTCTGGCATCAAAGAAAGATAAGAAACACATGGACGTCAATAGTCAACAGTCAAGATTCTTAAAGCTTAAAGCTTTCAATAATAATAGCATTAACTCGAAGGTGGTAGAGAATGATGAACAAGTATAACTTAGGGGAATGAAATCGCTGAAGAACTAGTGCAGTTGGGTCCAGCAATGAACTCTGAGTTTTAGGGGAGAATAAAGTAACCACTGATAAGTCACTACTATAGGGACATAAATAGATCAATTTTAGATGGAGCTGACCAGTATTGGATAGGTAGTGAGCTTTGCGGGGACACTGTAAGGTTTCTATCTTTTAACTGGTCATTATTCGGCTAAAGCTAGGAGCAGTTAATGGAAAAATGGTACTTCGGATTTTTGTAGGTTGTGAATGGCTGAGGAAGAGTTATAATTTTTTTTAGAAACTCTTAAAGAAAAAAGCTCTTAAGCCATTATGCGGTGTCCATTAGCCGACTTTCAACTAATCAAAATCGAGCTCTCAGTATTATCTAACTTTTTTTGAGAATAAACAGGCGAACGGATTGGTCAAGGCTGCCTTCGCCCTGGATGTTTCGTATCCTGCATCGATCACAATGCTGCTTGGTACCAATAGAAACAGTATTTTCGGGTATAACCTTCAGAGAGCTGAGGTAAGCTGGCTCAAACTGAAGAAAAATGTGGTCGCGCTTAACGACAAGCGTTCGGTCCAATTGCTAAATAAAAACAGGAAGAACATATTAAGGTTCTTAGCTGTGCTAACGGGTCATTGGGCGATCGGTACACTTGCTAGTAGAAATATTTCCCTATAATTGGCACTGTCACAACTGCCAGGTACAGGGTAAAGAAGAAAAAGTCTACCATCTTCTGTGAGAGTACCCGGTACTCCATACTACGAGACATAAATTTCTAGGAGCAAACATAATAGGTGACCTATCTGAGTTATCGGGATATATTATCGAAATATATAATCTTAACAGGATGGATCTTACTATCTACTAGGATCCACATGGGGTTCAGCTTTATTGTCGGAACAAGTGGGGTAGTGTCAAAAGAGAATCACTTGGTTTTTCTCGAAAGCTTGCGGGAAGCCAACTGCCAAGTAATGCTAACCAAACAACTATCTCACATGAAAAGAATAACAACGATTTCCATTAAGATTTACTTTGCAATTACAACTGGTTTAACATTCACTTCCAATCCGTTCTAATCCCTTTTGATCTGCGAGTCGTTCGTTTTGCAAGTACGTATTTGATAAACTATTTCCCCATATTCATTTTAAATACAATTAACTACTATTTTTCCAGGAAATGTTTCTTATTTAAAAATATTTCAATTACTTGTCTTCTTAAGCTCCAACATGATTATTAGAAATCCAACAAAATTCATTTGTGCTAGTAACCACATTAACGCACTTACTCACATATGTTCATATGTATGTATATTCAAACATAAAATCCAACCACGAAATCTAACACTAAACAAATGTATGGAATAATCGAAAGTTTCGTTTGTAATTTTAGTATAAAGACTTTATGCCGCATTTCTTAAAAATTGAAATGTTAATAAAGTGCCAGTATGCGGCGGCCTAGTAGCAGGAAAAAACAAAATTATTATAAATTATTTAAAATCTTTAAAAGAATTGCGATTACTCACACAACAATTTTTTTAATAAAAAATCTAATCGTCATAAATTAGAGCTCAACCTTTTTTTTTTTAAATAAATTCGTATAGAATTCTTTTATTAATAAATTCTTACATTTACATCAACTTGTTAGTATTTTAATTTTTAAACGCCTTTAAATTTGTTCTTTGTAATTATCTTGTCACATTTGAATTTTAAATATTTTGTTTAATTTTTTTAGAAATAAATTTCAATTTTTATAACAGCTACAAGTCATTAAAACAAATACGTTGCGTTTAACTTTAATGTGTGGTTTCAGTGCAGATTTGTCACTCTTAATTGATAGATGTTTGATGTTGTTGGCTTAATCTTAAAGATGTCAGTAGGAATATATTTCCTTGTTTTTGCTCGTATTTAAAAAAAAAGCCATTTATAAATCAAGCAATTGGCTGTTTAGATGGTTAAGCTATTGTTTATTAAAAAACAAATACATAAATCGCATGTTTTCCTACAGGCGGGAACTTTAAATTGGCAGCACTGTTTTCTGTGACAGTTGACTTGACAGCTCTCAGAGTTTATAGTTTGCTTTGCTTAACTTGAATAGACTTACGAAGTCGTAAAGTAATTCAAGGTTGATAAAAACGTACGCGCGTCTTTGTAATTTATTTTTAAGGTCAATTAGGCCTTTCATGTTTCTCGCCCTCCGAGTGGTTTGCGTCTCACTCTCGCTTTGGCTGATTGACTTCCTCGAATAGGTTTACTACGGTGCAGTTATTGATGATTGCATAGATCAACCTTAAACATTTTATTTAAAATGTAGTCCATTGGTGGAGTACCATATATAACTCAATCTATAACTGGAGGTGCACCATATAAAAGTTATTTTTAACAAGGTGAACTAAGGAATATTAACTTTTTATAGGTCGCTATGCAGATACTGTAGGAGGCGAGAATGACCATTTTATGTAATCTGTGGGATACAATGGCTCTTTGATTACGTACCTTTGCCATTAATTGTTTTAAGAGTAAAAAAAAATTTGACACAATACTTGCGTTGGCAATTTCTACTACTTTAGATAACTCGATAATACTCAATACATTTCTTTTGGGTACTCAATCGTGTTATGTATACTTTCGCTTGCATACTAGCAACGGAATTTTATCATCGTAGTCGTGTAATATTCGACTGTTTATTTCTACTAACCTACTTATATGTATCGAATAACTATGTTTGTTTATTGAGTACTGAAAAAATCATGAAATACTCGATACTCGGTACCCACTACTCAATACTTTGCAAGCCCTTCTACCGACAGAGCAACGTTTGCAAAATTGTTGGAATTTGTTTTGAAAATCATGGTTCCATTCGAAAAACTTATCGGGCATAAAGTGAATTTTATGGTGCTTATAATCGTCCATCAGAGCGATTAATTCAAGAATAGGTTTACTATTAGCGATATTCCTCATCTCGAAAGGCGTCGCACTGAACAAGTGATTATTATATCCATATGTCTTTCCAAACAACGATGGTGAGAATGTCACAGTCAACAGTAGACCATTTAGAGACATGCGGCAAAGAGTATTACTAACTTTTTCGTGCCTCACTTAGAAGTATTGTCACACAGTGCGCGATATAAATATTCGGTGAATGGATAATACCAAGGAATGTAACTGTTAACAGGCCACCTGCTTCATGTGATCAAAGTCCCAGGTATATGCAGATAAACCAGAAACGATCGAGCACTTGAAAGCGAATAGTCGACTTATTATCACCGAATGTACTGCGAGGTTATGGAAAATTGGAACTCCAGTTTACCCTATTTACGCGCCAGACACGACGATAACATATCAGAATTAATATTTTGGCAATTATGATAGAGATGTACTTATAGATTTTATATGTAGGGGAGCTGACTTAACAATGCCCATCTTTTCGTTTTTACGTTGTAATGGACTTTCGAAAAACGCCAGACAGCTTGCAAAAATCTTTGCTACACCGATCTATTTACTACTAATAATAAGCAAGATCGGTCCATAAACGGAGGGGATATAGGCAACAAATTAGGAGGAAGAGAAGTTTCACTAAATATTTGAAATTTCTCAAAAAATTTTGCCTAAAATACATCTAAAAATAAATATCTCTCATATTAATCGATTAATCTTAAAACAAACGAGGAGGATTAAATCATAGTGAAGAAACAAACAAATATTTAACGCCACTTTTTTAAGCGAGTGCATATTCAAACATAACTTTGCTAAGAAATGCGCTTTAACTGATTTGCAATGTTTAAGTTTACGTTTACGTTTGCGTTCGAGTAATTGTGATTTTGGTTTTATTTCCCGTGTTTTGAATTTGTCTTTTAACCAACTTAACTAATATTGATTAATTTATTACAAGAAATAAATTTAAGTTTAAACAAGATTATTATCATTTATTTGGTATGAGTAGTTGTAGGGCGTTGAATAAAAAAAAAAAAAAAAAAAAAAAATAAAAAATAAATAATTTGAAATATAAAAATTACTATTCGTTCGCTTTTCATTTCATTTCAAATAAATTAATAACTTAATTCAACTGAACTCAACTACTGTGTCATTATTATGACAAATAAAGGTTTTTGCTAAATTTGTTACAATAATTCATAGTTTTAGCGCTCTTATTGAGACTTGCTGTAGTGGGCTAATTTCAAAGGTGCAAATGCTGTTTATGAGTAATAATTATTGAGAGTGACTTAAAAGTTTTTAATGTCATGGTCAAGTACTTTTTTTGTAAAGCAATCATTTTCAAAGTCATTTTTATAAAAATTAAAAAATAATAAAAGACTTGGAAATGGAAACTAAACTTGTATTAATGTAAAAGAAAAGCCAAGGTTTTGTAATGATTGATAAAGAGGGCTTTAATTAAGCATAACAAAGCATACATATTTACATACCTACAAGGTAGGGTTTTGGAAATGATTGGTTTTTTTTTGGTATTAATCGTTAATCTTGGATTTAATTGTGAAATAAAAAATTATTGCTAATAATTTTAAAGCTTTTTAATTTTTAACATACGAGCAAAGCTTGCTAATTTCGTGAATTTTTGTATTTCCAGCGCAGTAACTTTCATTTAAAATTTTGTATGCGACTTGTTTAAAAGCTCTCTTTTCTATGTTAGTTTAAGTTCTGTAAGGATCTCAAAGTCTGTTCAGAAGTTATGTCAATTTAAATTCTATAAATTTTATATCCCAAGAATAACTTTATCAAGAATTTTGCAGTTTTAAAGTGTTTAATGCAGCGCATTTATTATTAAAAAAATTATTATTAATTATTACCCACTACTAAACACTTTTCAAGCACTAGTTTCGAGCTTAAAGGAGGCTATAAACAAAAAAAAAGTTGCATTTATATCTTTTATCTAAAACGTTATGGATTTATTAAAATTTCTCTCTTAGTTAATTACTAGTTAATCGGGTTTTTGTTTTCATTCGAGCATACAATAAATCGATTTAGCAATTTAAACTTTACTCGATTAAGGATTTTCAAATACTCGAATAACCCGAATTAATCGCGCATATTTAATTGATCGAGTGGATATATAGTTCCAATATGCAAGAATTACTGATTCTTAAATTCTATTTTTTTAAAATTTTTTTTTAGTTTAAAATACTGATTTGATTAATAATCATCCAGTACGCTTCATTGAATATTTGCATAAAGTTATTTCATTTTATTTGTATGATGCATTTTTGAGCTTTAATAAGCTTTCATTTTCTATATTTTTTTTCACTTTTCATTTAAATAAACGTGTTGATTGCTTAATGTTTTTTAAAGAAATCATGCATTTTATTTAATATTTTTTTTTTTTAATTTAAAACTATTGGTGCATAATATCTGGTACTATCAATACATGCACAACTTTATGTAGAAAACAGTAACAACAAAAATTAAAAGTAATAAGTAATAAGTAAAAGTATTAAAAAAAAGCTGGCTAAAGGCGAAGTAGCAAAGAGCTTTACTTTAAACAAATTTAAGAAAAATTAATGGGAGCAAATAAAAATATAAAAAAAAATAAAAATAAAAAAAATCCTTTTAATAAGTATTTTGAAAATTTGAAGGCTCCTCTTTTAACTAAAAATACCTATTGTAAGTATTTTTTATGTAATAAAAGTTTTTTAAAAAATGTTAAGTTTGTAAAAAGTACTTTAAATAAAAAGTACTTTCTGCAAAAAGTACCTTTTAGAAAAAGTTCCATTTGTAAAAAGCATTTAAAAAATGTAAAAAGTTCTTTTGTAATGAAAACTTTTGAAATGTTCACTTTGCAAAAAGTACTTTATATAAAAAGTACCTTTTTGAAAAAGTTCGATTTGTGAAAAGTACTTTGTAAGAAAGACCTTTTGTTGGAACAATTTTTGCAAAAGATATCTATTGATATCCAGTGTAATTTTTACTGTTGAAAAAGTAACTGTTATGTGTCTGCAGTAGTGCTGGCAAAGTATTGAGTAGTGGGTACCAAGTATCGAGTACTTTTAGGTTAGTATTTTAAAAATAAATTGAATAGAATATTTGACGACTACAACGATAACTTACTTAAACAAATGTATTAAGTTCTATTGAGTATCCAATTAAAAAGTATTGAGTAGTAGTGAGTGATTGAAAGTAGTAAAAATTGCCAGGACTACTGAGTCGAATAACAAAAAGAAATATATGTTTATATATATGCCTCATGACTAATACTGTAAAGGTAAAAGCGTTTATATATAACATGATTATATTTTTTTTTGCAAAAGTTATTTTTTGTTACAAAGAAACTTTCTTTTAGAGGATTAAATATATTTTTATTAAAGTGATGTTTTGTTAAAAATTATCTTGTTTGCTTAACAATACCTTTTGGTTGAAAGTAAGTTTTTTCAAAACGTATCCTTTTTTAAAGCAATTATTTTTTAATTTTTTTTATAAGAACTTTTTCGATAAATAGTAGTTTTTTGTCACAAAGCCCATTTTTGTTTTAAACTACTTCTTTAATAAAAAGTACCTAAATATTTATGTTGAAAAGTACCATTTTGTTAAAAGCACATTTTAGTTAAATTTTTTGTTTTAAAGGCATCTTTTTGGTAAAAACTTCTTTTTATTAAAAAAAGAAAATGATTTTAATTAAGAAAGTTCTTTTTTGTTTAAAAGTACTTTTTCTTACAAAGTACTTTTTACAAAATAATAATGAGAAATTTTTTAATGAAGCGAAATTAAAAAAAAAACCTTTTTTAAAACACGTAAACCATTTTTACATTACCATACGTAGTATAAGGTAACGTTTTGAGGTCTCCTGAATCCATTTTGGCTAATTTCGCGATGATGTCTGTGGGTGGGTGTGTATGCCACTATTTTTGTGGAGTTTGTACAGGTCATATCGTTTGACACATCAAAATGAATGAAGTATGTGTTTGTGTTTAAAATACAAAATTGCAATAACAAAAAAAAGTTTCGCTGGCCATATATTTAATATGTATGCATGTGTAAAAAAACTCTATGTTTAAGTTTCCAATTACTTTTAAAGAGGGTGTTACAAATTTAAAACATATAGGAAAATTTAAATAAAATTAAGTCTTTTCACAGGCAAACAAAAGGATTTTTATTAAAAAAAATATTTTAAAAATCATCTGCTTACTACTTTTTCCAAGAAGCCATTATAGAAATGGTTTATAATAGAGTAATTGAGTATTTGGCGCGCTACTACTTTATGTTAAATAAAATATTAAAAAAAACTTAAATTATATTATTTATGGATAGAAATAGCCGCTCTATATTTACTAATTGGTTCTATTCAACTTTTAACAAAATCTTTTCCACATTTCATTCTAAACAAACAACATATTTATTATAATTTCAACCCACAGTGCATTTATTTGTGTATTTGCTTATTTAAATATTTATGTTAATTGTGTTGCCACCATGTCATAGTCTTGTTGTAAATGTTAAATGACAATTACGGATATTTTTCAAATGTTTAAATATTCTACTACTGCAAGAATAGAATATTAAAACAAAAAAAAAAAAAAAAATATGAAAAAAGACAAAAAAAAAAAACATTTACACGACTTACCAGAGAACGATATAATCGTATTTACACCAACCGGATGTACGGGTTCACCATCTGTAGCAATCACTGTCAAGCCATGACCTTCAATTGTTACTTGTGCCGGGCATACCGAAGCAAAAGCATTAATCATACGGAAACGATAACGGCGACCAGGTGTTATAGTGAATATTTCCAAAGGAGTATTTGTCATGAAACCTGTATTTGGATCACGGAACTGACCCTTGCCATTGATTAGCAACGATTCAGGATCTTGACCAGTATTGACAGCCAAACGGCCGGGATAACGCTCTGCTGCATCTTCATGCAACCAATCACTGATCAACATTATGTGCGTGGTCAAATCAAAATCATACAGATGGGAGTTGGGATCACGAGAAGGGGGCTGTCTTACAACAATACTACCATAAAGACCATCTAATTTTTGTAAACCGGTGTGAGCATGCCAGAAATGTGTACCAGCATTACCAGTCCATTGATAGCTTTAAAAAGAGAAATATTTATTATTTAATTAGGTTTTACATTTAAACAAGTATTTCTTCACTTACCGGAATGTATTACCCTGCTGTATGGGACATTGTGTTACAAATGGTACACCATCATAATATTGTGAGCCACGTTGCCAGATGCCGTGCCAATGTATGGTGACTTCCATACCCTCCATATGATTCTCTACATCGATGACAACTTTATCATTTTCACACACTTGTATACTGGGGCCAGGTATCATGCGATTGGCTGTTAAAATACCACGTTCAACACCATCGGCTAAAACGCATTGACAATGAGACCATACTGTGTTGGTGGCATTGGGTGTGCAAACTTGACATGCTCTGTGGGAATAAATTAAAAATGGAAAAACCAAAATTAAGGTGAGAAAAATTGATGTTTAACAAAAAAAAGCGGATAATAATGAAATAATAAATTTTTATGTTTAATTGTTTGAAAAAAGACACAATAAATGGAATTTACAACAAAAAAAAAATATAACATTAAGTTTATTGTACATATTTTATTTTTTACAATATTATTTATTCCGTGTTTACATGTTGAAATTTATTTATTGAAAAAACAAAAACAATAATTGTAGCATTTTTACTAACTACGAGGGTAAATTGAAAATTCCGAAAATTTTTAGATAAAATGTATTTTTAAAAACAAAAAAAAAAAAAACCGTTTTGTTTCTGAAAAATAAAAAATAAATTTTAAGTGTCAGCCTATTACTGTCCAAATATAAAGGCTTATATGCGAAATCATGTCACTATCAAAACACCCTTTAATTTTTGGTTTTATTTTTTGTACTTGGTATAGAGGAGAAATTTATAAATACTCTGCTTAGATTTAAAAAGTTTCCCCACTCAGGTTCAAAAATACTCTATACACGTAAATTTGTGTCACTTTCGCAACACCCTTTAATTTTTCTTTTGTATATTTTTTGTTATAGCGGACATAATTTTAAATACTCTGTATTTAGTAATATTTAATAATAATTCTGCGGTCATAGTAATAACATTGAAGGGGGGATTCCGAAGAAAATCACTAACTTCATGGGTCAATTTCGCTCCTCAATGATTTCTGGTATCCTACTGAAAATTTACGAATACCTTACTTTTATTGAGTGTCGTGCTGTCACTAGCCTTTTACTCTCGAGTTTAGTGATTTCAGACTGGCGACTGATACATGTCTATTATCTTCTTCATCACAGAGTCTATGGTAATTGCTAACATTTGCTTAAGTCTAAGTCTTCACAGCATCTACATATAATATGTGTCTGCCCGTGGTTCAAAGCCTTCTTTTATGTTAGCCTTTTTCCAAGAACAATCTGCCATATACGTGAAAGCCATATCCGTGAAAACCACTTGACCTTCGGTACACCCTTTAATTTTTACCATTTGTTATAGTGATCATAGTAAACCATCTAATGTAAAAATTTCAAGAGTCTACCTATTATGGTTAAAAATTAGGAAATATAAATGCCAACTTCACTGTGGGAATACCCTTTAATTTTTAGTTTTATTTTTTGTACATAAATATATAGTGTACGAGTATATATAAATATATAATGTATAAATTTTAAGTGTCTGCATCTAAAGCTTCAAGAAATAAAGACATATAGGCAATTAACACGTCACTTTCAGAACACCCTATGGCGAAATATCAAGAATCTCCCTTTTACGGTTCCAGAGTAGTAGGAGTAGTAGGCGCTGACAGAAGGACAAACATTTTAGGGCAAACAATAGGGTTACGTTGTTACCCTTTGTGTACGGAACCCTAAAAAGTAGGCACAAACAGACAACTGTCGCATTAACAGAAAAAACCTTTCTATCAAAGTTTGCAGCTAAAGCTGAAAAGCGAATCAATTGGTTTGAAAACAAAGAAGTGCCAGTGACTAAACTAGCGGGTATTTAATCTAGCTTTGAAAACTCTATACTCGTGTTAAACCGCAAATAACAAAAACGGAATGAAGGCATGAAATTGCTTTCATATTTCTGGTTGATTGAGTGTTTGTTTGTGGTTTGTTTGACTAGTGCCTTCAAACAGACTTAATAACTATTTGCTTAACTAAACAGTTATTGCATGACAGTTATCTATCACTATTGTTTAAAATGATGATGTGCCTCCAAATTATCATTTAGCTTGTTAAAAAAAAACTTCTTTTAAAAGTAAATTTTTATTTTTGCTATAAATGTCCTATAAATCTTAACAGCAACACTTTATACTGTTGAATAGTGGTTTAAAAACGTTTTCTTTTGGAAACAATAAGGTAGCCAATGAACCACAAGAGATAACTTAATGAAATTTCACATAGGTGTTTTTGAGTTGAGGTGTTTTGAGTTGCAGGCGGTCGACCACCTAGGATAAAGGGGGGCTTGTTGATAAGCCACCAAATTTGGGTACCCAGGTCATGCATTTTTTTTTAAATGTTATAAAAAGTTTGTTTATAAGTCAAATCTGAGATATAATTAAACTTAGATAGTTCTTGGAAATATCTCCAAAAAAGTGCTTACATGTCTGGGTTATCTCTTTTAGTTTGGAAGAAAATTGGTTTTAACTTTTGGCCGACCTTAACGTATTATTCTTGATGTAGTGGACTCATTTATGATCGGATTATTAGTTTAATAATGCACTCTTGATAAAATCTATACATATAATAAAATAGTAACCCATTTCCTGTCTGTGTGTCTTTCTTTTTAACCGACTTCAAAAAAAGAAGGAGGTTATCAATTCGTCTGAATGTTGCTTTTTTTATGTTTGTGCCCGCATAACTCAGTCATTTCTGAACCGATTTTAAAAATTTTTTCTTTATTAGAAAGGAAATGCTTACAGATTGGTCCCATTTTAAAAGAAGTTCAGAATTTTGAAAATTAAAGGGTGTCCCCATACAACATACGTGTTTTTTACGTGTATTATGAACCGTAAAGGGCACCCTTTTAAAATTTAAAAAAAAACTGCTTATTACTATAGCTGCCAATAACAGAAATTAATAAAAAAATAAACTTAAAAATTAAAGGGTGTCCCCATATGTGACGTCAAATTAAATATATGAACCATTTGAACCATTGTAGACAATCACTTGAAAATTGGACAGAATGTCCAATATTTATAATCAGAAATTAAATATTTATAATTATAAGTTAAAGGGTGTCCCAATAGTTGATGTAATTTGGTGTATATTGCAAAACTTTTGAACCGTAACAGAGGGACAGTTGAAATTTACAAAGAACCTGTATATCTAAGTCCTTTATAACATCAAGTATATAATTTAAATTTGGAAACTAAAGGGTGTCCCCGTAATTGATATAGCCTATCTTTTGAACCGTTATAGACAAACACTTGAAAAATAGACAGAATCTCCACTACTATGTCCCGTATAATAAGATTTATCAATATTTAAAATTTTAAAGGGTGTCTCAATAGTTGATGTAAATTGATGGCCAAACTTTTGAACCGTTTTAGACAGACATTTGAAATTTACAAAAAATCTGTCCTTTAAAATATGTGTTTAATTTAAAATTGCACATTAAAGGGTGTCCCCTAGGTGATATTGTTTAAGCTATATATATGGCCATATCTTTGGAAACGTTACTTTTTATTACTGTGTCAGTAATAATAAGTGTAAAAAAATAAAGGGTGTCCTCATATCTGACGTAATTTGTCGTATATGGCTTTATCTGCTTAACCGTTACGGATAGACATTTGAATGTACAGAACGTATATTACTATGTCCGTTAGAGCAACAAGTATTTGTATTTGATTTGAGAACTATTTCTTACAGATTACTTCCTTTTAAATTTTTAGTTTAGAATTGATACACATATATTTGTTTTGTAGTCGGTTTTTTTGCAAGAATTATTTGTGTTCGCATCACGTAAAAACTACTGGATGGATTTTAACAAAATTTTGTGAGGAGGTACCTTAGTATCCTGATTCCAATATAGCATACTTTCTTTCTGCAAAAATATCTTATTTCCAATAGTAAGCAGTGAAAGTACGCCGATTATTTTTTTTACTGATTTAAAGATACTCCATATTTTAAGGCATCTTTTATTTTTGAAAGCGAAATATTTTAAACACGGTTGCGCAACAGATGGCGCTGTTTTAAAATAATTACATAACGAATTGAAAGCGTGATATTTTAAACACGGTGGCGCAACAGATGACAAAATATGAATTACTTACTGCCAAATAGCCAATTGAATACAATTTGTTTTTGATTTGTATTTTTATATTTTAATTTTTTATATTTTAAACACCTTTTACAGAGCTTTACAATAATTTTTAGAATTTTAGATTTTTGTATAAATTTAAGAATTTTATCTAGGAATGGGTACCTTTTTGTAAAGTAAATACGTAAGAGTATTAAAATTTGGTGTGGATTAAGTTCAAAGCCAAATCGCACAATATATTGTCAGGATGCACACAACGTCGTGTGTGGTGGGCAAAGCTAGTTTAGAATAAAATAGTGTCAAGTTTTGTTCTGATAACGCGTTTCGTTGCAAACTGCAGTTTTTTCAGGATTTCCAAAAAAGAGGGGATATTGTTTCTTTTAAACTTACTTCGGTACTACTAATTTTTATTGAACTATTTTAGACAACCTAGAGCAAATGCGAATAAAAGAAAAATTGGGTCAAAAATTGTCACGGTTTTCCCTCCACCCCCATCTAAACATAGAACATTTTGAAATAAAATTTATGATTTATTGTAAAATTCCACCGATTGCAAAGAATCGATTAAAAAAAGGTAAACGTATTATTAAAGATCCATTGATTGGCTACATGTACATACAACAATGATTTGACTGCTCCGTGGTTACCAAAGGCAGGCCACTTTTGTAAAAAAAAACAATTTTTTGGAACTTATCAATCCCGTTTTAGGAATTCAGGTGTTAAAATAAAAACATAAAATTTGTTTATAACTAATTGATGAAAAGCTCTGTTGTCCATGTTAGCTTAAAATTTTGGAAGTTGTGTCAATTCATACTCTATACTTTATTTCTACCGAATTGTATCCAAACCAAAACGTTTTTAAGCCACTGTATTTTGTGGTATGTTTTATTAGCAACAGGAAAAAAACAAAATTTTTTAGTTTTGAATAATTATAAAAATAGATATGGTTACGTTTAAACATAAAGTATTTTAATTCAATTTTAGGTAAAAGAAGGCCCAATAGGTATGTGATGGAAATCGACTGATATCAAAATTATTGTTTCAAAATACTACTACTTTTTGGTAGAACATACATTTTCAGTAATAACTAACTTCCCTTAATTTAAAAGAAATTTTTTGTAAATTAATCTTTACTCTTAAGAGTTTTTTTTTCTAAAAATTTCGCTTTTTGTAAAAAGTTCTTTTTTTGTAAAAAGGTTCGTTTTTTTGTAAAAAAGTTCGTTGCACCTTTTTGTTGCAGTAAATTAATGTTTTTTTTAGTTCAGTTCAAGAACTAATTCTTGTGTAAAATAACTTCTTTCTTAATAAGTACATTTTCTGTTTACAAGACACCATTTAGTTACAAATTAAATTTTTGTTAAAAATCACCTTCATGTTAAAAAATAACTTTTGTATTTAAAATGTACTTTTTTGTAGAAAGTTACCTTTTTGTTAAAGGATATTTTTAATTCAAAATTACATTTTGTCAATAAATATATTTTTGCGTAAAATTGTAAAAGCACAACGTTATGTTGAAAAGTACATTTTTTGAAAAAAAAAAGTTTTTGCAAAAGAGTACTTATTGTTCAAAATTAACCTTTTTGCTAAAAATTACTTTTTGTTTAAAAAACTAAAGTTTTTCTCTAGAACAAACTTTTTCTTCAAAAGGAAACGTTTTTAATATGAACATTTTCGAATAGAAGCAACTGGTACTAAAAGGGTACTTTCTTTAAAAAGGGCTTTTTTACTTTAAATTACTTTGTTGTATAAAAGGAAAGTTTTTCTATAGGAAAAAGTTTTTCTTTAAAAAGGAAACCTTATCGATAGCGACGTATTCGAATAATACCAACTTTAAGTAGAAAGAAAGTTTTTGAAAAATAAACTTTTTAAAAAATGTTCTTAAAAAAGTAGTTTTTGTAAAAAAAGCCATGTAAAAAACCCGTACGAACGGTTTAGTGTAAGGTATTTATAACTTCAGGTAAGAAGATGCTATTTGTTAAAAAGTATATATTAGTTAAAAAATTCTTAATTAAGTACCTTTATTTCAAAACAAAGCTTTGTTAGAAAGTTTCTACTAAATAAAAAGTATTTGCAAGAAGATTTAATTTTTTGTACATAAAAATTCTTTCTCTTTTTACATTTTTTGTTAAAAATATTTTTTAGTACTAAAAGATATAAATAAAAAAGTTTAATTTTAATTTTGCCTTAAGTTAAAAGAAAATCTTGTTTAGGTAATTATTAGGTCTGTTCCAGGTGCATAACAAAACAGTCCGAACTCGCACAAATTAGTCCGAAAGCGTTCCAGATAACAATTTTTGTACAATTTTGAGAGAAAATGAGAGAGTAAACTTTTTCATTTCCTGTACAAAGTTGTACGAACTTTTTCTTAGGGTAAGTGCGGACTTGAATTAAATAATCAGCTGTTGTTGTTTACATTTAAAAATCAAAAAAAAAATTTAAAATAAGGGAAAAAGGATTTTATTTAAAATTTATTAAAAAGCAAAATGGAAGATTGTCAAATAAAGCATTAGTATTTCAAGATGTTCAATTGTGGTTTTTGCGTTCAAGTAACTTTGGACAACGTTGTCATATTCAGAGAGTAATTTTATTTTTACTCTCAATAGTCCGGACTGTTTTGTTATGCATCTGGAACAGACCTATTGTTATGTTGTCAGTTGCCAAAGTTTTTAGTTTACAGTTTCGAGTTAAACAAAAAATAAGTTTTTTGGCTTAATTTAAGCCGATGGTAAAAATTTACGATTTGTTTCTAGAGAATGTACTGTTAGCTGCAGAACTAGCGCATTGGCTTGCAGAGGAATGTTTTTTCATCTAAATTTATTTTTACCAAACTTAAATCAACCTTGTTTCTATATTAATCTGAAATTTGCCTGAACAAACCATTTTTGTTTGTTTATTTGTTGGGTTTTTATGGCTCAATATATTTTTATAACCAATTGCAATGATAATAAAAACTAAAGAAAACAAGCAACATACATACTTTCATTTGTACTTCAAGATTTTATCGTTCGTAATAAACTGACTGAATACATACTTTCATGTCTTTAAGAAATATTTGCAATAAAAAGCCTTCATTGCGGAAGCTTGCTACATGTATTTTATATTTTTTGATTTTAATCATCAAATTATTCGAAGTCTTAAAAGAAAATGTTATGAATTGTGATAATAAAATTATACAAACTTTTATTCAGTCGCATGCTTTCAATAGAAAACGCAATAAATTTTATTTAAAAAACCGCGCAATTACAAATAGACACCAATAATTTGCTTTCAGCAGCATCATCCACAACAACAAAAACAAAAAAAAAAATAACTTTCAAGTATTTCAACAAGACTATATTATTATAACCACGACATATATAAATTATAAAGGCATCGCAATAGACTAGCAGCCAGACAGTCCTCAAGAGTGTTGTTTGCAGCTCAAAAAACAACATCATCATCTTCATCAACATCCCAAAACAATTAAAGTTTTCCGGAAAGGTATATCATGTCATCATGTCAATCATTAAAAGCATTGTAAAATTTTACTTTAACAATTCCTCGTACCAAATATGAAACAAAATTCCTACAAATAAGCAGAAAATAGTTTTATCGGCCATCGTTTTCTATGCTGTGTGTTATTGACAATGATTTGGTGATGAATTACTGACAAACAAAACAATAACAGGTGGCAATTACGAGGTTTGGTTTCAAGTCTTTAACTGACTAAATATTTATAAATTTATTGTTTTCAAGTACATGGAAATAAAAATGCTTTACGTAAATATATAAAAAGAACCTCTAGTCGGTAACTCTTTAGATGAGGATTTACAAAGCTGTCTGTTAAGCCTGCCATGCTAATAAACCTTATATTCTTTATTAAAGAAAAAGAAGTAAACTTTATTATCTTCTATAATAATAAAACAGATACTCATTTCCGGTCTGTCTGTCTTTCTGTCTGTGTTCACATTACGTAAATATTACCGGATTGATTTTAAACAAACTTTGTGAGGAGGTACCCTAGTATCCTGATTCCAATATAGCATACTTTTTATCCGCGAAAATATCTTATTTCCAAGAGAAAGTGGAGAAAAAGCAGTAAAAGTACGCAGTTGAACTAACCGGATATGCATACATTATTTTATGATATGTTGCATACTTTAAGGCGGAACTAAAATTGCAAGGGTCCTTGGCGTGGATTGCTTTCAAAGAAAAATCGAACAAAATATTGCAAGGGCGCTGACGAAGTGGCGGGTACAGCTAATCTATAATAATAAAACAGTTACGCATTTCCTGTCTGTGTCTGTTTGTCTGTCTGTCTGCCTTTCTGTTTGTGTTTGCATCAAGTAAAAACTACTGGATAGATTTTAAACATACTTTGTGAGGAGGAATTTTTTTTTTGGAAAAATGTCAAATTTCCAAGAGAAAGTGGAGAAGAAGCAGTAAAAGTACGCTGATTTTTTTTACCGAAGGTACTGCATACTTTAAGACATCTTTTATTTTTGAAAGTGGGTTATTTAAAACACGGTTGCGCAACAGATGGCGCTGTTTAAAAATAATGGCAAAATATGAATTACTTACTGCCAAATAGCCAATTGAATAAAATTTGTGTTTGATTTGTATTTTTACTTTGTGGAATTACATTGGTATTCAAAAATATTTTAAACCAACTTAAGCTTGATTTAAAATTTCGTCTGTATATTAAACACCTTTTGCAGAGATTTACAATAATTTAATTAGAATTTTATCCAGGGATGGGTATCTTTATATAAAGCAAATACTTTAGAGTCTTAAAATTTGGTGTGGATTACTTTCAAAGCAAAATCGAACAAAATATTTTCAGGACGCACACAACACAGCTAGTTTACCAGACCCAGATTATAAGACCCAGCTGCAGCATAATAAAGGTACACAAGAAAATTTATAATGATCTTTATTTTAAATACCTCAAAACACATTAAAATATTTTTAAGTAATCTGAAAAATTTTATCCCCTAATAATATTTTTAAATAGAGAATATGCTTATGCAATTTAAAGTCAAAAAAATAATTTTAGAACGATTCTGTAATAAAAACTATTTTTTTGCAAAAGCACTTTT
This sequence comes from Phasia obesa, assembly GCA_949628195.1. Classification (NCBI taxonomy): domain Eukaryota; kingdom Metazoa; phylum Arthropoda; class Insecta; order Diptera; family Tachinidae; genus Phasia; species Phasia obesa. The sequence continues at coordinate 96,257,318 of OX451219.1, forward strand.
TTGAAAAAAAAAAAAAAAATCATTATAAAAAAGTACGTTTTGAAAAATAGTACCTTCTTGAAAAATTACTAAAATCACAAAAAAGAACTTTCTACAAAGTACACTAACTAAAAGTACTTTTTTGATAAAAAGAAATGTGTTGATAAAAATTACTAAAATCATATAAAAGTAATTTTCTATTAAATAAATTTTTTAAATTAAATTAATTTTTTTATATTTTCTCAATAATTCAAGCCATACAAAGAAAGAGTTCACATCAAATCTAAAGTTATGCTTTCCACAGAAGATTTCAATTTTGTTTGCGTTTATTTGTCTTGATTTAAAAACAAAACTTTATAATATAAAGAAAAAAATAATAAAAATGTAATAAAATTTAAGATTTTTATGAATAAAAGTAAATGATTTGTGTTTATAAAATAAAATGCCGTTACTTTATTTTATGACTTCAGGTATTGCAGCTTTTATAATTTATAACGAGACAAAAGGTTATAATTACCAAAAACTTTCATTTTTGCTTCAGTTTTAAATTTAAAACTGTAATATATTTACCCCATTCACAATCTATTGTAAATTGTAGGTTATATGAAAGACAGTCAACCTGACTGGTGTGAAAATTTAAAAATTTCCAAATATTTAAAATTTCCATTAGAAAATTTAAATTTCGAAATTTCCAAAAGGAACTAAAAACATCGATAAGACAAAAGTTCGCTAGAAGATCTAAGTTTCGCTAATTCAATCAGCTCTTCATTCAAACATCAACAAAAACATAAATTATAGGCAAAAAAACTCTCCACAGAAAATTTCGTTGTGTTTTTTTAATTAGATGATTGATTTTTAAGTTAATTTAAAAAAATTTATATTTATATTTATATAAAGTAACTATGGAGTCCAATTTTATAAGTGAAGCTTAAACGTATGAAAGTAATGGGTGTTTTTTAAGCTGCATGAAAACTATCGATATCGATAGCTATTGTGTAACAGCTAAGAATGTCAAACTGTATTCTTATTTCAGTTTGCAAGTACTTATCGTTTAATGCCAGAACAACGTTTCCAAATTGTTGAAATTTACTTTGTGAAAAAACAAGTAAGAGTTCTATATTCGGCCATGCCGAATCTTATATACCCTTCACCATAGTAATGCTAGATATTGTGTTACTCCCTTATGTTTTTTTAAAAAATTTTTGCAAATTTTTTAGTTAATTTTTGCAAGCAATTTTTTTTAAATTTTTTTTGTTTTTTTTTTTAATTTGTTGTAAATATTTTTTTGGAAATTTTTTGAATTTTTTTTTCGAAAATGTAAAATTTTTTTTTTTTTAATTTTTTGTTAAAGTGTTTTTTTGTAAACATTAGAAACTTCTGCAATCTATATTGCGTTAGAATGATCAGACTAAAGTAAAAAAATCCTTAAAAAATATTTCCTCATATTGACCCCCTAAAGAGCTCATTGACTGCTTCTAGTTACCAGTGGGCACGCTACTTGTCTATTGGCTATCTCTATATGTATTGCTTTCCATAAAGGCTTTTAATAGAAATCAAAACAGAAAAACTCTACCAACCTAAAAATAAACACAAAATCCGCCTTCGAAGGGGTGATCACCCGAGATCTCCATGCACTTCTTGCTATCTACCAAACGCGGTCTAATATTTATTTAACAAAAATCGATAAAAAACGATAAAAATATATGGGAGTGGGTTTTTGCCCGAACGCTCCAAAGGAATGATCTGATGTTGTTAAATTACATTGCCTGTGAGATTGGTGGGCTTAAATTTTCTGTACCTCGTCTGGTGCCTTGGCAAACGCCATTACTACCCGAACACGGACATCGCTTAATCAACTTTTCTATGTATAAGAATCCAGAATATATATACTTAATGGGGTCGAAAATGAATATTGTAGAAATTACACACGGAATGACAAACTTATATATAACCTTTTCACCTGTGGTGAAGGTGGAAAGGGTATAAAGGGTTCACGAAGTTCACACAACACTTCGTTCATTTTGCAGTCAACATAATCAGCCTATTGAGCAAGCAATTCGTGCAGTTGTTGATCGTTTTCGCACTCTTCTGTTTTCAAAACCTTCTACAAGACAAACAAATGTGCGCAACGAAGAGAATAATGCTGCTGTAGCGCGAATTGTTGAAGAAAACGCAGAAATGTCGATTCATTGTCGTTTTCAATTTATTAGCCTTTGTTCTTCGACTAGGTGGAAAATTTTGCGGAAGGATCTTAGCTTACGTGCATATCAAATACTGCTCGTGAAGAAATTGAAACTAAACGTCCATTTTCCAGAATGGTCTCATTTGAATCTGGCCGAAGATGAGCATTTTTTCAAAGCATTGTGTTTTATGATGAACCTCTTTTCTGGTTAAATAGTGAAGTTAATGGGCAAGATTGCCGTATTTGGAGAGAAGCCAATATTTAAGTGGTTAAAGCATCACCATTATTCCTTTTTTCTTACGAACCGAGAAAGGAGCTGCCATTACGTTGAATGGCGAGCGCTATCGAGCCATGCTGACTAAACTTTTCTTTTCAAAAATTAATCAGCGACATTTGACAAAACGGCACAAGTTGCCACACAGCGCGCTTAACAATCCATTTATTGCAAAATGAATTTGGTGAAAACTGTATTTTCAGAAGTGGTTCTATTCAGTGGCCCCCACGTTAGGGCGATGTAACTCCTCTCTGGATTACTTTTAATGGGGCTTTGATAAGTCATTGGTTTAAGCCGACAAACCATCAACACTTCAAACATACTTCCAATGATTCAAGAGTTGAAAATTAGCAATAATGAGAACTATATTCATATTTTGTTTTAGCCTAAGGTCGAACCCTGTCTACTGCATAGCAGGTTAAAAAAAAATATATTTTTTTTTTTATTCTAAAATTCGCTAAACTCTTAAGATGCTATTATTCATTTATTAAAATTGTAATAACCGAAGTTATAATGTTGTGAAGGTGGGCAACATAATCGTTTAAGACAATATCTATTGTAATATCACTACGTGAAGTGTATATAAAATTCGGTATGGCTGATTATAGTCCTCTTACTTATTTTTATTGATATTTTATTGTTATTTTTGTTTTTGATATTTTTAAAAGTTAAACAACACAAACTTACAACAACGTGTTTACAACACAAACATGATGTATTTCGTACAACTTACAATGTACAATAGGTTGTGAATTGAGTAAAGGAGGAGTGTGTTTGTGGAAACTATTTATATAAAACTTACTCATACCAACGACATTTATTACAGTACGCATACTTATGTTTTGATATTAACCAAAATTTTTGACAAATATGTTAATAAAACATTTATTACCATAACTTTTATCGAAATCATTAACACTTTCATTAAACGATCATTTATTAACATCTGTAGACATGAAAACTTCCTAAGAAGGAAATACAACAGACAATCCATTAAGATGTTTTGTCTTGTCTGGGAATGTTTATACTAAAAAAACACCTGTTTAAAGCTAACACACACACACTTACAACTTGATTTGTTGGTATGTATGTATGTATGTACGGAGTATTAACACCATTATTTTCATATTAAAAATCTGCTGGACTTTATGCTGTCAGCCATAATTTTGTTTGATGTTATAATTAATAATGTTTGTTATACATTTTTTAAATTGCTGTTAATACACAAACACGACTATTGTTGTAAAAGTTTTCATACACAACAAAAAAAAAAAACACGAAACATTTTTCTTTGATTGCTGCCAAGAAGAAACATTACAACGAAATTGTTTTTTTTTTAAATAATTAATTGTTTAGAAAATAAATCTATAAATAATAGAGGGAAAGAAAAATATTAAAATTGTTAATAAGTTTTTAATTAAAAAATCTTTTATAGAATTTACCATCTATTCGGGCTTTTAGGGTCATTAAAATTAAAATTTAAATGTAAATAAAAGACATTTTTATTTCATTTTCTATCCGACGCACAGAGGGGTATATAGCCGGACATTAGGACAAAAATTAAATTTAAGAAATGTAAAAATTTAAGTGCGCAGCTCGACAGACAACAAAATTTTGAATCGTATAGAGAACTTTCAAGGCTTTTGCTTGAGAATTGTCGTTTTGAGTCACTATTGAAATCAGTAAAGTTGAGTAAATTTATTACCTTTTTATGATGTTGAGAGGTTTGTAATTTTTTTTTTTTTTTGCTAAACGAATAAATTTTTTGTATTGATTTTTTTTCTGTAAAAGGCTATATTAGCAGCTACTTACTATATCAGTTTTTAAAAAAATTTTATTTGAAATTTTTACGCAAATTAAAATAAAAAAAATTTGTTTTGAGTGTGAGGGCCATCGCGATCCAAAAAATGTTATAAATCAATATAAAATTTACGATCTTTACTTCTAGACTGTAGAAAAAATTTTGCTTGTTTTTGCGCCATTTTTTTCTTTCTTAGTTTATCTTGCAGAGGTAATAAGAGTAAGAAAGCCTTTTGTCGGTCATTCATCTAGAGGCACTCAATAACTTTTTACAGCCAATATAATATTAAAAAAATGATAATATTTTTTGTTCCTAAGTTATTTTAAATAATTAACTTGTTATAATTTAAAATAAAATTTGTTGTTACTAATATAATTAAGTTATTATCTATACATATAATAAAACAGTGATTTTATGTCTGTATATCTGTTTGTGTTTGCATCAAGTAAAAACTGCTGGATGAATTTTAATAAAATTTTGTGGATAGGTACCTTAGTATCGTGGTTCAAATATAGGATATTTTTTCGCGTAAAAATATCTCATTGCCAAGAGAAAATACAGAACAAGTAACAACTTTTATTTTTGTAAGCGAGAAATTTAATAGATTATTTACAAAACTCTATAATAATTTTAGAATTTTATATAAATGAATAAATTAATTATTTAGGCTTAAGTTCTTAATTATAAAGAGATAAAGAAAAATTAAATTAGACACCAGCAGAGTGGAATGCATTTAATAGACAGCTACGTCCGTCATCAGCACTCTTCGTATCTATCTACAAGGTAGTTTCAATTGTTATTAATTTTTCCATTTAAACAAACTTATCAAAGAAATAGGATATGAAAAATTTTAATTTTTATATTATACTATTTGACTCGGTCCGACCCTAAGCAACCATTAGTGTTGTATTCAGCGATGCCAACTTAACTCTTTTAGCGCTATTTTTAGCTCTATTTGACTACCTCTAACGCGATAATTTTCCCTTCAGCACTTTTTCAGAAAAAAGAGCAATTTTCTGTGGCGCCACCTATCGAAAATTAACCCCATGAACTTAGGAACCTCCGTCGGCTCATGCGCAACAATTTTGCTAAAGATCATAGCATGATCAATTGCACATTTTACGATTTAATTAATTTTGAGTAATTTTCAGTGGCGCCACCTGTCGGAAATTAACCCCACCAATTTAGGAACCTCTGTCGGCTCATGCGCAACAACTTTGCTAAAGATCATACCATCATCAAAAGCACAGCTTACTATTTAATTAATTTTGAGTAATTTTCAGTGGCGCCACCTATCGGAAATTAACCCCATCAACTTAGGAACCTCCGTCGGCTCATGCGCAACAGTTTTGATAAAGATCATAGCATGATCAATTGCACATTTTACGATTTAATTAATTTTGAGTAATTTTCAGTGGCGTCACCTGTCAGAAATTAATCGTGCCAATTTACAATCATCCATCGCATCAGTCGCAACATCTTTGCTAAAGATCATAACATAATCAATTGCACAGTTTACGATTTAATTCGTTTTGACTAATTTTCTGTGGCGCCACCTGTCGGAAATTAACCCCACCAATTTAGGAACCTCCGTCGGCTCATGCGCAACAACTTTGCTAAAGATCATACCATCATCAAATGCACAGCTTACTATTTAATTAATTTTGAGTAATTTTCCGTGGCGCCACCTGTCGGAAGTTAATCAAACCAACTTAGAAACCTTCGCCGGCTCATGGGCAACAACTTTGCTTAAGATCATAACATGATCAGATGCATAGTTTACAATTCTATAAAGGACATATAAACATACAAACATTCATTTATATATATATATATATATATATATATATATATATATATATATATATATATATATATATATAGATTTAATAGGAGATAGAGCTTTTGAAATTGTTTTACACTTTTATAAATTTTAGAATTGGCAGAATTGGTAGAATTGGTATATAAAGCCTGGGTAATTACCCAGGGATGGGTATCTTTATATAAAGTAAATACCTAAACCATATCTGAAGTAAGAGTCTTAACGTGGATTACTCTCAAAGCAAAATAAGGACGCTGACGAAGTGGCGGGCACAGCTAGTTATAAATAAATAAATTATTTTCAGATAAATTAAAAACTATAAAATAATAAATTACTTACAAAAATTACTTTGTTAATATTCTTCTCTTTGACATAAAAGCTTAAAAATAAATATTTTTTGGAAATTAAAAAAAAATATTAAAATATTCACAAAAACATTTCGGGGGGTGTGATTAGAGGGATACCTCGCCCTGTCTATAAAAACTTAAAAATTTTATTTTTATGGTATTAAGGCGTATGTTATTAATTTCCTTTAAAATTTACATTTTTTTTGGAAATAATATTTTATGTCACCGCCCACAAAAGAGGGAGGCGCGAAAAATGGCTTTTTAGAATCTTCAGGGTCCAAGTTTAGGGTTTTGAACATTTGCTAACTATAAAGGTTGCGTTTGCTAAACAAAAGTATGGGAAAACGTAAAAAAAATATTAATTTTTCAGAGTTTTTCTAAGGGCAACTTTTTTCGCCTTGCTTGACTTTTCTTATTTTATAGCTTTAATAGTCTATGACCACAATATATTTTTCTGTCAAGTTTTATTAATCTAAGGGCATTCAGTAAAAAATTTGCATAGCCAATATAAGCTGAAAAAAGTAGTGTTCGGCTAGATTGGCAAAATACCACTATGTGCGATTTTCTAACATCTAGTATGAGCCTTTGGTATAGGGAGATGCTGAGCTGTATAGTTTTTGAGCATAATCGGGAGGGGGCAAGGGGTAGTTTTCTTAAGAAATTTAGTATGTGCCTTTGGAATATGGAGATTGGAGGTGCGTAAATTTTGGGCATAATCGGGAAGGGGCAAAGGGTAGTTTACTTAACACCCCAAACCGAATATAATTAATTTTTCGATTCGAATATAATTTGAACTTGTATTCTTTATGTAATATATCCATAAAAATATTTGTTTCCATTTTGGTATGGTAAAGTTGAGTGCAAGCCACTCCAGATTTTTTTAGTTTAGGTGTTAAATATTTTAATAATGAATACAGATTAAATATTAACGAAATATTATTATGCTGTAAGTAAAAAAGAAAATCAAGATATACTTACGCTCCCAGTACAGTGTAGTATTCCAATGTGAAGTGATAATAACAAATTCTAGGTGGTTCTCCTTCACGACAAGCTCTAGCACACTCATCAGGTGCCGAAAGTGCTGGATTTCTTCTCAGTTCCGCCGTGGCACTTGTTGAAAAATCTAAATGTCTAAAAGGAGATTTGGGATTTGGATTGACCACAGTACCCGCAATGGAAGGATAACGTGCTGAAGAAGGAAAATTACCACGTGAATTTAAATAACCACTGCCGGCTGTTAAAGATGGCTTGCTGCCTGCGCCCAAACTGTTGCTATTTAGTGGCACTGGTCGTGGTATATTGCCATTAAGAGCGGGATGTGTTTGTACAATGCCATGAGTGGCGGAAAAAAAGGATGGATCAAAGGGTGTACTAGAGGAGGGTGTGACTACATGAGATTGCCAAAATGAACTGGCAGGCGTTTGATCGGTTAGTTTATCTGCAAAAAAAAAATAACAAAGAATAAACAAAAGAAGGTTAAAAGTTTGTTTAAATAAATTATATAATATGATATAAAAGGTGTTAAATGCAATTAATTTATTATATTTTATGCAAAATATTTTTGGATTTTTTATTACAAACTTTAATAATAATTGCGCAATTTTATGATTTAGAGCAGAAAATTAAATGTCGAAAATCAACATTTATTACCTTGAATAGTTGTGAAGCTTTTAAGTTTTTGTTAACTTTTGCTTTTGATTTTCTTAAAAATTGTTTCATTGTTTTTTTTAATTCTATTAAAGTAGAAGTTAATTAAAGTGCAGTTCTTTTTTGTTGGTTAAACGTTCAATGTTTGCTTATTAATTATAAGGTTTTGGGTTGGGTTTTAAAGAAAATTTTCCAAGTTATTTTAATTTGTGTTACGAGTATATGATGTTTATACTTAACTTAAAACATTAAATAAAAAAATAAAAATAATTTTAAGGTAAAAATATTTTATGCGATTAAATCAAGTGAGAATGCCAAGTCACTTAAGGTTAATCAAATTAATTCAGAAGCTAAGATTATGCTTAGCTGAATTTAGTTTTATTCAAGTCTATATAAATAGGTTTGTTTGTAAATGGCACCTTTTTGGTACAAAGTTAATTATGAGTAAATTTTTGGTTAAAAAAATGTTTGTGTAATAAAGTACCTTTTTGGAAAAAGTAATTTATTCATAAAAAAAAAATCCCAAAAAATCTTCTTAATGTTAACGTATTTTTTTCTAAAAGAAAAGCTGTTTGCAGAGCATAAAAAATGGACATGTACCTTTTGTACAAAAAACTACAAAGAAAACTTTTAACTTTTTTTTAGTAAAGTTTAGAACGGCTATGAAAAGAAAGTCCTTGATCAAAGGAATATTTTTTGCTTTTTTATCCTTTTAGGTAAAAAACGTTATTTTTAAAAGAAATACTTGAAATTTAAATTTGTAAAAATTGCACTTTTGAAAAAATGGAAATGCACTTTTGAAAAATATTCATATATTTTAATAAAAAAGTACCTTTTTGTATTAAAAGTTAAAAAAAGAACAAAGTATTTTTTTGTATAATCTGAAAAACTTACACTTTATAAAAGTTATTAAAAAAATACCTTTTTGGGAATAAGTATCTGGTTATAAAAAGTACCTTTTATAAAAACGTGCATACCCTTTGGAAGAAAAACCTTTCTTTAAAAATTTCTTAAAAGCTATTTCTCAAAAAGTAATTTCTTGTAAAGGGTGTTTTTCAATTTGTAGGTAAAAAAAAATATTTCAGTGAAAATAGTAAATTTGAATAGAAAAGTACTTTTTGAAAAAAATACCTTTTTTAATATACCTTGTTGCAAAAACGTGCTTCTTTTATTTAAATTATCATTATGTAAAAAAACTTCTGAAAAGGTACTTATTTGTAAAAATATTTTTTTGTACCACTTAGTACCTTCTTATTAAGTTATGGTAAAAAACTTTAATAAAAAGAATACTCTTGGCCAAGTAATGTCTTGTAAAGGGTGCTTTTCCAGAGTTAAATTAAAAAAAAAGATATATTTTAGTGAAAATAGTGAATTTGAATAGAAAAGTACTTTTTGAAAATATATTTTTGTTCTTGGCCAAAATATCATACTTTCGAAATACATAATTTTTGGAAAAAGTGATTTTATATACAGGCACGTTTTGTGAAAAATACTTTAATTTAAATTTTTTGCATAGAAGTAGGATTCGTAAGATTGATGAGATGATACTTTTTTAAGTATCTTAAAAAATAAAATGGTTAATTAAAAATTAAATGCTAAAAGAACATTTTGTATAAAATTTTTGCAAAAGTACGATTTTATAAAAATTTGGCAAAATAATAAAATACAATTTTTTTCTTTTGATATTTTGTTAAAATATTATTTTTTTATAAAGGGATTTAATTGTAAAAAGTACGTTTATGTGAAAAGCAGAAACAAAGCTCGAATATATCTTAATACTGTTTTAAAAAGTTTTAAAATCGGATCAAATATAGGGAATTGACAAACAGTTTTTATTTTTCACACACCCGAGGTGTCCTAATTCAAGGTGTAGCGGCGTCAACCACCTGACTACTACAAGACCCAAATTCAAAACATAAACTCGACTACACCTCTACTATAGCAAAGTGAAGTTTAAGTCTGATCAATATTATCGAGTATGTAGAAACTATAAAAGCATTTTTGGCCAAATTACCCACTGTACAACTATCTTTAATTAAGTTAACATATTTCAACGTGGCTATAGCTACAAATGAAATTCCAGATAAGTAGTCAGGGCAAGATTATAGCAGGTAAATTCTTAATGAACCAAGCAAAAACTAATGCCCAAATTCATAAAAATTAAAGTTTACTTCAAGTATTCTTTATGACAAATTTTGTATGAAATCTACTGGTAAAATTAGTGCCACTGTCTTTTTTTTTGGGTGCGAATGGAATTATCTACATTTACTAATTGTAAAAGTTAAAAATAAAATAAAATTAAATCAAATTAAATTAAATTAAATTAAATTAAATTAAATTAAATTAAATTAAATTAAATTAAATTAAATTAAATTAAATTAAATTAAATTAAATTAAATTAAATTAAATTAAATTAAATTAAATTAAATTAAATTAAATTAAATTAAATTAAATTAAATTAAATTAAATTAAATTAAATTAAATTAAATTAAATTAAATTAAATTAAATTAAATTAAATTAAATTAAATTAAATTAAAATTTTATAATTATTATTAAGGTCAAAAATTATAATAATCTAAACATATAATAAAATAGTAACTCGTTTCCAGTCTGTCTGTCCTTCTTCATTTGTGTTCGCATCACGTAAAAACTACTGGATGTATTTTAACAAAATTTCGTGAGGAGGTACCTTAGTATCCTGATTCCAATATAGGATACTTTTTTTTCCTCAAAAATATCTTATTTTCAAGAAAAAGTAGTGAAAGTACACAGTTATTTTAGTAGTGAATTAAATACATAAACTATAACTGAAGTACTAACCACTGGCGATGGCGCTGTTTTATAAAGTAAATACATAACCATAACTAAGGGCGCAAACAGAGTGGCCACTTGTTGCCGAGCCGACTGACGCTTATTGCGAGAACCAATGCGAAAAAACTGGTACTATACCAATTAGTACAAATAAACGCGAACAGGTCATAGTAGGCGCCGAGCAGGTCAGAGCGCAAAGCAGATTTAATGCGAGTAACAGTTTCAAAGCGTATTTCAGCACTGAAAACATTGTTTATGTTATGTTGTAATGATTTCAACTTGTTTGGAAAACATTTAAAAAAAAATTAAAAACAAAAATTTAAGAAAAAGTAAATAGAACATGCAATCAAAAAATTAAAAAAATAATAAAAATTAAGAAGAAAATAAAAATTAAAAAATGAAATAAAAATTAAACAAAAAAAAAAAAAAAAAATTCAAATAAATATTAAAAAAAATGAATAAAAAATTAAAAATAAACTTATAAACAAAATTTAAAAAAAAACCCAAATGCATACAAGCATACAAGCATACATAAAACACAAATAATAGATAAAATATTAGCGCTCATTCTTACATTCACTATCCACACTCAAACTCTGCTCGGCATTAAACGGCCACTCTGTGCGCACCCTAAGTATGGTTTAAGGCGACACTAAATAAAGCAAGGGTTTTGGTGTGGATTGCATTCAAAGCAAAATCGAACAAAATATTGCAAGGATGATGACGAAGTGGCGGGCACAGCTAGTTATTTAATAAAATTAAAAATGGGCCAATTTGGAGAAGAAAGAAAGAAAAAATTCTTACATTTAGCAAAGAAAATTAATTTTCCATTAAGACATTGCTAGGGTGCACAGTTGTATGCGCTTTGTGTTGATGTAGATTTAAGTCCAAGTGAGTTAAATTGAGAGCAAATATATTTTAAATGTCATAGGTAAAATGGCTAACAAGTTGTAGGATCGTTGGATAAAGGATATTAAAGGGAAAATAAACGACTAATAAAAAAATGAAAAATCGAGACAATTAAATTCAAAAATCTTCATAAAAAGCATGCCTCTTTAAGCAATAATTTTATATACTTTAGGATTTTATAAATATTATCTTCATTACGAGTTGTGCCTCTTTATTTTTATTTTTATTTTTATTGTCTATTTGTTTTTTTTTTTCAAAGAAAAAATCTTTTCACTTTTAAATCGCTTTTTAAGTGTTTTTAATTAAATATGCTAAATACTCTTGTGATATAAAAGAAAAAACAACAACAAAGTTCTCATAAGTGTAAAATATAAGTTGCAAGCGATAATGTTGCAAAAAAACAAGAGACTTAAGACACATACTTGTTATGTTGAGTTATTTAAAAGTGTTAAAGATTTATTTTGAAGCGTATGCAAAGACTGACATTGACTAACAGTTTTAAAAGAAAAAAGTGTTTACAAGCAAATATTTTGTTTGTTCATTGTTTTTCTTGCACCTGTTGCTTTTGCTTTTTTGTTTGTATTCATTTCAGTTTAAACAACTAAAACGAAAGGTAAATTTGTTGTTATTAATACCGTTGCAACAACAAAGCCATTGTAATGCGTAACTGCATTATAGTTTGTTTTGAATGTTTGTCTGTATAGATTTTTCACTCAAGTGCGAAATCATGTTACAAAGTCAAGTTTATGCAAATTGTTTTTAGCTGTGACTGAAGAGTAAGCGTAAGAAATTGTTAAGTTTTGTCGCGAATAAAAAAGAAACTAATTTTATTTATTCAACATTCATTTCTTAACCAACAAAGGAAATCAGTATCCTTTTAACATTTTTTTAATTTATAATATAATATATAAAAGAAATAAATTGTTTTATAATTAAAATAATAATTAAAAATTTGTAATAAATTACAGGTTTCCTTTTCGAATTATTTTAGTTTTGATTGCTGGTTAATTATATTGGCTGCGACTGGTATTTGCGAAGGTAATTGGACAATTTCCAATTAATTATGTTTAACATTTAATTTTATTCGATATTTTTTTTATCTTTTGTTATTAGAGTGAAGGAAAGTGATTTACGATGGTGAACAATTTAATTGTGTTGAAATGTATAAAAATGTATTATTGAGTTGTTGTATTGTTTTTCGCCAATTTTTTTTCTATATAATTGACTAGTAGTGCCCATATACATATGTTGTGTGCGTCCTGACAATATTTTGTTCGATTTTGCTTTAAAAGTAAATCCACACCAAATTTTAAGTATTTACTTTATATAAAGTAAATAAAGTGGATAAAATTCTAAAATTTATATAAAATTTAAAAATTTTTATAGGGCTCTGTAAAAGGTGTTTAAAATATTTTAATAACCATGTAATTCCACAAAGTAAAAAAAATCAAATACAAATTTTATTCAGTTGGCTATTTGACAGTATGTATTTCATATTTTGTCAGAAAAAAAGTATCCTATATTTGAATCAGAATACTAAGGTACCTCCTCACAATATTTTGTTAAAATCCATTCAGTAGTTTTTACGTGATTCGAACGTTAACAGTCAGACAGACAGACAGACATACAGAAAGACAGACGGACAGACGGACAGGAAATGAGTTACTGTTTTATTCATCAATCAGGTTATTTATGAGAAAAAAGTATCCTTACTTTAACTCAAAAAGTACCTTTTCACAATTTAGCGGAAAGAACTTTTAAAATAAAGCATCTTTAAACAAAGAGTAGTTTTTAAGGCAAAATGCCTTTGCATAAAAAGTACCTTTAAATAAAAACATATTTTAGGAAAAAGTACTTTTAAACAAAATTTTCCTTTTAACAAAATGTACAAATTAGAACAAATTAGATCTTTTTACAAATAGTAGTTTAATTAAATTTTACATTTATTTATAATAGTTTTACCTAAAAAAACACATTTTAATAAAAGGTACTTTTTCAACAAAAAAAACCTTTTACCAAAAAGTGTGCTTTAAACAAAAAAATCCATTTAAAAAAGTTCCTTTAAAAATGCCTCTTAATAAAGAGTAAATTTTAATAAAAAGTATTTTAGAAAAAGGTACAACTAACAAAAATCCCTTTTAGAAAAAGTTTCGTTTAATAAAAACGTAAAATACAAAATCTATCTTTCAACTAAAGGTACTATTTAATAAAAATATACCTTTTAGCAAAAAGCTCTTTTTAAAAGCAAAAGTTAAAAAAAAAAAAAAAACTTCTTGACAAAAAGTACCACTTAAGAAATTAATGTTAATAAATATTACATTTTAAAAATTCACCTTGCGACAATCGCAAAACATGCACTGAGCTAGGTTTTCACTGCCTTCAAGAATCGTGTTACTACTGTAGTAGTACTTTTCAACAAATAGTACTTTTTAGCAAAAAGTAAAAAATTTACCAAAAAGTACATTAACAACACCAAGAATCTTATGAACACGAAATATCTTTTCATCATAATCGAACTTTATGGCAAATAGTACTTTTACTTAAATATGACGCAAGCTGACAAAAAGGACCTTATCTTGCCAGGGTAAGGTTTTTAGTATGGGACAAAACGTAATTTCATGTTTATTTTGCACCAAACGATATCTGGAGATCAACTACAAAATAGATTTCATTTCATATTTAACATATTTAATTGGAAAATTGAAAACTTGCACAAATTAGTTGTCCAACTTTAACCTGGATTATCGATTAAAGCTATAGTTTTGAATTTCTTAGATTTTTGTCCGACTTTCTGCGTTCTGTCCAAAATTTCGTACTTTATCGAAAAACAACGAAAACATAATTTTGATCTCTCGCAAAATAAGGTCCCTTTAGTCAGCTTGCGCCATATATAGAGATGCATTCAATATGGAGATATATCGACTATACAGGAATACCTCGCATAGTACGGTTAATCGATTCCACCATTTTGCCGTACTATTTGAAACAGGACTAATTGAGGCACTCGGGCCCTATGCGCTTATTTACAGGCCTTATACCCCTATCAAGGAGGTTAAAGAACGTGATGATGATAATCGAGTCAAAAAAAGATAATTTGTTACATATAATTTGTTTTTCTGCTTTTTAACAAAAAAAAAAAAAAAAAAAAAAAAACGAGAGTATGTAGTACAAACATATTTATATTCAAACATATTTATTTTAAATAATTAAACAAATAAAACGTATTCAAGACAAATTTTTTCCAAGAAGAATTTTTTTGGGTAAATTTTAAACCCGTGCTATAGAAAAATCGTACTGATCAAAGCAATACTATGCAAGGTATTTCTATACTTTGAATTTTCCGATATATTGGTATCGGCGTTAGTTTTATTGTTGTAACGATTCTTTAAAAATTTCCTTATATCAACATAAATTAATTGGAATTCTATAGGCACTAAATCATTCCCTTGTCAAAACGGAATTACATGATTCTTCTACGTAAACCAACCAAGTCATTCGCTAAAACACAGAGTTGAGTTTGTCTGCAAACTTAAACTTACAAGTGAAGAGTGGATAACAGTGAAAGAGTTGGGTGGTGAAAATTTTATAACTTTTTTAAGAATAAACCTTTTACATAGAATCTTTTTGACAAAAAGTACTTCTTGAAAAAGTATCTTCTAAAAAAGTGTTTTTAATTTAAGTACCCTTAAAACTATACTTTTAATAAAATACACCATTAGCCAAAAAGTACTTTTTAGAAAGTACCGTTTTTGACAAAAAATACATTTTAAGAAAGTACCTTTTTCGACAAAAAGTACATTTTAAGAAAGTACTTTAAAAAGTTAATTTTAAGTAAATATATCGTTAAGAAATTTAACAGAAAGTGGTTAAAACTTAAACTTTAAATAAAAACTTTAAACAAAAATTTAAACAAAAGGCACATTTTTTTAATAAAAGTACTTTTTAATAACAAATAGATTTATTACAAAAATGCAGACTTTATTTTGATTATGTAAAAAACCACTTTATTGAATTTATGCATTTTTTTGATAATGCGTGATTGCAAATTAAACTTGTCATTTAATTTGGCTGCAGCATTTGCTTTACATTCTTGGCTTCAGCTGGGCAAATAAAAAACTACTTAATTTTAAAAATTTTTTAAATATATTATTTTAATTTAAAAAAATCTAGTAATTGCTTAAAATTACCTAACTTCATTTTTATAGCTTCAGAGAAATTAAAATGCAATAAATAAATCTAAAGTCAAAAATTTTCTATAACAAAATTCTTAAAGCACCCAAGGCCCTTATACGCTTAAATTGTAAAAAACCGCAATCTAAAAAGTCATGCCCAGATTTTATTTCACATAACAGTGGTTACATTCCAAAGAGAATATAATAGTTAACAAAAAAAAAAAAAAAACAAAAACACATGTATGAACACATGCAACATGACACCTTAACTACTACTATTTAGTCATAAACATAATGAAAACAAACATTTAATAAACTTATCAGATGCAACACACTTACACGAATGAAATACCAAAATAGAGCAGTTAAAAATCTATGGCTGCTTTAAAAAACGCTTTGTAATAAAATTAAAAATGAAGTAAAAAGTAAAAAAATTAAAAAGTGAAAATAAGCAACAATTCCAGTTAACCTTGCCTGAGGCCAGCTAAAAGATAAAATACTAATAATGACAGTAATGCGACTGCAAGAAATGAGAGTTGGCAGGTACAAACTGTTTTATTATTTTGTCATGACTCTTTTAAAAGTAGACTGCAAAAAAAAAATTGCATTTTGGAGTTTTATGTTTTTTTTTATTATAATTTAAATTAATATTTCGTAATAATTTTAAATTGTTAGTAAATGGCTCGCTGGTAGCATTTGACAGCGTTACAACAAATTTGTGTACGTAATGTCGTCATTATTAATGAAATATGTATTTAATGAGATTTCTTATTTAACTTTAAATAAATTTATTTTGAGTATTAAACACAATAAAAATAATCAAAAACATTTTGATTTGATTTATATATTTATATTGTATTAGCTGTGCCCGCCACGTCGTAGGTGTCCTGACAATATTTTACTCGATTTTGCTTTGAAAGTATTTCACACCAATTGTTACAATCTTACTTTTATAGTGATTCAGTTATGGTTTATGTATTTCTTTATATAATGCTATCCATCCTTGGATAAAATTTTAAAATTTGTAAAAAATTCCAAAATTCTTGTAAAGCTCTGTAAGAGGTGATTATAATATCTTAATAACAATGTAATTCCACAAAGTAAAAATACAAATTGTATTTAACTGCCGCCATCTGTTGCGTAATAGTAAAATAAAAATAAATAAAAAAGTGTGTTAAAAATGTAACCCCTTTGAAAAATACCGTTTTGAAAATATCCCAGTTTTAAACCAAAATTTTCAGTACCTTTAAACCGGAAATTGCGTTTTCACTGCTCTTTCTCCCTTTTCTCTTGGAAGTAATATATTTTTGCGGAAAAAAAGTATCCTATATTGGTATCAGGATACTAGCGTACCTGCTCACAAAATTTTGTTAAAATCCATCTATTAGTTTTTAAGTGATGCGAACACAAACGAAAAGCAGACAGACAGACGGATATGAGTTACTATTTTATTATATGTGTATATAGAAGATAAATGTACGCATCTCTAGATAACAGCTCAGGATGTTTGCAAAATGTATAGGTTTTATATAAAATTATATTATTTGAGACGTCTACAAAAATAATAAGTGCTGCCAAGTCACCGAAATCGATAACTTTGTGTATATCCAGGTTTATATATTTATTTTCTCTTCGAAGTGAGATATATTTTTTACTTGAAAAAATTACCTCCCCATAAAATTTTATAAAAATTTATCCATCAGTTTTTTTTGTAGCGAACACACACAGATATAGAGACATACAAAAAATCCAATTCCAAAAATCTGCACTAGTAACAAAATTAAAAAAAAATATTTCACATACAGACATGGTCCTATTAGTCTTATTATGTGTGCAACCGCGTAAATTAAAAGAGACCTGAGAGTAAAAAAATAAATTTTACAGGAGATATTTTTAAAGTTTACGATTTTTTCAGCGCTATTTACGACTGCAAATGCTGTTAACATACTTGTTTTAAATCCCAAATTACCGATTCTGACCATTTTAGCAATTTTTTCCGGCACTCGAATTGCACACTGAAAAAGTAATTTTTCGACCTCTGAAACACTTGCGCGGGGTCTGGGACCACTTTCATTAAATTTCTCACTAAATATTCTATTTAAAAAATTGGTGAACCCTTCAAAACGGTTCACTTAAAGACTTCAACGCTTTCAAATAATTTTAATGAACAATTTTTTTCTGTACTCGACTTACATGCAGAAAAACTAAATTTTCGACACGGGTTCGGCTTCGGCGTGGTACGGGACCACTCCTGTTCGATTTTACTGTAAATTTTACCCTGGTATCTTTTTCTGTGCGCGGTCATGTATAAATTTTACTTTTTGTTATATTTTTTTAAAGACTTCTTGCTGAAAGGTTTTCCTTGTGAAAAAAAAATTTTTTTTAAAGGTACTTTTTGTGAAATGGTTTTAAGCTAATGGTACTTTTTTTATCAAAAATTGCTAAAAAGGTATTGAAAAAGCACAGTTGTTAAAACACACTTTTTTGCAGAAGACACTTATTGTTTAAAGGCACCTTTTCTTAAATGGTACTTTTTGATGAAATTACACTTTGTCGAAAGTTCATTCTTGCCTAAATGTACTTCTTATTTTAATGGAAATTTTTGTAAAAAGGTGCTTTTTAAGACTACTTTTTTGTAAACGAAACATATTGTTAAAATGTATTTTAGAAAATATAGTTTTTGTATAAAGTTATCTTTTGTTAAAAAGTACTCTCTGTTAAAGGATGCTTTTTGCTTAAAGGTATTTTTCAAAAGGTATTTCATGTTACATATGCTATTTGTTAAAATATACATTCTATTAAAAGGTACGTTTTTTAATATGTACATTTGTTCAAAGATACATTTTGTTCAAAGGTACTTTTTGTTAAAAGGTACTTTTTGTTTAAAGGTGTTGATTGGCAAAAATATTCTTTTAATTAATAAATACTTCTTGTTGAGTGACTTTTTAAAAAATACTTTTTGTTTATAAGTCGTTCCTGTTTAAAGAGTAATTTTTTTAATAAAGTTTATTTTTAAATAATTTTAGTTAAAAGATACTTTCTGCTTAGGATTCTCGTCTTAAAATATTTTTTTTAAATTAATTTTTATTAAAAAAACTGTTTTTATAAAAAATATTTTTTTTTTAACAAAATAAACAAATACAAGATTTTCTTAAAAACTCAATTTTGCTTAAATTACTTTTCGTTAAACGCACTTTTGGTAAAAAGGTTCTATGTTTTACTACTATTTTTGCTAAAAGGTACTTTTAATTAAAATGTAGTTTTTTTTATGAATTAAATGTATTTTGTTATGTACTACTTTTTGTTAAATGGTACATATTTATTTATTTTGTTAAAAGCTACTTATTTAAAATTTATTTTTTTGAAATGTTCTTTTTGAATAAAGGTACATTTTGGTACAATATTCATTTCAATGTTTTTAAGAGTTACTTGTTCAAATGATTTCTTCTTTAACTTTTTTATAATTTTTACTAAATCATAGCCTTTAATAAAGATAACCTTTTCTTGTTAAAAGCCATTTTATTAAAAATTAATTTTTGTTGAAAGGTACTTTTTATAAAAAGATATTCACCCCTATTGCGAATAATTGCTCCCAAATTTTCTATCGTGAATAATTTCTACCGTAAAATAAAGAAAAATTTATTATTGGAACCATTCACAATCGAAAATTTGTGAGTTTTTTCATGGGAATAATTATTCGGGGTGATTTTTAGTTTAAAAGGCATTTTAGATGGAAGGATTTTTCAATGTATATGTTTTGTTGAATAGCTTTCCGTGTTAAAAGATCCTTTTTTTATAAAAAGAAATATTTTGTTTAAGGGTACTTTTTTAAAAGGGTTCTTTTTTAAATGACTTGATGGTTCTTTAAAAGTATATTTTGCTCAAATTTATTTTTATTAAATAGTAGTTTTTAACATAAGGCGTTATTTGAAATACTACTTTTTGTCAAAAGGGCATTTTTGCTGCCAGGTTTTTTTTCTTAAAAGTATTTTCTGTTAAAAGATACTTTTGTATAAAACATAATTTTTGTTGAAAGTCGTTTTTGTAGGGACGATTTTTTCTTTAACATTACTTAATGTTAAAAAGTACCATTCGTAAAAAGTACTTTTTTAGGAGTATTTATTTTTAAAAGGAACTTTTTGGGAAAATAAACTTTTCGGGAAGAGAAAATTTTGGCTAAAATGGTTAGCAGCCTTTTCTAAAAGTCCAAAAATGTTATTGTATTATCTAAAATATCGCTTGATATTATTGTCCTCACATTGAAAGCGCTCGCCAAACATACGAAAGAACTAGCCAGTGAAGACGGTCTGCACCGGAAGGTATGTCAGCGGTGTTGTTGTTGTGTATTCTTAGATTGTTAAAGATCAATCATTTTAAAAGACCTTTTTTATAAAAAGAAATATTTTGTTTAAGGGCAATTTTATTTAAAGGGTATTTTTTCAAATGACTTGATGATTTTTTAAAAGTATGTTTTGCTCAAATTCGTTTTTATTAAACAGTAGTTTTTAACATAAGGCGTTATTTGAAATATGTACAATTTTATTTCAAAAGGACATTTTTGCTAAAAGTACTTTCTGTTAAAAGGTACTTTTGCTTTAAAGATAATTTTTTATTAAAAGGCACTTTTGTAGGAAAATTTTTTTTATTTAATATTACTTAATGTTAAAAAGTACCTTTTGTAAAAGAGTACTTTTTTAAATGGTACTTTTTCTTAAATGCTACTTTTCCTTAAAAGTCTTTTTTAGAAGCATTTATTTTTAAAATGTACTTTTTGGGAAAATAAAATTTTCGGGAAAAGAAACTTTTTGCTAAAATGTAGCTATTCATTAAGACAAAGATATTTGCAATAATTAACCGACTTTTCTTAAATTCCAAAAATGTTATTGTATTATCTAAAACATAATGATAATGATGACCTCACATTGAAAGCGCTCGCCAAACATACCAAATAAACAGCCAGTGACGACGTTCTTCACCGGAAGCTATGTCAACGGTGTTGTTGTGTTTTCTTTTCTTTTAATCCTTTTTTGATTTTTTTCACTAACATGTGATTGGAGAATATTTAATATTTAATATTTTTTCTCATAGGACATCTTTAAAGAAATTTCCCATTTTTTTTTTAGTTTTCATCTTATCGCAACTTTTCCTGATCGGCTTAAAAAATTGACTTACTTTAGATTTTAAAGTAACAATTTCGTGCTGGAAACATGTAAGAATAATTTTACATTTTCAAATTGAAGTAATTTCGGTCAGTCATGCTACTAACCAGGCATGAAACCTAATCTTATTTTCTATGCTTTTGTAGGCCTCAAGAAATACTGCAATAAGAAAATATAAATAAAATGTATAAAATACCGCAACGAAAAGAAATTATTTATAAGAGTGAAAGTATAACAAATGCAATTAAACACAAAGAAAAAAAAAAATATTTTATTTTAAAATTTTCCCATAATAATACTGTTGAATCATTTTTATTAAAAAAACATTTACATGTTTTGTATCTCGAAAAATAAAAAAAAACTAGTAAAATTAAAAGAAATAAAAATAGTTCAAAAGTAGTAACGGTTTTTTTTCTTTCCTTAAATAGAAAAAAAACAATTCATTTTTTATTATCCATAATTTATCATTTAAATGCGATAATAATCAAGGTTAAACTAAGTTAAACATTTTATTTTGTGTTTTACATTTCCAGTCGGAATTTTCCTTTTCTTTTCTTCCGTTAAATGAAAGTGAAATCGTCTGAAGAGGTGTTCGTGTTTAAAACTTTTTTTAAATAAAACGTTATTAAAGCTAATCAATGGCAATAAAATAAAAGGTTTGATTTTTTCACTGCGTTCGTAGATTGGAGGAAATTATTTCTGAATTAATAACAGGATATAAAAAATAACAAAAAACGGAATAATTTTCATTGCCAGAGAAAAGAAAAATTAGAGTCAAACTTAATAAGTTTAATAAAGGTGAGACAAGAGTTTTTTTTTAACGAAAAAGCGAAAAACAAAACGTACAAATTACTATTATTTAAAGAAATTTCATTTCTAAAACTTATATGTTGCTGTTCATTTTAAATTAAAGCACTTTGTTTAACACTTTGCAGTATACTTTTGGAGATAATACACTTGTCTTTAAAGGGTGTTTTTACGAAAAACTACCTTTTGTTGTTAAATAGTACGCTTTTAACCAATAGTTTCGTTAAAAGATACTACTTATTGAAAGTTGCTATTTATTAATATGTATAAACTGCTTAAAAGTACGTTTTGCTTAGTTATTTTTTTAAAAGTACTTCTTGTAATTTTTGTTAAAAGATACTTTCTGTTAATAGGTACTTTTTGTTAAAAGGTACTTTTTGTTAAAAGGTACTTTTTGTTAAAAGGTACTTTTTGTTAAAAGGTACTTTTTGTTAAAAGGTACTTTTTGATACAAGGTACTTTTTGTTAAAAGGTACTTTTTGTTAAAATATATTTTTTGTTAAAAGGTACTTTTTGTTAAAAGGTACTTTTTGTTAAAAGGTATTTGTTGTTAAAATGTACTTTTTGTTAAAAGGTAATTTTTGTTAAAGGGTACTTTTTGTTAAAAGGTACTTTTTGTTAAAAGGTAATTTTTGTTAAAGGGTACTTTTTGTTAAAAGGTAATTTTTGTTAAAAGGTACTACTTACTGGTTAAAGGTATTTTACATTTTACTTCTACAGGGTGGGCCAAAAGAAACCAAGAGGTGTAAAAGTTTAATAACTTTTTTGTTTATTAACTTTTTTTTATTTTTTCTTTCAGATTATATAGACAACACTTGGAATTGTATTATTTAAACCAGAGATCAATTATTTTAACGCAAAGAGCATATCGCCGACATTATTGAAAATTTGATTATGAGTGATGAAGCTCATTTTCATTTGAATGGCTTTGTTAATAAGCTGAACTGTAGGTTCTGGGGTTCTGAAAATCCAAGAGCCATTCATCAACGCCAATTGCACCCCATCAGGTGTACAGTATGGTGTGGGATCACATCTGAAAATGTCATTGGGCCCTACTTCTTCGAGAACGAAGATGGAAGTGCTGTAACCGTAAATGGAGAGCGGTATCGGTTTATGATAGAAAATTTTTTACGTCCTGCTCTTGAAAACAGACCTGGTATGTGGTTTCAGCAGGACGGAGCCACTGCCCATACTGCCCGAGACACAATGGCACTTTTAAGACAAATTTTTGGAGAGCCCTTGGTTTCTTTTGGCCCACCCTGTACAATTACATCTACTTTGTAGCAATATTTTTATTTTAAAGGAGCCTTTGATTTCAAAAAGTACTTTTCCATTGTTAGAAGATACTTTTCGTTTAAAATAATTTATGCTAAAAAGCATGTTTTTGTTAAAATGAACTTACTTTTAGAAGGTACTTTTTGTTCATTTCTTTCGTTTAAAGTACTTTTTATTAAATGACACTTCTTTTTAATCTACTTTTTGTTAAAATGGGACCCCCTCGATGTCTACATCAATGACCTACCTACCAGGTTGGCAGAACTAACTATTAGAAGGTACTTTTTGTTCAGTATTTTCGTTTAAAGGACTTTTTATTAAATGCACTTCTTTTTAATCTACTTTTTCTTAAAAGGGACCTCCTCGATGTCTACACCAAAGACGTATCTGCCAGGTTGGCCCTAAGACTTAGGGTGTTGGGCGAATTAAGGCATATTCGTGTTGGATTTGGTACTATTATACGTTAGTTAGGAGGGAAATATCTTTGGGGAGCAGATTGATTATCTGACCCACGTTATGGATTTCGACAAATCTTCGTTCATTAAAATACCGATCAGGGATAAATAAAACCAAAACTTTTTATTCGAGACCATGCAGTGTCGATCTTTACGGATGGTATTAGAACTGCCATCTTTTCTAGGCATCTTGACCTCTTAGTCTCACTTAGGCTATACGATGCCTTCTAAAATATATGGTTTATTGGCAGCGCCAAAGAGCATTATTAAAACTTATAACGAAAGCGACGCACACTGGTTTGTTCCACAGACAAAAATACGAAAAATAACCTATAATGTTATAATGTAACAAAAAATATACTGATCAACAGATAACACCATGATTCGAACCATTGTGAAAGAATTTCTCCTATTGACCCTTTTAGTCCCTTGGCTCGAAAGCAGTGAAGTCAATATATGTGTATTGACGTTCACTTAATCTCTAGCCCTACTTGAACAACAGCGTCGCTCGAACCTGAACGTGGTAAATGTATAGGGGAGTATAAACACCCATTCATATTCAAACACGTTACGGGAATGATCACTAAAAGAATCTAAATGCTTGTGGTCTAAGATAACAACTTGCAGCTTGTCTTTGGCACTTAATAACTAAGGAAAGAACGATGACACTACTGTCTCTTGCGAAAATTTCGATATCACACTTGTGTGGGAGCGTATAGGAATCTCTCGTGGTGAGAGCTGCAGAAGCTGTTTGAATGAAGAGGAGGAAGAGGCTCTTCAAGAACGCAGTTTCAAATATTAAGGCCAAATAGTCTTTCAGAACCTGGACTCGCTTATGAATACGACACTGACTAGTCTGATTTATTTTGCGAGAAGTTCTAGGTAGTTTTTACGGACTAGATACCTTGCGGACCTATAGAGAACTGTAGCTGTAGTAGCTGCTCATCGAGGTATCACAAAAGGCCTAATGGCCTCCAATTCAACTCGCTGCTTCACGTAGCCTAACCTATAAGTAGCTTTTTGCTTTAGCTTTGTTGAAAACTCTTTTTTGTTAAAAGACACTTTTGTAAGTTAACTGCTGTGTTGTATTTATATTGTAGACCTCCCTTTGTGCAATAAATAGTTGTTAAAAGTACTTTTTGTAAAATATATTTCTTGTTAAAAAATATATTTTTGTTTATTAAATGGCCTTTTTTATACCCTTCACCGCAGGTGAAAAGGGTATGTGTTAGTTTGTCATTTCGTGTGTAATTTTCATTTCCGACCCCATAAAATACATACAGTGCTGTTCCATAAAATAGAGACACCTTTTACTACATATTTCGAAAAATAAAAAAACGTACTAAATCTTCATAAAAAATTTTAAGGTTTTTATTTTTGTGAGACCGAACAACTGCCCAACTAAACTACTATAGACCGGTTTTGATAAAAAAAACTTAAAATGAAAAATATACGTAAAAACATTCAAAATTCAAGATTTTAGATGTGCAAAAAAATAGAGCCATCCACTTCAATTATCTAAAAAACAAAAAATTCCAAAAGATGAATAGAATAATATACTTTAGTTCTCTTTATTACCTTAGTACTAAGTGGAATATAATTTATTTTTGATAACGGGTAAGCACCGTTTTGGCATAGGGTCAACGAGTTTTTGGTATATCTCAATTGGAATATTACGCCATGCTCCTTTAACTAATGCCCACAAGTGATCTTTATTAGTTGCATGTTTTCCCTTAAGAGCTGATTTAACTATTCTCCACAAGTTCTTAATGGGTTTAAGACTAGCAATGGAGCAGGCCTGCTTAAAACAAATAACAGATATTTTTCAAACCAATCTTTTGCCCACCTCGATGTGTGTTTCGGGTCATTGTCTTGCTGAAACAGAAATCGAAGCGGCATTTCTTATTCTGCGGAAGCCATCATATATCTGTTATCAGATTTGTGTAAAAAATAGCATCCATTCTTTCTTCCACTCGTACGGTAGACCCAGTTCCAATATATGAAAACACCCCCACACCATAATATTTCCGCCACCGTGTTTAATGTCCGTGTTATGGTCTATTAAGGAACACGTTTGGTGTTTGGTGGCCTTCGTGCACAATGGCTGCTTGTCAGAGTTAAATAAAATTAGTTTTGATTCGTCAGACCACAAAGTTTTTTCAAGTGAATTAAGCACAGTAAAATGTAGAAAGTGAAACTGGCTCTATTTTATGGAACATCACTGTATGTATATTCTGGATACATATGTATTGATTAAGCGCTATCTGCGCGTCTGTCCATCTGTCCGTGTTGACGTTGAAATGTCATTTGCCAAGACACGAGGTACAGAAAATTTAACCTTATCAATCTGCCGGGCATAGTTTCGAAAATTTTGGGATTGCCATTCAGCAACATCATTCCATCCGATTGGAGATTGCAGGCATAAAAACCACGCCCACCTATATATTTTCACGTTACTTTAATTTTTTCGGTTTTAATGGTTCTCTTTTGCCTTTTTTCAGGTAGACATACAGGGGCCCAATCCATAGCCCACTGAGGGAGGGGTCAGTATGAGGAAATTTTTAGGATTTCTTTGCTTTAGTCTCACCGCAATATAGATTCAAATTTTTACAAAAAAAAATTTAACTCAAAATTTAAACAAAATTTTACAAAAAATGTTCCAAAAAAATTTCAAAATAATTTTTACAAAAAATTTTTGCAAAAAATTTTCAAAATAATTAAAAAAAATTTCAAAAACATACCGTATACGAGATTTTGCTGCTTATTTGAAAAAGCGCATTAATTCTTTTTAATGACTTTGTCTCATAAGTAAAACCAATTTTGTACCTAATTCTGTATAAATAAAATCACCACGATGAAGGGTATAGAAGATTCGGTACGGCCAAATATAGCACTCTTACTTGTTTTCTTAAAATGTTAATAGATGAATTTACTAAATAGTATTTTTGTTAAAAGGGCCTTTTCGGTGGAGTCCCTGACCCATTTATAATATATTTTTTTTTTTTGAAAAATATTTTCTTTAGTAAAAGGACTTTTTTAAGAGACAATTTTTTAAAAGGTACTTTTTATAAAAAAAAATTTTAAAAGGTACTTTTTATAAAAAAAATGTTTAAAAGGTACTTTTTTGTTAAACGTAAATTTTTTGCGAGGTTAGTACATATTTTAAGGTACTCTGAATGGTACTTGTTTTAAAATTAGTTATCGTAAAAAAGTACTTTTTGTTAAAAAAAAGTGACTTCTTTTCAAAAAGACAATTTTTGGTTACATGTATTTGTTAAAATAAATAATTTAAAAGTTCCAGTTATTTGTAGAATAACTAATTTGTTCAATTTTATTATTAAAATATTTTTAGTAAACCTAATTTAGGAAGTGATAAATGTTGAATGTTCCACAAACAAAGTTAATTGCCAAGAAATTTTATATATGTATGTTTGCATACGGTAATTAAAAAACATTATTGAACGCCAAATTTGTACGTGTACGGGTATGTTAACACAAATACTACATTTCTAATTGCAAATGCTTTTACCCCATTGTGGTTCAATGATTTCTTTCTTTTTTCTGTCTTTCAAAACGAAACTCATTGAACATTTTGAGTCATTAAACGACAATTGTATTTTTAATTGTGAAATTTTACGCAAAAAATAAAATAAAATAAGATACCGAGAAAAAGTTATTGTCTTAAGATACTCATACTCACACATACACACACACAAGAAAGCAGAGATGGATGGACAGTTGGTTTCTTCATACAAAACACTTGCAAAATTTAACCTACTTTACGAGTAAACGGTAGCAGAGCAAGTTGCTCTGACACATTTTTATCATTTTTTTCTTGCTGCTTCTTCTAGTCATTCTTACTTTTAGACTTGTTTTTTTTTTATTGATTTCTTTATGTGTTTGCTAAATCATTGTCTGTACAAGTTTTATTTTGAGTAAAGTTATTTAAATGGACAAGGAGTTCGAGGGGAAATTGAGTGAATAATAAAAATAGTTGTTAAACATATCTTGAAAACGAAGTAGGTAAAGTAGTAGAAGTTTTCGGCTGGTACACAGTGGATAGAAATGTAAAAAAAAAAATCAAAAAGCATTTCAAAATTATTTCTATTAACAAAATTTTACTTTTAAAAAATTTGTTTACTTAAAATATTAACCCCCATATTTATAAAAAATAAAATATATTTGAAATCTATTTTAGAAGAAATTTTTCATATAAAAGTTGTTCTAAAATACATTTTAAATAAGTTTTATTTTTTATGAATATGGGGGTTAATCTATAAATATACTCTTCGGCACATATGATTTTGTAAAGCCTAGCCTAGATAATTATTTGGTTGTGTCAGAAGTCTTAAGGCAGTGTTCATTTGCTAGTTCTGTTTAATATACAAGTGCCCTTTTTCATAGACTACTTAAAAATTAATTTGCGACTTTTTTGTTTTTCTATCAATGACCTCCTGCAACTTCTCTTCTCAAGACACTGTGCATGTGTAAGATTAACTTGCTTAATACGAAAAGAGCGCATTAACAAGTTTAGCTTTTATTTTTCCCAACTTATTTATCTTTCTTTAGTTAACAAATCTTGAGACCTGCATTGACATGTATTTTTTAAATACGAAACTTATAAATGGCATATAGGCATCCAAACTAACCATTTACAAAAGCAAGTAAAAGAAAAAAAAAATCATGTCTTTTAAAATGGACCAAATGCAACACAATTCGTTGAAAGAAAACTCTAATGACTTTAGCAATCGTGTGAGGCAACATACAACAAGAAACAGACAGACAGACATTAAATTGTAATAAAAACATTTTTTGTCTTCCAAAACTTATTAAATTTTTACATATAGATTTTATATTTACATACATATGTATTTGTACGAGGTGTGTTTAAAAATAATAAATAAAATTTTATTTAAAAAAAATGTTTTTTTTTTTTTAATTAAAGTTGTAAGTTGCTGAAAAGTGCACAGAGACGAGATTGTCTAACAAGGCCACCTGCACGAACTCGAGGTTTCTATGGTCTCAGTAGGATTGCAAGAAGACTGTAAGTCTGCTGTAAGCCCATCTAGAATATGTGGGCACACTTATAGCTATGCTAAAAGGGCACTGCTTTATATAGAAACTTTTGGATAAGTTGTCAGTATACCATTGCCTATCACTCTATACTGACAGGAAGAGGTTCCTTGACAATCCATGTTTGCAAGACCTTGAAGGCCTATTGGTTTATGACATTACCAAAATTAATTAATATTTCCAGGTTTCGGTATTGTTTTATCCTAGACCAAGTGTCAATCTGCACGAACCTTAAGAATCACCTGCACATCTCTCTTTCCGACTTGACAAAAGGATAATAATGACCGAAGTTAATCGGTTTTGAATTCACAACAGCAACTTACATCTCTCATTTTAAACAATTTTTCGATTTATTAGTGTTGTGCAATGCCATTTTATTTTTTATTTTTTTTCTGCTAAAAATTTTTTGTTTTTTGGTTATGGTGAATTTGGGGTTTTTGGGGAAATTTTCTATTTTTAGGTGATATTTTTTAGATTTTTATTTAGAAATTTAGTTTTTTTTATGGAATGTAGAGTTAAACTTTTTTAACTTAATCCTAACTATTTGGTGAAATTTTGACTTATGTGATTAGTATTATCCTGGCTTTTTGATGGCTATATGACAATTTCTAGTAAAATCTATTTGTTTCGCTTCGATTTTTTGTGTACTGAATATATTAACAATTAAAAAATTTCTGTTGAGTTTTAGTGACATTTTGAATTTTTTTAATATTGAGTTTTTTAAATTTTTTTTAAACGAAATTAAATTTTTTTAGTGAATTAAATACTTCTTGTGATATTGTGTTTATTGTTGTAAATTCGATTATTTTTTTGTGGAAAACGTAAAGTTTTGATTTCGTGATTGAAAATTCAATATTTGGTTAAATTTTAATTTTATATTGAAAATTTTTTTAATGAAATTTTAATTACTAATATTAATATAACTAACAGATATTCAAGAATTTACCAGAAAAAAAAGCAATTAAATTAAAATTTAAATTTCACCAAAAATCTATATTTAAACCTTGTGGGTTTTATGGTGAAACTAAAATCTTATTTGTGAAGATTCGATTTTTTAGCTTTGGTACCATCATGTACATATGAATTAAAAAAATGATTTTTGTTATATTTTTTTGTGCAATGTGTATATGTATAAATTTTGGACATAATCGGGAAAAGTAGTCGGTAGTTTACTTAACACTTGTTTTGAACTTGTATTCTTTATGTAATATATGCATAAAGATATCTGTAAAGTTGAGTGTAGGCCACTCCAGTTTTTTTTAATTTAATGTATTTATTTTTTTTGTTCGAAATTTGTTGAAATTTCGGTTTTTTTGATTCGATTTTTAATGAAATTAAAAATATTTGTTTGAATTATAATTTTTTTTGTGAATTTAAAATTTTTAATGAAATAGTTTTTTATTTTAATCCTTTTAATTAACTTTATTTCTTTTTTTTGATAAATTTGAATTTAAATGGTTAAGCACAGATTTGTTTTGTGAAGTTTCATATTTTTTTTAATTTTCGATTTTGTGGTTAAATTTTTGCGGATTAAAGATTTTCTGTTTATTTTTTTAAGTTTTGGTAAAATTTCTTCCTGAAGTAGAAGGATGCATTACATTATACTAGTGGCTTAAAAAAACATTTGTTTTCCGTCTTCTTTTAAAATTAATCAATTTATTTGTAAACAAATTTTCTTTCAGGTGATATTTTTTTGTTTAATATCAATTCCTTTTTAAAAATTCAACTTTTGGTTCTCGTGGTAAAATTTAAAATTTGTTTGTTTAAATTATTTTTTTTCTTAATTTTTTTTGGGTGAAACTTTTTTTTATATAATTTCCATTTTTTGGTATAATTTCCATATTTTTTGTTAGTGTGTTGTGTGAAATTTGGACTTAGACATGTGCATTATATCTGAAGTAGATTAAATAAAATGAGAAAATAAAATTCTAATAACTTCTTTAACACTCCTCGTATTTGTTGACTGTTAAATGTGTAATATTTAAATCTTTTATTTTGTTAACATTAGTACTGTTAACCAGCATTTAAGAGTGGTCTAAAACACGTGTTATCATCGAACACTTAATAAATTATTAATAAATAAACAATAAAAAGGCTTTATTGTGTTTTTACAAATTGTAGCTTTTTTGTTAATCAGTATGCGCCTGACGACAAGTAGTTTATTTTTCCCATAGTCATGTTTGTCTTACTGCTCTTTTTTTTTTTTGGGAATTGTAAAGAAGTTCCCAAAATTATGCTAATGAAGCTGACGATTAATGGCATGTTAAACTTGACAGTTGTTGCGCATTAATAAAATTAATGACACCTTGACGATAGCAATTTTAATGAATTAAGCTTTTTGAAGGGACGGCATAATGACAAAAACAAAAATTTAATTCACTTAAAGTTGATCCAGTTTTGTTGGTTGTAAATTACAAAGTGACAAAATGTATTTTTAATTTTATTAAATTTGTGTGAAAGAAAAAAAATATTTTTTAAGGCGGGGACTTAATTGTATAGTTTTTTGTGAGCATAGCGAACTAGTCATTGAACGAGTTGTTATTAAAAATTAAGAGATTATTTAATCATTTGTTATTTTGTATAAAAAATCCGTTACAATAGTAGAGAGGTTTTCAATTATTATGATTTTTTTTTGCAAAGAGAAAAAAAAACTGTAAATTAAACAGCAATCGGAAACCGTCATTAGAGAAAGAAATTTTAATTGTGTTTTGATTTGAAATTTTCTTGGTAACAAATTTCCATCGTGACAGCTTAATTATAATTAACACTTGAACCTTAGTGGACAATATGTTTACTCACATTTTGTTATGTTAAGCAGAATATCGCTATGTTAGATTATAGAAAATAGATTTTGTTTTTTGTTTTGTTTTGGGAACCTAATTCAACGAAGAACTTAATATCGGGTGAATGGAATATGTTGACAATATTATGACAATATTTGCAATAGTTAGAGTTGGAGATTATTTTAAACACTTTTCGTACTATTGCCTACTTACGATACAGGTTAAAACCACAATATCAAATGCGGCTGATTTACCAAACTACAAGACGGGAGCTACCAACCGCCGGTTTTATTGTTGCCCTCGCACCTCAAAAGTCCTTTTTTCACTTAAAGACAGATAATCTTTGAACACTTTGAACACTCATAAATAGCAACACGATTAGGTAGCCGAAACTACTGAGAACACATCTACCCGGATGAAAGTACATGTAATAAATGCGGTCCTCATTACCATAAATAATAAACTACCATAAATAATAAACTACTGGCCTTAACTATAAATAATAAACTACCGGCATTATGGCTTTCAGACCTTTCTTCGCTTTTCGGGGCTACTGCTGCCATATCACCCCATATCTGGGAATAAAATTAACTCTCTTCAAGTTCAAACCACAGCTACCATTTTATTTCTTATACGAGGCTTCAACAACAGCCGGACTGGAAATGCTCGTACCTGGGCTTCTGTGGCACAAGTGTGTTAAAACAGTGTATAGAATCAAAATATTCTCTTTCCTCAGTTTTAAACTTAAAACATCCTTGCCAACAGAAATCGATAAGACGTTATTAGTCCACCGCGAATTTCCAAGTAACCACTCTAATCCACTCTATCTTTTATAATACTAATGACAATCGAAGAAGTAACTTCTAAATAACCCGATAACTCTAAGCAGGATAACTGCTTTAGTGACATATCACGGTTACTTCAATGTTTTGTGAAACACATAAAAGTTGGGGAAGATAATGTTTGTTGGCTATGTTAAAGAAATTTTCGTGTAAATGTTTGCAAATATATTGTCTCTGAAAGCTATTGAAAACATCAGTCTTAGGACTAGTGTCAGCTACCAGTGTCGGACTATTTAGAGTTCAACTGATAGTAACCTCGATTACGATGTCTGACCAGTAGATTTAACATTAGGTTTCAGGATCCTCTAGAACTTTGTATCAGCCTGACAATAGTGGGGTGGAGGGGCAACGTGGTGGCTGTGGTTTTATTCTAAATCGCGAGGATAGCAAGAGCTTGATTTGGAATTGCATTACAGCTAGGAGGTGAAATGCTACTCACGCGAATTTTTGCATTCGAAAGGGCATTAGTAGACGCATCGTTTCCATCCCGAGTTTATAGTACCGTAGGATTGGGCTATTGTAGTAGGTTATCCATGATGATCTAAGAAGTGCTTGGTGTTAAGCCTAGTGATTTTGCTGTATTTTTAATGAGAAAAAAGGTCGACAACTACCAGTCAAAAACCATATATCACTGAAGTTAAATGCGACAGGTATTACTGAAGCGGAGTTATAAAAGAAACCTAAATGGCTGTGCAGTCGAAAGATTACATCGCACACTCATCGCGGAAGGCGTTTACACAATGAGTGTATGTACGGTAGAGCAGGAGCAGGTGTATACTAAGCTGAGCGGAACGTGTCCAGGAAGAATTGCTTTGGTTGCTACATACGTTGGGTCACCTACTGGAAAGTCGGCTGCATGGAAGAAAGATTCTCATTGCACTTGACAACTAGACGGTGATAAAAGGGAAAAGACAAGTGAACTTTTATACACACAGGTGTGTTTCGGTTAATGAGCTTACGCTGATGTGGATTATAGAACACATAGGCACAGCTGGGAATGTAGCAGCAGACCAACTAGCAAAAAGGAGATTTGCTATGAATTTCTGTGAACTAGAATCCAGAATAGCATTGGGTAATGGCCTAACCTGAACTGATAGAGGAAGGCTACTACATATAGACAAGTTAGAATGGTGCTAACAGAGCCTCTTGGCAGGAAGCCCAGTAAGGTGCTTATATATAATAATGCAAGCTGGGTAACTGCGCAAGTGACAGGTCATGGAAACTTCAAGTATCATCTAGCCAACATGAAAATCGAAGAAGATGACAGTTACCAGTTGACAGTCTGAAATCACTTAAGTCAAGAGTAAAATCTGGTTATAGCACGTGACTAAATCTAAAACAGGTTGCCATGAATTATAATTAGGTTGCCTATAATCATTGAGGGTGGAAGTGCGTCGAAAAGGGAATCATTAAGGAAGTGGTTTGCTTCGATATTCCCCCTACAATAATAATAATAAGTAGTTGTAGTCTGCTTTATTATAAACCCGGCAACATAAATATATAGGTACCTTCCCGGTTTTATCCTCTCAGCTTTAGATTGTCACCCCCGAAACAGCTGTATGAGCGGAAAGTTATTTTGACAGTTAAAGCCAACAGCAATTATATAGTGAGCGACTACACTTATTTCAAACACACTGTATCAGCTTTAAAGTTGTGACATCCTACAGCCGTACCAGGTGACATACAAACTAAAAATTTTATATATATATTTTTTTAATAAATAAAGATAAACTAAACTGCTTGTATGTTTGACCAAAAAAAAAAAACAGTTTTAAATATTTTTTTAATGAATTTAAAGTTTAAGCAATTCGTGCTTAAGCTTTAAAATTTCTTTATATTCTTTTTCAACTGTTTACGTTATTTTAGTTATCATGAAGTTTTGTTTTTTTTTGCTCCGCAATTTATGTCAATCTAATAATTTATATATCCCCTCTATAACTTGTTTAAAGAAAAAAAAAAAATAATAAAAATAAACATAAACATAAAATGTACTGCTTTTATATGCCTGCAGTCTAGAAAAACATAATTTGCACCTGCTGTGTTTTCTAGCCCACAAACCGAATCGTAATAACGACTCATAAATGTCTTTCGAAAATTTAAAAAAAGAGACAAATGATTTACACACTACAAAATGACAAAATACATATAAAAATATCAGCAAGAGGCTTGAAAGAAAAAATCCAGTCAAATGGAATCAAAAATATTTGCAATAATAATTGTGAAATCATCAATAACTAATTAACAGGAATTTTTATGAATCCAACATTTGCTCATATTAAATGAGTTAGTTGCTGGTAAAAACTAAACTTAAATTTTTTTTTTTTGTAAACGAAGAAGAAAAGCTAAATATAAAAATACTAGTAAAATGGTTTAAACATTTTTTGTTATTGTTAAATTAAATGTTAAAAATATAATAACAGAAAAAAAAATACATAAAATTAGACAAAAAAAAAAAAAAAATGTAGAAAACATGGTCTGCTAACAATGAGACCGTAACCGAAAATACAAAAAAAAAAAGAAACATTAACTATAAAATGTTAACGAAAAAAATTAAATAAAAAAACTTTAAAAACAGACATTTTAGCATTTAAATTAAACTAAACTTAACAAAACAGACAGACAGAAAGCTAGTTATGCAGTTATTTAGAGGCAACCAGATATGAGTTGCAGCATATTCTGCAGTATGTGTTGCAGTTCGAAAAATACTTTAAATTAATTTTATTTATTTTTTATTTATTTTAAATACCAATACAAATTGCCTTTATTTGATTTTGGCCAAAAGCACACATTGCTGCTTAGTGTTTGGAAAATTTGTTTGTTCTTAAGCAGGTTTGCTGCTTAAGTCTTTCGTTTTTATAGGCCAAATTTTAAATATTCCACAAGAAATAACAAGTGAACAAGTTTTCTTTTCTTTTCTTTTAAATTATACTACACTAACAACTTTGAGTTTGGTACCTTTGTATTATATGTGACCGCGTACATAGAAAGGCACCTAAGGCTAAAAACGTTAATTTTACGGGAGAGCTGTTTCAAGTTTATCCTTTATTCAACGTTTTTTACGAGTATAAATGCTGTTAACATACCTGTTCTGACTTTAAAATGACCGATTATAACAATTTTTTTATTTTTTCGGGTAGTCATACACACGAAAAAAATAATTTTTTGACCTGAGGCACCACATTCCATTCGAATTCTCAATAAATTTTACCCCAAATAAAAAAAGAATTGGTTAACCCTTTGAAACGGTTCACTGAAAGTCTTTTATGGTTTTTCTTTCTGCAGAAAAACCAAATTTTCGATAGTAATAGAAAAATTCATTTTCGGATAAAAGACGCCGTATGATTGCAATTATGACATTAATATTGTGACAAAAGTGAAAACTAACATCAACATAATGACAAAAGTCTTCATACAATTTTTTTAAATTTTTAGTTGTCAGCTATGTTATGACTGCACTGTCATTAACTCGATGCCATATTTTGTATATTATAAATAATATTTACTGTCACATTTTGTTTTTTATTTTCAGTATTTGTGCAAGAGGGGAGTATTCATTATTTATTATTTAATTAATTTTTCTTCTTAATTTTAATATATGTAATAGTATTTGCAGCCTATTAATAATAATAATAGTATTTACTGCCAATTGTATGATTTTATTTGACTAATTAGACTCCTATGAAATTATAGTCTATTATAAATAAATAAGTAAAATATGTGTTTAAGAAAAAATATTGCTGTATTTAAAATATTTATAAAATTTTAAAAGCAATGTCGGAACAGGGACATATGAAACTTTATCTTTTTACTTGTGACACTTAGTCATCATATGTGGAGTCAACTTAAAAAAATATGAAAGTAAAGTGTCCAATTAACGACGGTGCAATAGAAGGCTATCACCTTACCTACTTAGCTTTCAATGTTTTGAGGGCCATGGGTTCGCATCCCAGCTGGTATTTTTCCAAAGAAGGTAACACAATTCATTAGTAGGCAATAATTGTCTGAGTGTTGTTACTGCTCTACAAAAAAGTTACCAAATTCTTTTATCAATTATTAAATAATTATTTTATTGATGACAAATTGTCATTAAATTTATACTTAAATGTCATTTATTTGATGCCTATATAGCAGCATTGTCTTTGTTTCTATTGATGACAAAATGACCTAGTGATGTAAAGGTTAACATCACAAGGATGATAAGTGTTACGGAGCCAAAAAGAGACGTTTGTCTTAGTATCTATTTATGTTAGTTTAAACTGCCCCACAGAGGGGCCAAATGACCCTTTATCGCTGATTAAACCAAAAGTATCGCGAAAACTAAAAGTACTCGATTAAATAGCATAAAATTCTACATCACCAGACCAAAAAATTAATGTCAAATAGATAAGGGTGCTTTTGTAGTAACGCATTGAAATATAATATTGTGTAAAAAAACTAAAAAATAGGTAGAAAAAGGCGTAAAACTTTGTGCAACTAAACACCATTTACCACAAGAAATTTGAAAAAAGCAATAATTTTAATCGTGCAACCATCAAGTTCAGGTATTTGATGAAAAGTTTTGCTTAAAATAGTATTTTTTATTATATGTGGAAGTGATTTTGTTGTGACTATTTAATTTCACTATTAAAATTCTGCAGATATAGACAAATTAATAGGGCTACCCATCTCTCTTCTCCTATACCGCCAAGATGTTGTTAATATATATAGTTTACTGCTGCTATTGTAGTTCTGAAGATATAGAGAAAATATTATTTTTTTTGCACTTTGTTCTAAGAGTTGCCCTTATTCAATTTAGGGTGCATTGCTATTGTAGTTCTGTAGTTCGCCCCTTGTATACCAGACCAAGAATGTGCTCAAACATGCAGTTTGTTCTAAGAGCCACCCACATCAAATTTTGTTGGCGTTAATATTGTAGTTGTAGAGATATAAATTAATTCCGGAAAAAAATGGCTTTTGGGCCATGGGTGGGTTCTATATATGCAATCATTAAATTCTAAACACAAATTTTCACAACTTCTTATTTTTGAAGTAAACAAATATAATTTTCGCGGGAAATTAATAATACGAGTTCTTATAAGTGCATTTATTAATTTGTAAATTTATTTACTTAACAAATAAAAATAAATAATAAAATGATACGAATTTTCCCCCGAAGGGACACAAAATTTTCACGGGAATAAAAACTTCACTTTTTAGTCATGATGGGTGTGAATATATTTAATATCTGCCCAGAAGATGTCAAATAAAAAAAGAATCATTAGGGAAGATTGGTAAAATAACAATTCAAATTTAACTTCTTTAACTTTTAACTCAGATATTTAAGTTTAAAGCTTGTTACAGTTTTTATAACAAAAAAAAAAATATATATATTGCTTAATTGTTTTAAATGCTTTTCAAAATCGATTAAAAATGAAAGTGAACCTTTTAACTGGCTCTTTTAACGAACAACAACAAATTACACAATTTTAAATATATAATTAATACAAAGATTATGAAATAAGCCTTGAAAAAACCCAAGTATTTTGATATATTAACATTATTTGTATTGAAAAGCTCATTAAAACAAAAACAAACAAAAAATAAATAAATTGTAATTTAATATTTGCACCTGATTAGTTAACAAGATAAAAATGTTTATTTTAATTATAAACCAAATTACAATACGAGTAATATCACACTTAAACACTTCGAACGGAATAGGCCTTAAAAAAATATGAGCATTTGAAAAAACCAATACACAAGTCTAATTTTATATATTTTTTTTTTTTATTTGATCTGTATATAATTAGTTTTGTTTACATTTTATTTAAGGCGTGTTTGAATTTGTTTTTGTTGTTGCTTAAATGCAACAAAAACCTTTCTGTGCTGCAAAAAAAAATCGTAATTCATTATAAGCCAGTCAATGGGTCTGCTAATTTGTTTATGTTCAGATTTTGTTTTATTATGATTTTTTTTAAATTTTTTATTACTTTCATAATTTTTGTTCAATTACTTTATTGTTAACAAATAATTATGCTTTAGTTTTGTTTTGTTAGCAATTTTTGTTTAATTAATTTTGTTTAAGGTTTTCTATTTCTCCATATTGTACAGTGTGTTTTTACTGTAATTGTGTTAATTCAATAAGTTTTTATTCCTTAAGCCTCGAAAAATACTATACTTAATTAAGTACAGTCCAATGCACAGTGGTTTAAAAACATTTTTTTCTGGGAATAAATCGGGAGCTCTAAAACCACTAATACTATCATAAGGAAATTACACGGATGAAAAACAGAGGTGTTTTCGATTAGAGCTGCAGACGTTTGAGCACCTACAGCAAAGGTGGCTTGTTGTTATGCCCCCATAGTTGAGTGCCTCGAACATAATTTTTTTTAAATGTCACCTAAAGTTTATTTATAATTTAAATGTTAAGATTTTTTTTAAATTTACTTGAATATTGAAAGTATATAAAGGGTGTTTTTTATAGAGGTATAGAACTTTAAGTTTGCATTACTTTTTAAGATGGCGACCGATTTAACAGCTGTCAAGTGATTTATTCTCAGTTTGTTTTGGCAATTCATCGTGAATAGACTCACGCCTGAACAGTAAGGCGTAGATTCGTCGAATGGTCCCAACGCGAGATTACCGTTTTCCCGATTTTCATAAGCGAATTTTGTTTAGCGATGAAGCGCACTTCTGGTTGAATGGCTACGTCAACAAACAAAACTGCCGCACTTGGAGTGAAGGTAATCCTCAAGAGTATGTCGAAACACCGTTACATCTAGAAAAACTGACTGTTTGGTGCGCTTTATGGGCTGGTGGAATCATTGGTCAGTACTTTTTGAAAAACGATGGTGCCTAGAACGTTACAGTCAATGGTGATCGGTATAGAGCCATGATTACTAACTTTTTCATTCCTGAATTGAATAACCACGATGTCCAGGAGATGCGGTTTCAACAAGACGGCGCAACATGTCACACAGCTCGTGCCGCAATAGATTTATTGAAAGACACGTTTGGTGACCGCCTAATTTCAGGTTTTGGACCTGTGAATTAGCCTTCAAGATCTTGTGATTTAACACCGCTAGACTACTTTCTGTGGGGCTATGTAAAGTCATTGGTCTATGCGGATAAGCCACAAACGCTTGACCATTTGGAAGACAACATTCGCCGTGTTATTGCCGATATACGGCCACAAGTGTTGGAAAAAGTCAGCAAAAATTGGACGTCCAGATTGGACTACATTCGCGCCAGACGTGGCGGTCATATGCCAGAAATCATATTTAAAATGTAATGCCACAAGATTATCTTTCGGATAAATTAAATTCATGTCAATCGAATAATCCATCGTTGTTTTATTGCAACTTAAAGTTCTATACCTCTACAAAAAACACCTTTTACAAAAAAGGTGCTTACATGTTTGGGTTATCTCTATTACTTTTGAAGAAAATTTACTTTCTTTTTTTTTGTATTTTTGGCCCTCTTTAATTTGCTGTTCTTGACGTGATGAATTTATCAGATATCCGCTGATATCAGATATCTTATATCTTTATCAGATATTCTTATCAGATATCCGCTGAAGTAAAATAGTTTGAACTTGTGCCCTAATAGCTTTTTTCGTTAAAAAGTACCTTTTTTTGGGGTTTTACCACAATGGTAATAAAACTTTTTTGTTTACTTCAATATTAGTGAATTTGTTTAAACTATATTAAGGACAACCTCTAATTAATGCGAATAAATTGTAACCGTTGTTCTTCCAGCCCAATTCAAAAAAGGAAAATTTTGAAACAAAATTTGTGAAATATTGTAAATTACATCCGAGTACCAAGCTTGGATAAAAAAAAGTAAATGGCTACATACTCCAAAATGAAATTGACAGTATCGTGGATATCAAAGCCAGGGTAGCTGTTTCTATAAAAACCCTGAGGTTTCGGATCATGTGTTATTCGTTATAGGAATGGTTTTAAAAAGTAAAATATTTTTTTATCACCATTTGCTTTAAGGCACTCTTATCTATTTTAATTTAAATTTTTTTAAGGATACCTCACTCCGTTCAGAAGTTGTGGGAATTTAAATTTTTTTACTTCGTTTCTTTAAAACTACCTTCATCGTAATTTTTATAACTCTAAGTTTAAATAACATTAAAAAACAAGGCGGATTTTTTTAAACATTAATCTAAAAGTCATTCACTTTTTTCTGATATCAATTACTTGTATAAAAAGTAAATATTTAATCTGTAGAAGATCCACACACATGATCTTTTTTCATCATTTTCTATCTAAAGCCCAATATTCTGTTCATTTTTTCATGCGGAATGCTGCCAAACTACACACATAAAAAATTTTTATGAAAAAGTCATGCAAAAAGTTGCAGAAGTAGTACTCTGTTTTTACTGTGGAAAAACATTGAAATGTTTCTGGCAACATTTTACCAAAACTGTGAAATAAAGCAAATGGGTATTATTTCATGTGGAAGTTTTAGTATAATTTGTTGTGGAAAATTTTGTAAAACAATGTGGTATATTTAAAAGCAATAAAATCCTAAAATTCTTCCTTCCAAATCGCGAGATAGACTCCATATTTTAAATGTCAAATTTTCCTTTTGAAATAATAAATGTTGCTCTACATTTTTCACAAATTCGAACAGAGTACTGGGCTTAAAATTGAAAACTGTGTTTATGGTAATTGTGTGTGAACCTTAGACAATTGGGAACAATGTATATAAACACAACAACAATGTATAAACACATAATGTGTATAAATACATAATGTGTATGAACACATTTTGCATTTCTATATAGGAACTGACATACACAAAAATTGACATGTCAATTGGGTTCAAAAGCTTGTTTAATATCTAAACAGATTATTTCAGTGCTCTTTCTGAAAATTTTATTTTGATAAATTATGAACTGGTTTTTTTGAAAGTGGTATAAGTCTAATTTTTCATATATTCATATATTGAGATATTTGAGGGTTTGCGTTTGAAACAATTTAAAAATATATGCCAAATTTAATCAATTCGAAGGAAGGTTTTTACACTATACGCCTTTTAAATTTTATTATGATATAATATTTACTAATATTATTTGAATAAATAAACACTGGACTTATGCCACTCTCAAAAATAACAATACAATATAAGAAATAAAACAGAAGCAAAATTAAGTCCATATGTTAATAGACATAAAGTTTACTGAAAAAGATTTTTATGTAAAAGACAATAGTTAAAATGAAGACATTTAAATACACGAATAACCAAGTTTATTAGGAGTTTATTTTAGATATAATAAAAACGAAAATTACTTCGTTAAGATCTTTAAATATAAAAAAAAAAAAAAATTAGACTTAGTTTTCTTTTACAGTCAGCATGTGGAAGTATTTTTTTGTGGAACAAGATTAACGTGAGTACCTGCCTAGTTGGCCTAATCTCACAGTGGTCTTACCACCGAGTGAAATATAAGCGTAGACTAGCGCCTCCATTGTGTAGTATAACGACACTTTACGATTGCCACCAATCGCAATTTGTGTGTGATACAGTCACAATGAGTAGCAATTTATATAATATGGCAAGCCTTATCCAAGGTAAGCCTAGATCCATATTATAGCCTCTTACTTAGGGGTTTGGAGACTATCCAAACTCCGTCTGTTGAGAGTGTTGAGAGTGTACCTACATAAATCGATCTTAAAACACAACCACCACGTGTACCCCCGAAGGGGACCTAACCAATAACCGGCAACAGAGAGGATAGGCTCTCTGTGGGGCCACCGATTCCCTTGGTGCCAGTCCTTTGGGCACTGGTCGGGCCTCGAAGTTGACCCGCGATTTTTATCACAGACCTTTTCTTCCATATTTAGGCTCTAGGAACCCTAGCGTCTGGTGCCCCTATTTTCGCCGAGTGAACCGCGTCAAAGCATTTGCCATTTTCCTGCAGTGACAATTGGAACCCCCGGGGGAAATGTGGTGGTATTGGTGGTATATAAGATAATAAACTTTATCGGTCAAAAATACAAAGATGCGGCAGCTCTACCGACTACAGAACATTTCTAAACCACCGCTGTTCAATGTTTCGTGTCGCGTTGTTCCTTTAATCATTTTCATTTTATTTGAAGTGTGATAGTGTAAAAGTGTTATGTCCAATGCAAATCTTTAAACTCAGTATAAAGTGTGTGAAAAATTTTTACTTACTTCCTTATTTAATAAAATTCAATTGATTCATTTAAACATACCTAGAACGAGAAAATAAAAAAAATGTTATTGGGGATTGAAATAAATGTTAAAAGAAATTGAAACTTTTTTTCTTTCTTTCTTTTTTCCTAATTTAGTTTGACCAAATTTCAAAAATCCTCTTGTTTTGAATACAATATCTGCTCTCTATATCTGGAACCGTAAGAGGTAGGCTCTTGAAAATTAATATATTAGATAATTGCGTATTATTTATTATTTTTAAAGCGTACTAATAGGACACTTAAAATTTACACAAAAAAACTATATTTTCTATACTAAAAAGTATAAAAAATAAAACTCAAAATTAAAGGATTGTCCTTTCATGAAAAATTACAAAAAATTACAAAAAATTAAAGGGTGTTCCTATAGTGATGTGATATTCAATAACAAGCAGACATGTAATATTTTTAAAAACAAATAATACCTACATAAAATTAAATATTAAAGGGACCACACAAAATAAATAAACAAATTAGTATCTTGTACTTTTAAAGATGTGTTGAACAAAGTACGGAACCCTACGACTGTGTGTCTGACTCGAACTTGACTGATTTATTATGTTGCTTAACGAATATGGTCTGAGCAAAATGTATAACTTACAGGTAATTTTCCCCAGGCATATTATCTTGACTTTTATTATGTAGATGCATCGTATTTAGCTAGTGATAAGACCACCCTCAGGTTGAGGCGATAGGCCAGGCACTGAAGTAAATTTGTTTCATAATCAAACCAAATAATTTTCAAACTTTTCTATTGCCTTAAATAAGCTTATAGGTCGATTAGGAAAGCAACCCAATTTTAGTTGCGTTGTTAGTTGCCGCAATTGTACTACGTATGGCAACTGGAAATTAAAGTTGTTAATTTTAGTTGCCAAATATATGGTTGCCATTATAAATTTGTGGTTGCTGTTGATTTTTTTTCACAGATTATAAAGTTAAAACGGGACTTAAACTAAACAGTAAGTTTATTATTCGCAAATTTTTGTATATTTAATATTGTATCTACATATTTAAAACTCAAGATTAAAAAAAAAAAAAACTATAAGAAAAGGAAAATAATCGACACGTGGCTCTTGGTCTTCGGTCTTTTTTTAAAAAAAATCATTTATTAATTTAATTCCACAGATGAAAATTATCTTATTGATCATCTATAGCGAAAGTAATGTTTAACACTTTCAAAGTTCATAACCACTAGAGTATTAACATTATTAAAAGGTTATAGGCAATGATCATTTCTTTTCCTCATCTCTGCTATATTATTCTTCATCACTTTCCTCATAATCATACAGACAACGTATGTATATTGGCCCTCTTTTTGCGTTGCTCATGTAATTCTAAATGTAGCATTTGCAAGGCAACAAAGGAATAACGATGATACGAATATTACTCCGATCAAGGCTTCAGGAGGATCTTTAGGTGGATGAGGAGTATTGCAAGTTTTTTCTTTAGATTTATCGCCTTGGCAGGAATATGATGATAAATTGGCATTAAACTAACGAGTGTGTTTAGGTATATTTTTAAAGAGATGGATTATTAATTTAGAAACATAATCCATTGGACAAAACTGTAGACATGATGTAATATTTTTTTATATTTTGTTTGTAATTTATTTAAAACTCTTTGATTGTGTATATTTTTTTTCAGTTGCTAGACTGTTAAAATAGCATTATCTATAACTTTATGGCAACTGAAGAAATTTGCTTTACATAATACCAATTTTTTTCTCCAGTTGCATTGCCTTTTGACAATGCAACTAAAGTTCGGTTGCTATTCATAATCGACCTATAATATTATAAAATAGCCTGAGACTTAAATATAGGCTCGAATGTGTGTAGCTAAATTAAAAAAAAAACAATATTTTGGGAAGGATTTTTCGCTAATTTTTTAACAAGCCTCGTATGCTTTTAAAATGTATCAAAAATTTACATTTTTTTAAATTATGAATGATTTGAAATATGAATTTTCGTCATAACTTAATATCAAACGCTTTATTCTTATAATAACTTTTCATTAAATATGTTTTGCAAACTCAGCTTAATTAAAAAGACAATAAAATTGTGGAATATAATTACACTAATAAAATAAATAAAATAATTATTAAATACTACTGTAACAGTTATTTAATAAATATGTTAGCAATTTTTATAAGTTTTATTGCCATAAATTACTTATACAATTTATTGATAGTAACGCAACAAGAACTAATTGCTAACAAATAATTATTTATTTATTAACAAATAATCACTATAAATTGCTGTAATGCAATTTATAATCTCATAAAAGTCTTAATAACAACTTAATTGTAATTGTCCACAGTAAGAAAATTTAATCTAAAATAATCTCAACACCTTTTATGAAATTCCCAATTAATTTAATACTTGTGTTATGCTTTAGTTAACTTATCTTTAAATCCCTAAAGAATTGCATTTTTTTCACACGATAACATACTTT
This sequence comes from Phasia obesa, assembly GCA_949628195.1. Classification (NCBI taxonomy): domain Eukaryota; kingdom Metazoa; phylum Arthropoda; class Insecta; order Diptera; family Tachinidae; genus Phasia; species Phasia obesa. The sequence continues at coordinate 96,302,310 of OX451219.1, forward strand.
TCTTTAAGCCTTGTTTTAAAAGTGCTCCAGATATCCTAAGTCACAATTATGTATATATTTTGTTTAACTTAAACTTTTTTCTATTGCAATTCCATAGGTACGTGTCTGTTTTAATTTAACATGTTTTCTACTTCTTACATAACAATGATACGAGTAATAATAATATGGAGCATTTTTTTTTGTTACACAGGTCCCTTGGGCATGCATCGACAGAAATTTATTGCTTAAACAAAACAAATAATATTTATGGAGTTTGTTTGTTGCCTGTTACTGTAAGAGAATAGAAAGGTAATCGATAACTTAGTTTATGGGCTGCTTTACTTCTTTTTTAAATTTATTAAGCCCAAACAAAAGACTTAAGCTGCAAACTTGTTTAAAGTTAAACACTATAAATTACCAAAAAGAAAACATATGGCTGCCAAACATACTTTTTCATTTTCTACTTTTAACATGATATTTAAATAAAACTGCAAACAATTTTTTTTTTTGTAGGTTGTCTACAGTTTTGGTGTTTTTTTTTTGAAGTTCTTTATCTAAAAAATAGTTTTTCCAAATTTGGTATCAAATTTATTTCATTTTAATAGTGTGAGTTTTGTGTAGGAAATAAAATGTTTTTTTTATTTGCCGGACAAACTGTTTTTGAAAGTTTATAATAGTTTCTCTACTGAGATTGCTGCAGTTTAAGAATAAAGCATTTTTTTCTACCTATCGCTATAATGGTGTAAGTTTATTACGTTCGTTTTAAAGCATATCGGTAATGTTTAGCTGATTAATTTTTAAAAACCAAAATTCAGTCAGCATGGCTCGAAAGCGCTGGTCAGTTACTGTAGCGGCATATTCTAGCTCCAACTGCTATACCGAGTAATTTCTTTGTCTTGTTGATTTCTAATCTTCTCGATTCCATAAAATTGGTACGAAAACAAAAACTGTACGAATTGCTTACTCACTTGGCTCATTTTTTTGAAGTATTCCCATAATTTTATTTAGCAAATGCAACTTTAATAGTCAGCGAATGTTCAAAAACCTAAACTTGGACCTAGAGATTCGAAAATTTTATTAAATATTATTTGCAAAAATTTGTAAAAATAATGTTATTATTAAAAGAAATTGAAAATACATACGCCTTAATATCTTAAAAATAAAATCTTTTTAGTTTTTATGGGCAGGGGGAGGTATTCTTTCAATTCTACCCCATAACAACCATGTTAATTTTTAATATTTTTTTTTGATTTCCAAAAAATATTTATTTTAAGCTTTTATGTCGAATAGTTAATAAAAGTAATTTATGTACATAATTTATTACTTTATAGTATTTAAGTTATCTGAAAATAATTAATTTATTCATAACTAGCTGTGCCCTTACTTACTTTTATAGTGCTTCAGATATGGGTTATGTAATTACTTTATATAAAGGTAGCCATCCCTGGGTAAATAGTGTTTTAAATTACCCGCTAACAAAAACAAAAGCCCCTGCCAAGTTTGCAAAACCATTGAATCGGTAAAACTGCCTAATTTCACTACTTGTTCTCTCTCTTTCTTGGTAATGAGATATTTTGAAACGAAAAATATCCTATATTTGAACCACGATACTAGGGTACCTCTGCATAAAATTTTATTAAAATTTTTCCAGTAGTTTTTACGTGATGAGAACACAAACAGACAGACAGGCAGAAACTCACAGTTTTAGTATACTCTTATGTATAGATGATAACTTATTTATATTAGTAACAATAAATTTTATTTAAAATAACAATTAGTTTATTTAAAATAACTCAGAAACCAAAAACATTTTATGACCGACAAATAGGTTTCTTACTCGAATCTACCTATGTAAGATGAGCAAAAACAGAAAAAGGTGAATTTTTTAAAAAATCGTCAAAAAATGGTGCAAAAACGCGCAAGGTTTTTTCAGCAGTCTAAAAGTAGAGATCGCAAATTTTATAGAGATATACAATATTTTTAGGATCGCGATAGCTCTCACTCTCAAAACCTTTTAACATTTTTTTCTTTTTTACAAAAAAGTGAACAAAAAATATTTTTTTTAAATTCGAACGAAACTTTTAAAATAAAATTTTTCTAAAAACTAATATAAGTAGCTGAACCCAATTCTAAGCGAGAAAAGATGTATTCTGAATCATAAACTTGGCTTCCGAAAACAACATAGTATGATCCAACAAATGCACAGATTAGTTAATGTTATCAAAAAGACCTTTGAAGAAAAAAAAAATACTGGGGGCTAATTACGGGACTCGTGATCAAAATAAATTCGTATCTAAATTAATTTCGATTGTACGAGTTTTACTGATGATGGGACTCGATTCATTGCGAATCGAGTTTTTAGTAAAGTGTTGTAAAAGATTAAAAAAAAGGCTTTACCAACACTAGAAATAAGTAAACAAAAAACATATGCTTACAACAACATGTGCCAATTTCATTTTTAATTTTGAGAGTTTTTCTTTGCGTTTAATCGGTTACATGGACGGAAATCTATTTTTAACCGACTTTTATCTTTTGAACCGTTATAGACAAAATCTTGAAAATTTGACAGAATGTGGATTATTATGACACTTATAATAAAATGTATAAATAATCAAAATTTTTTAATTAAAGGGTGCTCCAATAGTTCATTTAATTTGATGTATATGGCCATTCTTTTGAACAGTTGTACACAGACCGCTGAAATTTACAAAAAACCTGTATTGCTAAGTCCGCTATAACAAAAAGTATAAAATTTGAATTTAGAAACAAAAGGGTGTCCCAATAGTTAATGTAATGTATGTATGTGGCCAAACTTTTGAACTGTTATAGACAGACAGCTGAAATTTACAAAGAACCTTTATTGCAAAGTCCACTATAGCAAGTATAAAATTTGAATTTAAAAACTAAAGGGTGTCCCCATAACTGATGTAATTTGACATATATGGCCCTATCGTTTGAACCGTTAAAGACAATTAGACAGAATGTCCATTACTTTCTCTGGTATAATAACAAGTATAAACATTTGATTATGTAAAGGGTGTTCCAATAGTTCATGTGATTTGATATATATGGCCAAACTTTTGAACCATTATAGACAGATAGATGAAATTTACAAAGAATCTTTGTTGTCAAATCCCCTATAACAACAGGTCTTTATTTTAAAATTGTAAATTAAAGGGTGTTCCAATAGGTGATGTTATTTGATCTATGTGACCCTATCTTTGAAACCGTTATAGACAGAGGCTTGAATGGTGTCCCCATAAAAGACGGATGCTGATGAAAATAGCTTAGCTTCTGAACAGTAATAGGGACAGGCTTGACATTCACATAGTCTTTATTTTTTTCCTTCTAATCTTGGCGCATCTTTTATTTTGTTTAAATATAATTCTTACAGATAACTTCTTACATTTTTAGTTTAGAATTGGTGCCCTTCTATCTGTTTTGAAGTCGGTTTTTTTTGCAAGAATTATTTTATTGTGTATACATTTATTTTTATAGGTTTAAAAAACGGTTTAGAGTATCAAAGGAAGCCTTTAGCTATATTTTGGAGGATTTGTAGTTTGCTGCACATTTGACAACTGCCGTACCACCAAAAATACAGTTGCCAAAAACAATAAAGTTGTGGCCAAGAAGCAATATCCCTCCTTTTTAGACGAATGTACCCTCGTTAAATGTACCAGGTGGGGTAGAAATTTTTGTGGATATTTTGTGAATATTTTTGGAAATATTTTGTGGATAGCGAAGACGACGTACAACTTATGCCAACCGAAGTTGATCGCGGAATATAATTAGGGGATGGTTGGTGTCGACCAGTTATTGTCAGTCTGATTGTGTCAATATCTATAGAATGAAATTAAATAGTGGCCACCGTTATTTGCAGGGAAAGAAATAACGGTGGCCACTATTTACTGCAATATTGTGGTTATTATATGTAAGCTGTATAAAACAGCGGGGTTTAAACGTTTCGCTACTACCTACGATTTTATGCACAGAAATTGTTCACTTCCCAACGCATACTAGCTTCCTGTGTAGCAACTGCATGAGTTAGACTGCGAGTTATTAGCCCCCTGTTCTCCACTTTTTATCGAGCACTCGACAAGGTATGGCACAAAGGCCTTATATACAAATTGAAGCTGAACTTGCCCAAAAACTTCTATAAGCTCAAAAAAATTATTTAAATGATGGAACGTTAATACTAAAAGAAGGAAATTTCTTAAGCTCGCCTCAGCTTATTAAAGCCGGAGTTCCACAGGGTAGTATTTTGGGACCCATTTTATACTTGCTGTACACATCCGATATGCCAATTAGCAATCAAGTGCACACATCAACATTTGCTGATGACACAGCTTTTTTAAGTATTCATGAAAGCGCGCAAGTAGCATCACAAGATTTACAAGATCACGTACTCAAATTGGAAAAGTGGTTGAAGAAATGGAGAATTAAGGTGAATGAACAAAAATGCACTCATATAACTTTCACACTGCGTAGGGACTCATGCCCCCCTATTCGCATAAATAATTAAATGTTTTTATGCTTTCAGACGTCAAATACCTCGGTATACATCTTGACCGGCGCCTTACTTGGAAAAGCCACATAGAATCCAAATTGACACAAATTAAGTTAAAAGCAGTCCAACTAAACTGGCTTATTGGCAGAAACTCTACCTTAGATTGCAAACTACTACTGTAGAAGTCGATCGTTAAACCATTTTGGTTGTTATCGGAATTCAATTATGGGGCACTGCCTCATCTAGCAATGTTGAAAAAAATTCAAAGGCGCCAAAATAAGATTCTACGAATGATCACAGTTACTCCCTGGTATATCAAAAATTCTAATAGCCACAAAGATCTAAACGTGCCAACAGTTAAATCAGAAATAGCGAAACATCCGGTAACGTATTTGAAGAAGCTTAAAACTCATCCAAATCTATCGGAGCGTACCAAGAGATACTACTTTTCTTGGCCGTACATTAGAGGGATGAACCGCAAATGATGTCAACAACCGTGAAACATACATTATTTTTGTGTAGCACTTTTTATTTTAGATTTAAGATATGAGTAATTATTGTTAGTTTAAATATATAGAAGATACAATAAAAAAAAAATAAATAAGTAGCTGTTAACATAGCTTTTCATATACATTTTGCTTTATGTAAATTTAATTATACGAAGCGCTTAATGATTGATACTTTATATATTTAAGCGACATTTCACTAAAACTTTTTTTTCCAAATTACCCAAAAAAAAAAACTAATCTAAAATCAGTGAATAAATGCAACAAAAGAAAGTTTTGATTTAAGCATTTATAAAATAAGTGTGTAAAAATTAAAGATTTATAAAAAAACTATTTCATTATTGTTTTAAATAAAGATGTAAATCTCTTGTGTCTCAACTGACATTTAAGACAAATTCCAGTAGTGAGTAAAATTTGTGGTGTTTTAACAAAAACAAAATAAACAGACAGACAATAAAGGTTTAAGTAGTCATACGCCCAGTATATGTAACTGATATTTATGCAGTCAATTTTTTTCTTTAACAGACAAAGATTTACGCACATTATATTTACATTAATTACGAGTTAAATCACATACAGCATGACTGTAACGCCTTTGAACAAGTTTTTAGGCAGACTTACAGACTGACAATCTGTTAGCAAACTGATGTAACTGATTTTTTTCCGGCCTATTAGACTTGCAGCAACAACAATGCCAAAAACGTCTTTAAAAATATTCAAATATTATTTTTTGCTGTTTAAATATAAGGCTGAAAGTTCATTGACTTTAAACGGGCAACATGTTTAACAGTGATTTTAAACTTGAAAAAATTGGATGTTTGATCATTAGTTTTTTTTTTCTAAAATATTTTTTATATTATTGTAGTTGGTTTTGTTGCTTGTTTGTTTGTTTGTTTGTTTGTTTTTTCTTACGAATGCGCTGTGTTTGCTACTGTTGCAAAATCATGATCTTGGCGATAATGATGATGTTGATGATATTGTTGTTGTTGTTGTTAAATGATGTGCTGCTTGTTACAAGTTGTTTTTCTATTGTTGATGAACTTGTTCGCTACAGTTGTTTTTGAATGTTAGTCGTTTCAGTGTGGAAATAAATGTATTCATTAGGAAATAACATAAATTGAACTGGCTAAACATTTGTTGTCTTAATAAATAAATAAATAATAAATAAATTAATTAATATAAATATTAATCAAAAAAATTCATTTATATATTTAACTTTAAAGATTTGAGCACTCATCGTTAGATCATATAATTTGAAGAAACAATAAAAAAATAATATGAAAAAAAATTTATATATTTTAGAAATAATTTATGTTTATTATTTTATTTCATAAATTATTATATGAAAATTGTCTTGAGCAGACAAATAAGTTATTAATTTATAAAATTCTGTATTAGTAAATCTTTTTATACCCTTCATCACAGGAATGACAAACTTATATATATTCCCTACACACGGAACGATAAACTTATATATACCATATATATAAGTTTGTCATTCCGTGTGTAATTTCTTCAATATTAATGTCCGACCTCACAAAGTATATATATGCTGGATCCTTATAATTAGAGAAATTGTTTTAGGGATGTTCATCTCTCCGTCTATCCGTCTGTGTTCCGGTTGAATAAAACTTTGCCAACGCACCCGAAGAGATACAGAAAATTTAAGCACACTAATCTACCAGGCATAGTTTCATAAATTTCTCTATTGAAATTTAGCCACATCAGACTACTCAATTGGAGGCAGCGGGCAAAAAACCACGCCTACCTATACTTTTTTAAAATTGTTTCAGGTTGTTTTTTAATTTTTTTCGGTTGTAATGATTCTCTTTTACTTTTTTTGTCAAATAGATATTAGACTGCGAACAGTAAAAAAAAAAATGAGAAAATTTTTCAAAAAATATTTAAAAAAATTAAAAAAAAAAAAATTTAAAGAATTAAAAAAAGACTTGTTGAAAAACATGTCACAACAGAATATATTTCGAAAAAAAAAATTTCCAAAAAAATTTTCGAAAATAATATTAAAAAGATTTAAAAAAAAATTTACAAAAAATTTTTGCAAAACTTTTTACAAACGATTTTTGATATATTAAAAAAATCTATATTTCTATGAAAATAATGAGTGTAACATAAAATACTTTTAATACATATTAAGATATTATATATAGAGTAACATGTTTTTTTTTTAATGCGTTTGATTCTTTCTTTTAAAACCAATTCACCTCGATGCAAAACACATATACAGCATCAGGATACCGACTAAAAACTGACAAAAATTGGTTCCGAGGTGGTGGTTTCAGTGTGGTACCATTAGTAGAGAGTGTACTATGGTTTCAAGTTGGAAGTATAATCAATGATTTTTAGAATTGTTTTATTGAAACTTCGTTGGGCCCTGACGAAGGTAGAGTGAGTATGGGCAAAAAGTGTGCAGCTATATGAGCCCCATCCCAAAGTAATGACAGAAAGATTACGGTGAGTGATGGTTCCAGTAGTTGATTGTGCGCTATCACTTCGTCCATTTATAGATATACGTACGTTTATATCTAACAATACGCTCCACGATGCACGAATTATATGGAAAATTGTGGACACATTTGTGATTAGTAGCTTCACTTGCAAGTTGGAGTACCTTTATCGCATTTTATGATTGTTTTCTTGAAACTTCGATGGGCCCTGATGAGGTAAGAGCGGTATTGGGGAGTAGGTATGAGGAAAAGATGTGCAGCTACATCAGCCCCATCCCGAAGTAATGACAGAAAGGTTCCGGGGTGGTGGTTCCAGTGTAGGACCAATAGTTGATAGTGCGATATCAGTACGTCTATATATATATATATATATATATATATATATATATATATATATATATATATATATATATATATATATATATATATATATATATATATACATATATAGTTAGTGATAAAGTGATACAAAGCAAAGATGCTGTAAAATCTATGAAATGAATTCAAATGTGAAAATAAAATGTATAATTATAAATTTATGCTATAATTGGATGCAGGTTATTAACTGTTTATACTCTTTACCGCAGTGGTAAATGAAGTTTTGTTAAAATCAGCCTTATCTAACAAAATTATTTTTTCTAAAAAGTCTCCACATATTACAGAAAAATGTACTGCATATTACAAAACAATAAGTTTATTTCACATAGTTTTTATGGTAATCTGAAATTCGGGCAGAAATTGCATACTGGCCTTAAGCATTAAAATCTAAAAGATTTATCACCATTTTTATGAAAACAATAAATAAGTAAAATAAATATTAATTATACGCCTTAGTATTAAGAAGGTTAATAATTAATATCTATCATACGTCTAAGAGGGTTGAAATTTTATACCAATAGCAATTATTATCCTCTGCCATATTTTGTAATTCTCGTAGCTAAAGCTATCGCTAAAATTCTAAGTTCAAATTACGCGCAATTAATGTCAAAATATGAAAAAATTCAATTAAATTTTTCTGCATTGAGAAATGCTTCACCCCTATCGCAAATAATTATTCCCATGAAAAAGCTTCCAAATTTTCTATCGTGAATGATTCCAATAACAAACTTACTTGTATTTTACGTTAGAAATTATTCACGATAGAAAATTTGGAAGTTTTTTCATGGAGAAATTATTCGCGTTATGGGTGAATAAGTAGACCGTTCTGATTTCGTACGAAAAAAAAAAAACATATTGATGAGCATAGTAAAGGAAAAAATTGGCTGCATTGGAATAGTGGGAGTGACAAAAATTAATTTTTATTTTTTTTAAATGTTAATTTTTCTCTACTTGACATGTATTGATTACTTTCTTTTAAGTCGCTGTTTTGTGAATGTTTCAGTGGCTGCTTTCGAAAGTTGTGTCAAGTTCAAGATTTTTAGTGCATAATGTAACTCGGGTCTTACATAGTCTTTATAAAATTTCTAGACATGTAACCTTAAAGTGTTGCTGCCCGAAGGGTATATAGTTTCTGAGACTTATCTGCACCGCTAATTTAATAAATCGATTACTAATGGTTCTGACAAAATCCTGATCAGCAGTTAGTGAGGAATTTTTGGAAAATAAATAAGGTGGAAATAGTTTTATTGTGCACAAAAATTTATACTAGCAAGTAAAATGCTAATGACTTCAACTTTAAGAAAGGCACAAGGTCGCCACTTACTCGCTCTAAGCAGCACACAGATTATAATAATTATTATAATAATAAACACATCTTGTAAGTTGTAGATATAAGTGTAATTTAAAGTTTTAAAAATAATTTTAAAATAAGAAATGAATTTATTAAATAAAAACTGATCACTTCCCTTTATACATAATAAATATTAAATTGAACCTTTTAAAAATGAACTAAAATTTTAAAAGGTCGCCACATATAAAACCTGATAAACATTTAATACTGGGATAAAAAATAATTCCCATTGTTGTTTTTATCAAAAATGAATTTTGATTTATTCATAAAACATTTATTAACTACAAATGCAAAGAGAATTAAACTAAACATTTGGCTTTTCTAGTCAAGGTCTAAGATAAAGTAATTGTATGGCCCAAACTTAAATTAAATCTCATTTAGACAAGAAAAGTAAAAATAAGTAACAGTAGCAGTAGCAGTAACTATAATGATGAATAGCAAATACTCGTTAAGCAAATATAAAAAAGAAGATGAATTTATCTACTAAACCCTAGCTGCAGCAGTGTTATCTGACAGGCAGCTGTGTTATCTGAGAAGTGTTATTTTCACTAAGCAACTTTATAATATTATAAATCAGTTTATTTTTTAGATTTTTTCCAGTTTGTTTAGTTTTGACTAATTTTTAAATTTTTTGGTTAATATCTTCAACGCTCCATTGGTAAATCCCCTGTAATGGAGAGAAGAGCAACTTGTGTTTCTAGAGTTAAAAGATACGTTCAAGCTACTCCGTCAGATTACTTGACTACATTATTTTCAGGCAAGACAATTATTTTTTGTATATAATAAATAACACGTAACAAGCGGGGCACCCGGCGGGTAAAGTTAATTCGAGTACACTAAATCCAGTGGTGCTAACCGCTTTTTTAGGTTAGCTCTCGTTTAAAAAATAATTAAGATTGAAAATTAAAAAAAAAAAAACAATTTTTAAATTTGAAAATTTTTTTTAACATTTATTGATTTTAAATTTGAAAAATCATGTCATTGGTGAACATGCGTCCAAAAGAAATTCCTTTTTTTTTTTTTTTTGGTTTTGGATGATTTTTTATACTTTTTTCGCAATACATCTCCATTTTTTTTTTTTTAAATTTTTGAAAGTTGAATCTATTCTAATTGAAAAAATGTGTGAATTTGACATTTTATGAAACAACATCAATTTTCATTTCCTGATTCTTCTATATCATCATCTTTCTCTTGCAAATTCCAACAAATGTCACCTAAAAGTGAATGTAGCTTTTTGCCACTATACCAATGTTCGAGCCTTGCAGTCACTTGATGAAAATGTTCGCCATGTTCATCGGATTCAGCTGGTGATTGTTCGAAGAATTTTTCTATATGGTGATGCAAAAACTGAATTTTTAATGACAATCGAATGTTTAATCGGTGAAATGCATTCAGCATGTCTTCAATTAGTATACGCCAATTCTCTGATCGATGAATTCCGAGAACATTCTCAATGACCGCTTTCACGCAACCCCATGCCACAAGTTCCACATCACTCAGTGCATTATTAAATGCCTGGTCCTTCGTCAATCGACGAATATCCGGACCATTAAGTATTCCTGTAAATAACCAAAATAGAATATGAAATATCAATTGGTCAACATTAAAAATGAAATGAATTGGAATTTGTACCTTCTTTTATTTTCATGCCACTTAACCGTGGAAAAATACGACACAATTCGTAGAATGAATTTCCATCTGGGTTCAATGCTTTTATAAAATGTTTAACAATTCCTAGTTTGATGTGGAGAGGTGGAAGCAAAACTTTTTCGATTGGCACTAGTGGAATCTCAATAATATTATTTCGTCGTAATCTGATTTGCTCACGTAATGGCCAGTTCAGTGTATTATATTGGTAACCAACAAAACGGTTATCCCATAGACACATAAAACACATATTTTTGGTGTAGCCCAATTGCATTCCTCTAAAAGAGCCACCACTTTTAAGTCAGCGCATATTTTCCACATATGGTCTTCATATTTTACTAAGTCGTGAATTTTATTTAGTGATGCATATGTTTCTTTTGTATTGGTGCTCAGCGCAATCGGAACGGAATTTTTTTTTTTTGTATCGTTAAAATCAATCCGCGGATATCAATGCAATAAGCTAGTGAATTATTTTCAATGGATCTGAAAAAATTCGTAAATCGTCTATGACGGTTGATTGCTCCGTATATCCGAACATATGGTGCCAAAATATTCGCTTGGTTTAGATCCTTTGCCAAAAGAATAGATTGCCGCTGCGATAGTTTCAAGCGTCGTACCATAATATCCAAACGATTTTGCGTGATTTCAATTTAATTACACGGCACAGTGACATTTGATGGTTGATATACCGACACACTTGTTTCTATGGTTTCAACAGATTGAAATATTGATGGCATATATTGTTCGGTTGGGATTGATCTTTGCCGAACAGGTATTTCATCTGAATGCGGCAGCGGCTATTGAGAATATGTCGTTTCAGTGTATGCTAAGGATCCACTTTTTCTTCTGTTCATACCGACGACATGATTCACACACGCATAACATTTAGCTGCATCATGAACTTCAGGATCTATCCAAATCATTGGAACGGCAAATGACATGGCGTCGCCAGAATTTTTCCATTTATTCAGATGAATGATACATGTCGTACACACGATAGATGGTGTCCAAACCACACCACTAAGAACACTTTGTGAAAAATATTATTCATACAAATCAGCGATTTCAAAACTAATTTTGTGGCGACTGGGCATAATTGTAGATCTTCCACAAACATAACAGAACTTATTTAACTTTGAACACTTTTCCATTTTTGATATTTTGAAAAAAAAAATATTTAAAAAGCCGATTGAAATAATTTAATTTATTATTTTGTTTACAAAAACTACTACATCTCCAAACAAGTAGAAGCATTATTTTGTTTTTTTGAGTTAAACCCCCTACAAATGCAGTTCATTGTGTTGATCATTAAAATAAGAGAGGACACATGCGGTACAAGTTTTCCCTCATTAAAAAAGTCCAAAAATCCCGATATTATTAACATATGAATTCATAAATTATGTTTTTATCATTATTTTTACAGTTTTTAATGACCACGCCCACTAAAAAAGGGCGTAAAAACATTTTCATCGCTGAGATGTTTTTTTGATCGATTCAAGATGTTTTTTCGATGGATATATATGGATTTAAAATCAGTAAATGGTAAAAAATTTAATTTTTTAGGTACTTGAAACCATAATTTTCAATATTTATTATCTTTTAAACAAGAGCTAACCTAAAAAAAACGGTTAGCACCACAGGATTCAGCGTACTCGAGTTAAGTTTACCAAAAGAAAAACTATCTGATTCGAGCACAGTGTAATTAGCTGCGGCAATGTGTTTGACAATTTTATTTTATTTTTGGTTTTTTATTTTATTTGTGGTTTTAGCGATTTTTTATTAAATTAGCGTTTTTTTATATTTTAATAATCAGTTTATTTAATAAATTTTGTTTTTATATTTTTTTTTCTGCCCCAAAGTTTTTTGAGACCGCGCTTATTTTATCAATACAAGGTAATTTTTATGTAAAATCGCGATTTCTTCTACAAATTTCCTGAAGGTTTTTTTTGCATTAGCAATTTTATGTAATTAAAATTCATATTTTTTATTGTTAACGCTATAGCTTAACATTTGATTTGATTCCACAGAATGTGTAATATTATGTTTGCAGTATAAAATTTTAAATTAAAACTGATGTAATTAAGCATATCGGCAGAGAAATTGCAAAACGTATATGACGATATATGGCTTTATCTTTTGAACCGTTCAGACAGACACTTAAAAAATAAATAGTAAGTATAAAAAATAAGATTTAAGGGTATTCCCATAGGTTACGTAAATTGTATCTTTTGAAATTTACACATGTGTATGTGTATTAATGTACCCGAAATGAAATAGACGACTGTGTAGTCCCAAAAATATTGAATTACGTAAAAATCATCCCTTACGTAATTGGTCATATTTTACACCGTTAAAATATTTATACACAAAGTATATGACTTTGACAAGAAGCAAAAAAATAAATTTTGTTGGAAAGTTGCGGTTTTTTGCTAGCATTTTTTCAGTGTAACGTTTTTTTATAGCAGCAATTTTATGTAATTAAAGCCATATTATTTATTATTATTTTCGTAGGCGGGATAGCGAAGCAGACCACTAACTTCATGGGTCCATTTTCGACCCCCCTCGTTCTTCAATGATTTCTGGTATAAATAATACAACAGGGAAATTTATAAATTCCTTACATTCATGAAGTCTCGTGCTGTCACTAGCCTTTTATTCTCGACTGTTGTGATATCGCACTGGCGACTGATAGATGACGACATTATTCCTCATCACAGAGTCTATGGTAATGGCTAACATTTGCTTAACATTTGCCCGTGGTAGAAAGCACAGTCTGCAAGTATCGTCTTATTTGGCCAAATAATACTTGAGAGTCCATGACCTGTACTGTCGCAGTTAACTGTTTGTAGGTATCCAGATTATATCTAAGCTCCTTCTTGGTCTTCCTGTAGTGAAGAACTGCAGAGTCTTTGGTGGGAATCGAACCCACAACCCCGGATTGATAGACTAGCACACTGTCTATATTATTTAATGTAAGTGAATTTTTTATAATAAGCATTTTTACTGGTTTTTGATTCATTGAAAATTTTTCCAATAAAGTCAAGTTCTCACAAGGTTATAAAAAGTCCTTATTTCTTATTAAGGAAGACGAAGAACCATTTAAAAAGATATATAAATTAAAAGTTGAGAACTCTATCATCACATGTATTTTAATAATTTATTTCAAAAATACACACCCCAGGAAATATTTGTTTTGCCGCTCTTTTTAAATGGTAATAATCGTATCGTGGCGCAATGGTGAGAAGAGCAACCGGTTACGGTAAAGCTACCGCGTTAGATTACTTGATTATATTTTTTCTTTATAGACCGTTGAACAGACATAACTACGGATTTCCATAATTTCACCAGATTGTAAATTATAAAAAATAAAAGGATATCTAAGATTACATTACATCCCTGGGAGAAAACAGGATGGATCTCAATAAACAACTTTCTAGAACATATGAACTTTCTAGGAATGATTCTTAACACCGTTTAAGTAGCGCTTAGGTAGCTAAAAAATTTTCGGGAAATTTTTCACTTTTGCGGCTACCTAAGCGCTACCTAAACGTGTGTTAAGAATCATTCCCAGGAAGTTCATATGTTCTAGAAAGTTGTTTATTGAGATCCAGCCTGTTTTCTCCCAGGGATGTAATGTAATCTTAGATATCCTTTTATTTTTTGACGTCTGTATATGGTTATTTTGCCATGACTTAAAAAATTACACAGTGTGTATTTCAATATATCTGATCTCTTTATTATTTATATCGCTATTTTTCGTTACCATAATGGTAAGCGCTTTTATAAATTCAGCGAACTTGTTTCCGATATCCGCACCTTTTTGCATTTTTTTTTACAATCTTGCTAATATCTCTTTACTAAGGACAAATTCGTGTTGTAGCCAAACATTTCGTTTATGGAATTAAATTCTCTATCTTTCCTGGTAATTTCAATGAACGAAAATTAAACTCATCGTCCATTCCCACAATCTAATTCCTTTGTACCGACCAAAAGCATTGCATGAGTAGGGTTGCTAGTCCAATTAAAAAAAAATGAACCCAATAAATTTTAAAATTCCAGTATTTAATTAAAAATCAGAATTTTCCAGTATTTATTAAAAAAATCAGAATATTCTCCTTTTTAAAAGGATTAGAAACGATTAGTTTTATGTGTCTGTTATGAATCTATACCCATTTATCTTTGCTTGAAAATTGTCCAATACCTTCTTAATTTCACCTTTTAAAGTTCAAAAATAACAACAAACTAGCTGTTGTTTGTTAAGGGTGCAGTTACAAATGTTTAGTTTAAATAAATCAAATCACAAGATCATGCTGAAATTTCGAAAAATATTTTATTTTAACACATGTTTTTGTGGTTGTCTAAAAGTATTATAAACAACGACAAGTTAAACAATAAGCCGGCTAAAATTCAATTGTTTGAAGTAATATTTAATAATGTCGATTAACAAAAAGTGCTTTATAATCCTTACATATCATAGATTTAAAACTGAAAAAACCGAGTCATTAGTTAGAAGAAAAAACTCAGCTGATTAAGGTGTGAATTTGAAAAATGTTTTTTTTTTATAAAATGCAGTATAGCATATGTGGTTTAAGAAATAATAAAAATTCTTTTTAATATTAAATTAAAACTTGTTTTTCATTTAATTTTTTAATATATATTTTTGTTTTTTATTTATTTGTTTGATTTGGTATTTACATTTGATTTTGGTGATTTATTTTAACAATGCATGTTTATGTTTAGGTTTATGTTCGGTTCTTTTTTTGCTGTTGTTGTTTGCATTTAATTGACATTTACTTGGTTGTTGAAATCCATTTTAACAATTGTTCAAGATTTATTAACTTCAAGTTTCCCTGGGGTAAATACAGTTTATAACAGATGTTGTTGAATAATGATCAATGAACATTAGCTTTGTCATGTTTAAAAACATTGGTGTGTTTATACACAATGTTGCTAGAAATAGGTCACGATTCATATTACAGTGACAGCGAACAATACTTAAGTGTATTATTTTACATGACAAGTGGTTTGTGATGTGAAGACTTTAAGTAAAAAAGGTGTCAAAAGTGAAACCAAGTGAAAATTGTTATGCAGCCAGGCATTAGCAGTGAATGAAAAATTAAGCATATCAGTTTACAAATACTTTACTATAAAAACATTGCAATGAGATAAGCTGTAATGTTGATTAAGATAATGGAAACAAATTTAAGTACTTTCCTTGCAAGCACTTGGTAACAAGTTAAATGAACATTGCGATTTCAATCGATGACGATTTTTTTTTGCCAGTGGAAGCCACAATTTTCTGGCCGTAAGAACATTTCTAGTGATAATTTGTTCTTTTACATTTTTTTAAATTTATTGGCGGTATATACGTCTAGTATTGAAACCAAATTCTTCGGATGCTTGTAAGGGGGGATACTGAAGCAGAACACTAACTTTATGGGTCCAAATTCCCTTCGTTCCTCAATGACTTCTGGAATCCGAATATAAATTTACGAATTCTTTACTTTCATTGAGTCTCGTGCTGTCACTAGCCTTTTACTCTCAACTGTAGTGATTTCAGACTGGCGACTGATACATGTCGACATTCTTCCTCATCACAGAGTCTATGATAAGTGCTAACATTTGCTTAAGGTCTCCATAGAATCTCTATATAATATCTGTCTGCCTGTGGTTAAAAGCCCTTTTTATGTTAGCCTCTTTCTAAGCACAGTCTGCAAGTATCGTCTTATCGCGATTTTTATCTTGGCCAGATAATACTTGAATTTCCGTGACCTGTACTAATGCATTTGACCATTTGTATGCACCCGGATTATATCCAAGCACCTTCTTGGTCTTCATGCCAACTTGTAGTGAACATTCCAGAGTATTTGGTGGGAATCCAACCCGCAACCCCGGACCACCGCGGCACCCACTTTGGATGCTTAAAAGCTAAGATATCACCTTAAGATTTCTCTCTATCTGATCTTGTAACTATTTATATCACCCATATTCTAAGGCAGACTTGTTAAGATTTAGCAGAATATTTCTAGCATTATGACACAAGCACTGAGCTTTTTTTTTATTTATAATGCAGTTTTCAAACACATTGTGTGTGATCATCATAATCAAAGAAAATGTTTATGATCTCTTGCCAAAATCTTTGTAATTTATAAATGAATGCAACCTTGCTGCCGCCATAAAAATATATATTTGCACAAACTAAAATGTTGCTGTGGCCATAAAAGTAAAATTTTACAAATGAAATTCTTTCAACAATAAAAAAGTTTCCTTCAAAGAAAATTACCCACAATAATTGTGCTTTAAAAAAAATAATTATTTCAAGTATTATTTTTTCAACATCATGGTGTCGCTGCTGACAACTTAAAGACATTTACAGACATTTAATGGCCTCTAAACAATTTTGGCTACAAGATGTTAAAAAATTATTAAACAATATTGTTTGCCTTTCAACAACAACTTAAACAACATTTGTTCGAAATTTTTTTAATATTTAATATTTTGACTTTAAGTTAAGGTTTGGTCATATTTGGCCAATGTATTTAGCAATAACTTTGCTTAAAGCTAAATAACTAAAATAGAATGGACAAAGTTAATAAAACTTGGAAGTTATTTTAAAAGTAATGTACCCTTTAAAATTATTGAAATTAAAAATACTGATACAATTCCTACAACAACAGAGGGTGTGAAGATTATTTTCAGTACCTGGAGTATTACCATTACACATGCCGGTTGTCTTCTTGGGTGATTGCAATGCCTTTACCAACTCCCTTGTTCCTCATAGCGGCACAACAAGTAGCAATTTGAGAACATGGCTGGCAGAGTCAATGCTCATTCCCCTTGTTTAGGAGTTGGAGGCTATCTAAACTCTCAACACATCATTGGCACCTCTGCTTAGAGTTCAACAGCACATCGGACCAAAAATCGCCCTTCCTGCGATTTAGGTCCAAACCACAGCTACCACATTACTCCATGAAGGTTGCCACCAATAACTGGGCAGAGGGATATGGGGCTTACGGTTTCCGTGATATCAGTTATATTGAATACTGGTCAGACCTCGAAGGTTCTCTTATACCTCGGCAGCATTGGTGTCTCGGTTATAAAAGTCAACAAGACAATATAATGGCCCCTCGTCGCGTTTATACATCAACAATACATTTTTCAAGTTGATTCTTTTTAGGGTTTGGTATCCAAAGGGTAAAAATGTGCCCTATTGTTTTTGCTACAATGTCTGTCTGTCTCCTAGTCCATTTAGCGCCCTCTATCTCTGTATCCGTAACAGGGGATTCTTGAAATTTTTACAGAAGTTGAATTACCATTACTGTTTTTCAGCTTCTTCCAGGCACAGCTTTGTAGTTTCAACTAGGCCAGATGATACCTAATGTTATCATAACCTGTCCATAACTCAGTTAACCAGGCAGGCAGGTACCACAGCGCTATAATAGAACTTTATGTCTATAGAGTTACCCTTATTTCTCGATTAATTCGAAAACTGTTTTTTTTTTACCATAAATTAATCTTAAAAAACACCAACTAAAGGGTGTTCGGATAGTGTGAATTTCACATATGGGCTAATATTTTGAACCGTAAAAGGCAGACAGTTGAAATTTACACAGAGTCTATGATTCCTATGCTAACGCTATACTAAAACATACAACTCAAAATTAAAGGGTGTCCCAATATTGTAGTGATTTTCACGTTTATGGTTATTTATTTGATGGCTCTACTCTTTTTTATTTATTTAATAAATGCCAAAATTTTCACTGGTATCATTTATTTAATGGCGTGTTCGTGGTACTTGCAATGTTTAGAATTTAGAGCATATTTAGCTTTTTGAAGTCTGGGCTAGATCTGCCTCGTATTTTTGGACATATGCTCGTTTAGACAATTTAGACAATTTGAATAAAAAAAGAAATATTTATCAAGAATTTTATTTAGTCGTGCAAGGAAGAGGCGAAAAACTTATCTCTAAAATAACTCCCATGAAAAGAACGGAATAAGTGGAGCTGCCTAAGGAGGTTATCAACCATCAGTTCTTACAACATAAGCTCTTAAAAGCAGCATATCTACGATTAGGCGATTACCTCACGTAAGACGATTGGGTCAGAGATTGAAGGGCTCAAAGACAATGGTTCTTACAGGACGACATAAGCTCTTAAAAGCAGCATATCTACGATTAGGCGATTACCTCACGTAAGACGATTGGGTCAGAGATTGAAGGGCTCAAAGACAATGGTTCTTACAGGACGAACAGAAAATGGCATCATATAAAGGAATAGGCGATTACCCCAAGTAGGTGTATTTCGTCAAATGTATTTAGGTGATAAATCTGTTAACCTCACGGAGGTAGAAAATCCTTGTCAAGGTAGAGCCGTTAACTAGTTAAACACTATAACCCTAAAAAGGTTTCAGGGGACCACGACTGGTAGGCCAGCTGAAATGTTGCTTAAGAAGCACATACTCAGATGCAATCGAAGTACAAATTTAAATATCATCTGACCAAAATGGAAATTGAGAAAGAGAATATTTATATTGACTGTACTTTGAAGAGGTAAGCCAACAGCTTACTTTGCAACAAAAAAAAAAAAAAAAATAAAATAACGCCCAGTTGTTGGCTACGAGGAACGTCAACCTTTAGGCTGGAGATTAGCATACTCTCTAATAAAAAATTAGGTTAACAACTTAAGTCGACAGCCAGTAGTTGCGTAGAATTAAGGAAAAAATAAAGAGGTTGACAACTACCAATAGACAATTATAAATCACATAGATGGAATAAATATTTAAAACAAACTGGCATCAGCGCACAATAGTTTTTAATTAAACAAATTTAATTTTTACTGAAATTTAACGCCGTAGGTCAGAGTACCAGTACCTGCTCTTAAAAAAACAGATCGACCAAATTCAAATATTCACCCAAGACTATTGTTGTTCTACTAACAAACTATTATTTTTTTTACTAACAAATATTTACTCAATGTGACTTTGAAGTTTCTCTTAATTAAGCCAAGCATAAAATTTGTTTATTGCTTTAGAATTAATTATGGCTGTAAAAATTTGAGAAAACTTTATTTAATGTTAGCACAAGTTGTTGTTTTTTTTCTGTGTTCGATGTTCGATGCAAATAATTGTTTTTAATTTTCTATTCACAAAAAAGGTGTAAATATTAAATTACGTATTACTTTTATAATCGCCATGAGAATTGCACTAAAATTCATCATTACACAAAAATAAAAACTTGTTATTGTTGCAGCTAATTACAGCTTTACACAGTATTAATTTGAGTAATAAAATTCCCATAAATCTCGGCTTTATATTACTACAATTGCAACATGATGTTGTTTAAAAAAAGTTGCAATTAATGTTGCCAAGCAAATGTATAGATGCAGTTAGAAACAAATTTAGGATATAAAATAATAGAACACAGCTTTATAAGCCTTTGATAATCGAAATTTATATAAGAATATTTGCATATGGCTATATAGTTGTGGTATGTCTGGATGGATGGTTTAAAACTGAGCATCATTTTGCTAACCCTTTAAAGGTCCTAAGAAATTCTTAATTGAATAAATGATATAAAATTCATGTCAGCTAGAAAAACACGAGACTTACATGCATACATATATTTAGCATACGAGTTACCCCCCGTCTACATTAGACATGAAATGAAAAACATTAACACTAACACCATGTTAGTGTTAAGTGTAGACTGCACATGTTAATGTTTTTTCAACGTATTAACATGGTTGTTAAAACATTTGTTATAAAAGCTCTTTTATAACATGACAATGATGTTGTAGTTTTATTTTATTCTGATAGTTTTACTTTAAAACAGCTCCATATGTTGCTTAACCAAACTAATACTCTCTACAGTGCTATAATCATTCAAACAAAATTTATGATAAACTAAAATTATGGTGATTCAATACATAAATACGCATTCGCCACCTAAAACAACATGAAGAAATTAAACCGTTGCATTGACGGCGTTATGTTTATGTCTTGTTTAAATCGATGACAAGTGAAGACGGAGGTGTTTCAGTACAAAAATTTGACAAAAAATTGTAAAGCATCCAAGGCTCATGTTTGCCGATTTTATAAACTTTTATCTAGAAATGAGAACTTATGTAAAGATAGTATTTGAGTTTAATAAAAATTACTTAATGCTATTTTCGATATATGTATTATAAATCTCCTAAACATATTTACTAAAAAATTTAAATGTTTCTAAATTAATACTGACTTTATTCTTAATTACATAACTGTAAAATAACCTTGAAAATTTAATATAAAATTTTATTCCACAAAAAATTTATTAAAACGAAATAATTATTTGCCAATACGTAATGCATATCTAAATGCAGCTAAACAATGTTGCTAGCAACATGTGAAATATTAAATTAAAACTGGATAATGTAAATAAAATTAATGGCTGAGCTAAAACAGATATAAGTTTGTACCCAAGGAAATCAAAACAAAACAACCTCCTTTTTTAAAACCTCTTAAAGTGTTATCAAGGAAACCTTGAGTTGTAACATTATATTTTCTCACAAACTTAAAAAAATCACTTAACCATGACAACTGTGCACTAAATTTCTTATTATTGTATTTGGTATGTAAAATCTCTTATGCATTAGATTTCATGACAAGAACAAGCCAGCACAGAACAGTGGAATATTTCACGAAAAAGCGGTGAAAAGTTTTTATTTTTTTTTAATTTATAGGGAATTATATTTTTTTTACAATGTAAATTTTCAAATTACCTCCACTTGCACAGTGGTCCAAAATTTTTTTTGCAAATAATTCGATAACTCGTGACCTACTAAAGAAATCTTAATGTTATTTTACAGAGATAAAGTAGCGTGGATCTGCATACGGTCAGCCTGCAGCACAGCGCAGTGGCTCAAAAACTTTTTTTTAAATAATTCGGTAACTTATGGAGCACTAAAAAATTAAAAATTTTAAATATTTTAAAGAAATCTTTGAGGCAAATCAGAGTTGAGGTCCATACGTCAGCCTCATAGGGTGATAAGGGAGTTGTCGGTGTTCCAAAAGTATGCTACCTCGGGCTCACCTTTGTTTTTTTTTATATCACCAAAAATTATTTATAATTCAAATTTTAAGATTTCTATAGCCCTTAAAAATATCTAAACAAATGTACTTCAATGCCTGCGTGATGTTTTTTAGGGTTCCGTACCCAAAGGGTAAAAACGTAACCCTATTGTTTTCGCTACAATGTCTGACGATCTGTCTCTTCGTCTGTCAGCGCCTTTTATCTCTTGAACCGTAATAGGTAGACTCTTGAAATTTTCACAGAAGGTGTATAACTGTATAACGCTATAGCAACAAATATTAAAATTCATAGGGTGTTCCGATAGAGACGTGTTATTCACGTGTGTTTTGTTTCGTGTTTTTTTTTTCTTGAACAACAAAAAATGATTTGAAAGCCCTATGGTTAATAGAGGCAAGGTAGGGGCTTTTATTAAAAATCAAGTTTTTTGGAGCATGTTTGGAGCATGTTACAATACAATCAACTCAAAAAATATAGCTTTTTGAAGATTCTTTTTTTAGAGGGGATATCGAAGCAAACCACTAACTTTATGGGTTCCTTTTAGACCCTTTTCGTTCCTCAATGATTTGTGGTATCCGACGGGAATTTTACGAATGCCTTTTACGGAGTCTCGTGGTGTCACTAGCCTTGTACTCTCGACAGTTGTGATTTCAGACTGACGACTGATACATGTCGACATTTTTCCTCATCACAGAGTCTATGGTAATTGCTAACATTTGCTTAAGGTCTTAACGGCATCTCCATATAAAATGTGTCTGCCCGTGATCCAAGGTCTTTTTATGTTACTCTTTTTCCAAGCACAGTCTATAAGTATACTCTTATCCCGATTTTTAACTTGGCCAGATAATACTTGACAGTCCGTGACCTGTACTAACGCAGTTAATCATTTGTAGGCACACAGATTATATCCAATATCCTTCTTGGCCTTCCTGCCGACTTGTAGTGAATAATTCCAGAGCGTTTGATGGAAATCGAACCCACAACCCTGGACTGATAGACTAGCACGCTGCCTACTAGCCCATCGAGACAACCCTTTTTTTTAAGTTTTACTATCTTGGCTTCGTTCAATGTTATTAACTCCTTTACACCCCGTAAATTTAAATAATCGAATTTAAATAAAACTAGACGTCATTGTGTTGGTATAAAAGAACTTTTATAACAAATGTTTAAACAACCATGTTAAGAACAACATGATGTTAGTGTCAATGTATAGTATTTTATGTCTAATGTAGACGGGGGGTTATCACAATAAATTCTAAGAAATGGTAAGAAATGCTAAATACTCTCTAAGATGTTTGGCATCTCAACTTATAGGCGGGGATGGAATATCATAATTCCACAGGGGTGTTCACAGTTATTTTCGGAAGCTCAAAATAAATAACCCGTATTATTATTTAGCTCTAAAAAGCTTCGGTTATAAATATTTTAAAAATACTTAACCACGAAAATAGAATTCAACTAAATTATTCGCCTGCTGCTTTTACTTTATATTCAAACTAATATTTTTTTGGAGCTCCGCCTAAAATGACCCACAGTGCGGCGGCATATTCATAGCAATAGAAAACATACTTTGTAATTTTAATTGTTTTAAATCAGATTAAAAATAATGCTTTAAGCATCATTTTAAAAGCAATTATTCTTTTCGAGTTTCTAGTATTTCTTAGCTGTTGTTTAGCAACACAGTGCGAGTATTTATGAGCACAATAACAGAAATAATATTATGATTTAATTTGAAAGATTAAAATTTATTTAAAAAAATATGATTTGTTTATAAAGATTTAGAACACCACACCTATTGGATGCCAAATTAAAGTACAATAAAAGACTTAAGGAATTGTTTACGAGAATATAATTTACGATTTGTCATAGAGTAAGAATGCAATCAATGATTTCTTTAAAATAATAAATTATTAATTGTGATTAGTAATAAAACTTTATTGTTATTATTTGCATATGCAGAAATATATTATTATTCTTGTATTTTATTAGTAATAATAAGCCAAGGTTAAGTGGTGGCCATTTGATTTTCTATTATCTTATTAAAAGCCGTTTTTGTTTCACATTATTTCTTTTATTTATCGCATAAATGTAGATATTTCCATTTTTGTTTTTAGTTCGCGCTTAATTACAAAGATGTGGGAACAAATTACTGCACTCCTTTTATATGCCTTTGGTGAATAAATTGTTTGATTCTATTTTGATAGTTGGCAACATGTTGCCGGTTGGTTTGTATCATAAATGTTGCGGTATTTGTTTTCGAAGTCTGTAACAGATCTATACAAGTAAAAATGGTGTTTAGAATTCACTCTTACGTGGGAGCTTTAACTGTCATCTTTAGCAGTGATTTAGAAAGCTGTATAAATAATAAAATTATATTTTCAAAATTCTATAAAAGATTTTTTCTGCGAACTATTTTCTATGACAATTTTTTTTGGAGAAGTAACAGCCAGTCAATTAATGTCTAAATTAATCATTTCACTCTCTTTGAAAAGGGATACTATACGGCAGATGGATAGAGTGATGATTCGGTAACACTGTAATTGCACTTTTTTTAGAACATTGTTGCAACGTCTCTGATTATTTAGGCGTATTAATTTGAATCTAGTGTTGTCATTTTATTAATTTATTTACTTCGCCGGCAATTTCGTGCCGTACGGAAATAAAGTTAAAGGAGGGCGCTGTGATATGTTCTATTCGAAATAGAATTAATCAGAAAAAGAAACAGTGACCGTGCCAAATCATAAATTTTGTAGCTATAAAATACCAACAAAACTATAACTGTTTGATTTCCTTTTGATCTAAACTTCCATAAAAATATATCACTTAAAGTTTCATAAAAATCGGTTACATTTCTTATAAACTAATTTACAATCGAAAGTTTTGAATTTGGAAAAGGTACCAAAATGATATCTGCTCTTTTGTTAATTAATACGATTTTATGATTTTGTTTTTAAATTTTTATATAATTTTGTATGTTTTTATATTTATATATCTAAACAATAAAAAAATGATACAAAAAATACCGAAAATAGTATTCAATTTTATTACCTAATGTCTGGAAAAGTAAAAGGTGTTTGGTGAAAGTACCAAACACCTATTTGGTACTTGTTAGCGTTTTGAAATTATAAAATATATATGTTGCCCTTTTTTGAAATATAATATGTAAACAAATTATATATCAACCAATTAAACCCTAAAAAGACAGCTGGAAGGAAAGGATACTGTCAGAAGTTCGTCTTATATTTTATAAATCCTTTAACAGCAAGGTGGCTAAATTAAGTCAAGCTTTACATGAAGTGGATAGTTAGACACTCCAGTGGAGGAATTCTGAAGAGATCGAAAAGAATATCCTACTGGAGGTGGACGGATTAATCTCTAAAGGCAATTGACCTTGGGCAGAAAGACTAGGAAGTTGCTCGGATGTAATCGTGGTAGCTAAAGTATGATAAATCGGGGACGTGGAACAATATTAACGTGGGCACCTGCCGGCTTGGCCTAATCCCACGGTGGTCTTTCCACCGAGTGAAATTAGAGCGTAGACTAGCGCCCCCATTGCTCTGTATAGCAACACTCCACAATATGACGTTGCTGCCAGTAGCGCAATTTATGTGTGATACAGCCACAATAAGTAGCAATTTATATAATATGGCAAGCCTAAAAGGCAAGCCTAGATTCCATATTATAGCCTCTTGCTTAGGGGTTTGGAGACTATCCAAACTCCGTCTGTTGAGAGTGCAACAGCACACTTGATCGACCGTGCACCATACCTAACCACAACCACCACGTGTACCCCCGAAGGGGATCTCACCAACAATTGGTCACAGAGAGGATATACTCTCTGTGGGGCTACCGATTCCCGTGGTACCAGTCCTTTGGGCACTGGTCGGGCCTCGAAGAGGACCCGTGTATTAAAACAACAGACCTTTCCTTTTCTTCCAGATTTAGGCTCTAGGAACCCTAGCGTCTGGTGCCCCTATTTTCCCCGAGTGAACCGTGTCAAAGCATTTGCCATTTCCTGGAACCCCCGGGGGGAAGCAAATCGGGGAGCTCTATTGTCGAAATTTGTGGGTGTGTTTCATGGGTATAGCGTCGTTCAATAAGAAGATGGTTGTGGCCTGCCTGCTATAGACCGCTCTTCTAATAACCCCGAAAAAAGAAATCCAATGATGTTATTTAAGATGATCTAGGAGACCAATTTTCATGACAAAAACGAGTGAGTTAACTACCATAAAATATCCCATGCAGCAACTGTAGATTATCTTTTGCAGTGTAATGGAAGACTTTTGATATTTTTACAGATTGTCAATTATAGAAGAAAATTAAAGGGTGTCCCCTTACAATATAAAATCATT